>BFEA01000053.1:4023727-4041254 GCA_003427395.1 Chara braunii
TTTTTTTTTTTTTTCCCTGACGTTTTCTCTCTCTCTTATCATGTAGCCTCGTTTGCCATAGTGCCCAAACTGTTGCTCGTACACCCAATCTCTCATTATGGATAGATTCTCAAAGCCCAGGCCCCCCCCAATTAGTATTCCCCTCGCCCGATTTTGTTAAGAAGCCGGCGAGATACCTTCTCTCCGCTACATCACCTCCCTCCTCCTCGACATTTCAAGACACCACGTTTCTCTTCTTTCTTCTATTTTACCGATCTAGTAGCAAACTAACGTCACTAATAGTTTCGCCCTTGCACAAAACCCCACTTTAGCACTTTACTTCACCTATTTCATGCAGAAACGGGCAAGATACAACTTCCCAGCTCCACCAGTTCAAGCATGCATTTTCCATCGCTTTCCCGCCACTTTCTCTTCTTCGTCTCCACCCTGTGACTCTTCTCCTCATCAACTCTCATTATCACCAATTCTTCTTCTTCTTCATTTCCTCCACAGGCTTCCTCGTAATTCACACCATGAGATTTTGTTGCACTCCCGATCACGAAGCATCTGCCAAACCCCCGAATGAAGAAACCACTTCCTAACTTATGGGTGTTACCTTTGCACATGGGTCATGCTACTGTTCTCTAAATCGTTTCAAATTTAACAGAAGTCTCAAAAGACCAGACGGGGTGAAGCCCTGTGGCACTATACAAGAGTTAAGCGACCCCAAGCAATTTATAAATATCCGGTTTTACTCGTTGAATTTCACCACCTGGATCTCGACAGAGGCCCATATCTCAACCAGTCATAGGTGTACCAACCGGGCCAGACCTACTGGTCCCACCATCGGTTTCTGCACCAGTATCGGAACTGGTACCGTATTTTGGGAAGCGGGACTTTAAAATAAAAATAAAGCAAAAACGCAATAATAATAAATCAAGATAAAAATAAATGTAAAAACTCGAAAAAATAAAGGGGAGGGGATCGTTGGCACCCCCTGGTCCCGCCAATCAGACCCACGGGCGGAACTGGCGACAAAACCAAAGGGGGTAGTCCCGTTGGACCCTCAACCCCTTGATTTCTTCAAGTTGCTCCAAGGCCCCTATATCATCATATGTTGGTCTTGATCCTTGAATCTCCAAGGTGGAAGTCTGACATCGTAACCGATAGTGCTAGCCCCAAGGCTGAGGTTAGCATTCACAGAAATCCATATAGGTGGGTGTCGTAATCCATGGATCTTCCAAAACACCTCGAAGGCACACCTCTGCCCATCAGTAGGGCTTCCTACCGTCAAAATCAGCACCTTATCGCACGGAAGCTCGGTTCTACCTGTAGCTCCGCATGCATGTCTCCACCTGCACACTTCGTCGAGGTCATAAGGGGTCTTTACTGGTTCCCAAGGCATGGCGCTTTATATGCTTCACAGACCTAACACCATGCCAACTAACATAAATGATAGCTTTTACTAACGCGGTGCGGTTAGTCAAAGTCTTAACGTCGTCTTCATCATCTATCACCTCTACGTGAGCGTACGTGCCACAGTCAAATGTACCGGCCAAAAGAAAAACTAATCTTGTTCTAATTAAAATGAAAACAAAAAGTTAACCAGCAATTGTATTGGCTCTATAATATCAATAAGAAAAATCACGCGCGCCTCAAAACTGTGGCCACGGTTCGTGCGGTGCGTCAAAAATTTTGAATCAAACCCTATTTCTGTTACTTGCAAAAACCAGGGCGGATACCCTTGTAAGGGTATTTGTGCTGACAACGCCCCTCTGCACACTCCCCCGCCCTCGATTGCCTTGATCCGTTGCCCCTCACCAAAACTTCGACCCAAATCCAACGCGCAGCGTATCTTGGACCTCCCCTATACTGCAACCACCACTAACCCCGCCGACCTAAATTCGACTTTCCTGACCTTAAGGACCGGATTCTTAGGGGGGGAAGCGACCGCCAGGCGCAGGGGGGTCCGGTCCAAGGATTTTCAACCGCCAACTTTTTCGATTTTTCGTGTTTAAAGGAAGTGACGAAAAAATCTGAAAATTTGAGATAATGTAGATTAGGTTGTGATGTTTCCAGGAAAAATATCTAAAAAATGGAAAACAAATTTAGACCATGAAATAAATGCCGCATTGTTTCATCGCATTTTTTATTTTTGCCACTCTACTACGTGTACGCCAATGGGAAAAGTACCCCAACTTACTCGATTTTTGGTGCCCAAAAGGTTAACTAAAGAACTTTGAAAATTTGAGGGTCCATAGATTTTATCGTGATCTTTATAGGAAAAATACTAGAAATATTTTCACGCCCGACCGGTCCTGCCCGACCGGTACCCGGGCGTGGTGTTTTGCGCCCTCGCAGAGGACCCTAAATCTGGGCTCATTTTGTTTTTTGCTAGTTGGCTATCAAGGGGGGGCGAAAGGGGGTATAAATTGGTTTTAAAAGGGCTAAAGGAGTTTAAAGGGGGGTACCTTTGTGTGATTCTGTTTTTTTCTTTTTATCTCCGATTCTGTGAGGAATTATGATGTGACCCTTAACCAAAAGTCTGTACCTGGGCAAAAGTTGGGTGCCCGAGGTCTCGAAAAAACACCCTAGGAAAGATATTAAAAAATTACTTCAACCGCGAAATAAATCGCGGGGGCAATTTGATGCATTTTCCAATTTTCCCACTCCGCCAGTTCCCCCCACTATGCTACAGGTAGCCCTCATGGACCTGCGTTACCGGTCCCCACTAATTTATGACGCGAGAGTAGTGGTGGTAGAAATCACGTTGACAATTGGAACGGACCTGTCTGGTCCAAAGGTTCATGTGACCGTGTTGTTGAAATGCTTCGTTTCTGCATCTTTTTTGCAAAAGAAAAAAAGCAAGAAAAACAGTGAGTTACGGGCCCACTTGCACCATTAAACTAGTTCAACGTTGAGTTTTCTATCAGGTGTGGCAAGTTTTATATCAGGTGTGGCATGGTGTGACCTCTGAGATGCATCTCCCGGACTTTCATCCAGCGGTTTGTTCTGTAGATGGAACCAGGGTTACCTGACCGAACGTTCGAGGGCCCTCGGGCTGRCCCCCGAACGTTCGGGCGCTCGGGGGCCCGTTCGGGGGCCGAACACCTCCAAGTTCGGCCCCCGCCAAAAACATTTCGGAGCCTAAAAATGATTTTTTGTTTCTGAATGTTTTTTTTTTTAATTCTCTATGATGTAGCCTACACGCCTATACATTTTGAAGCCATTCTGCTAATCCAAAAAAACATTAAAAATCGTCAAAGATGGGGGTGTCAAAACGTGCTCGCCCACTCACTATTTTTTTTTTTTCACTTTTAACTTTTTGTTTTCACTTTATTTCGGGGTCTAAACAATTTTATTATTTTTTGAAAAAACATTAATGAGTTATTGATTATGTAAACTACATATATGTAATTTTTTAGGGCATTTGTCAATGCCAAAAAATAATTAAAAATCGACAAAGATGGCGGTGTCGAAAAGGTGCTGGCACAGTCACTCATTTTAATTCTCTTTTCATTTTTTCTTATTTTTATCATAGTGTTTAGTTTCTGTATTTGATTTTTAATTCAAATTTGGTAAAGAATTTGGATGTAGTGCCCCGAAAAATGTTGTTTAGTTTATTTTTCTCCATAACATACTTTGTTTTCGGAAGTTTTTGAAAACTTTTTTTTTTCTCTTTTTTTGTTTTTTTGTCCGCCTTCGGCCCGAACGGCCGAACGCCTTCCGAAGGGGTCCCGTACGTTCGGGCGTTCGGCCCATCCCGAACGCCGGTAACCCTGGATGGAACTATAATTCGTTTTTCTTTGTTTTAGTTTTCATAAAAAAAGAATAAATTTTGATTCTCGAATACAACGCCCCCTACCCTAGTCCAGTTCATGTTGAGCTAGCTACCTCAATGGACGTTGAGTCATCATTGCCTCCTCGTGGGAGGATACTTTGACAGACAAGGGAGTGCACTTTGAGAGACGTGGGAGGACAATGGACCTCGGTCCACTACTCTCGAAATCTGCAAAAAGAGAGTGAACCTTCCTCTAGAACATGAAAAGATACACCACCATCATTTTTGTCTTTTGCGCGTGTTCAAAGTAGTGGAGCGACACCCAATCTCACAGAGGTGGTAGAATATTTGGACCGACTTGAGAGGCACTCGTTTCTTTTACTTGCGTGGTCAATGCACATAGCCAGGAAGATTGTCCACGTTCGTTCCACACCGTAGTGAAGTCTTGTACCCTACTTCACGCAGTGCACGGGGAGTTTCACTCAAGGAGATTCGTTTTTTTTTTTTTATGTTCTATAAAAAATATGAACAAAAGCTTGTTGCCCCACTTTGGGCATCGCCGGACAGCACAAGAAACGAAATGAAACGACCATCGAACTCGCGAAGCTTCGCAAGCCACTGAATTATCATTTCGTTTCGTTTATGGCCTCACCACCGCACAACACATTCGAACTGCCTCGCGAGAGTGACCTTACGTGATATGGCATGCGTTGAGGTCCACCCCGGAGTATGGTCACGAATTCTGGCATGCTCCAAGGTCCAAAATTTTGAATGTACTCTGTTTGGACGGACTTCCCAGATTCGTAGAGATTCACAATACCTCCGCCGGCCATCGAGGGGACCTGCAAGTGCTCGTGAGTTGCAGGCGGGCACAGAAGGGCCACGTGCACACGCTCATAAACTCCAACTGTCACAGCATTCGCAACTTTCTCCTGACAAGTTTTATGTGGTCACCGTGCAGTGAGATGTTCACGAAACGGAGTAGTTTTTTTTTTTCGCTTAGTGTACCGTCCGGCGAACCCCTTTCTTTTTCCATTTTACATTTGTGAAAATATAGAGAAAAGTCCTTCGGGACATCTGTTAAAATTGGAACGATACAGAGAAAATTTGCATGGCCCCTGCACAAGGATGACACGGTCACTCTTTCTCCATTCATGGTTGGGCTAAATTAGGACTCTGCAGTATTTGACTGAAAATTATAATGATTTGGTTTTTACATTCTGCAGGAAAAAATTTAAAAAAATAGAGAAAAGTCTTTAGCAGCATTTTATTCTCTTTTTTGGAAAGAAAGTCCAGAGATTCGAGGGAGGGAAGAAAGTCAATAGAGAGAGGCGCTGGACGGAACGTCGCGGCCGGCGCAGAGTGCTCTACCCCCACGTTACCGGGTTGGTTCGACCCTACGATCGCCCGAGGCGCTAACGACACGATAGCCCTCGGTAACTCCGATACTTTCCCCTGTCTAACAGGGTAAAGCAGTTATGGTGAAGATCGTTTTCCACACCTGAATTCAGAAGATCGCCGCCTAGTGCTAAGCAAAGATAGACTACTGGATGTTATGTAAGAAGTAAACAGTGAAGGCACTTATAGACACGGTCGAATTTAGACCGACGTTTGTACTTAGTGGAGAGGCATTAATCAAGATTAGTAGGTAGAGAGAGCTAATGGAAGAAGCAGAAGTTGAAGGAAGAAACATGATGGAAGCACACTCACCGCCACCAGGGCCTTCAAAGCAAGCTAATTACTGGGAAGAAGAAGATCGTATATGAGGTTTTTTGACCCTCTGCTTCCAAGATGGAGTCTACCCAACTGACCTAAATCCGAGCGAAATGACTGTGCAAGAAAGGAAGGTCAAATTCACACTTAACACCTCTTTGGACGAAATCAAGATTAAGTGGTTGAAGGAAAGGACTGTCTCAGTCATCTTTAAGGAGAACGTAAGGTTCCTTCCCAAGAAGGTGAAGGATGACATCATCAGAGCATTCGAAGACAGTTGGGTCCTCGGGAGCGAACGCTTTCCCTCGAAGCCAGGAGGGGTAGAGTTAAAATTGAGGGACCGAATGCTCTGTCATACGTCGCGAAGTCAAGGGAAGTCGCTGAATTCATGATTAATAAGGGTGGAGTGGACATCCCCATAAGGAACGTGAATTACAGAGTTGTCTTCAAACTGTGGATGACGAAAGCAGAGTTTAAGGAGCTAAGACGGCAAGAGGACGAGCGCATATTTTGGGTGATGGCCATTCAAATCCCCCTGGACGACATGTCGTTCATCGACTCACAAATCGAGAGAGTCATCGGCAAGATGGTGTTGGCCCACCCTCCATACACGAATGCGACCAGACCAGCACTGGTGAACGCTAAGTTCGACATCGTTCCGGAAGCACGAAGCAACATGAAGGAGAAGTTATGAGTGATAAGAAGGGAGACCAATTGGAGGTGAAACTTGCATGCTCTTCGACATCGAAGTGCCGTATTTGCAAGCAGTTCTTTCATACGGAATCAGAGTGTCGAAGAAACCAGAGATCTCAAAATAGGGAAGGCGGCGATAATAACAACGCCTCGCACCAGAAGGCAACACCAGCGCACTCAGGGACTGGCAAGAGAGGGGAGAGAAAAAACGTATATCAGGGTCCTTTGGGCCCCCAACCATCTCAAGAGGGCCCAACAGCTGGCAGGCTGAGCGCTCCGACACTCTTTCCCTATGCGGCAACAAACCCGATCTTCTTGCCAGGAGGGATTCTCCAACCAAGCTCGTCAATGGCGAACTTACTTTATATGATGGCTTCAATGCAAGGCCTCAATCTGCAAGGAGGCAACCCCAGTCTGAATGGGAATTGGCCGCACTGTGGCCAACCACCCAACATAAGTGGAGGAGGAGGTGTATCACTACCGCCATGAGGCATAGGGCAGCAGATCCATGGTCAGAGCAGTCAGGGACAGAGTGCTCAATGCATGCAAGGCCACTTGGCCTTACAAGAGTATCGGCCAGGGGCGTTCGTGGGTGATCCGAGACCTCCATTCAATGGGAGGAATCCGGGCGGTTTATCCCCTACGGGGAGACCGCACCAAGACGAAGGGAGAAACTTCCCCACCCCAAGGCAATCACCACAACAAGGAAGTGGTCTGGTTGCCCATCAGGGCACCAGAAGTTAGGGAGGTGAACAAGGTAAAATCCAAGCCACCCCCTCCTCTCAAGCGGCACCATACAACCAGTCGAAACCGCGGCATGCAAGAAAACAGCGAAGATTCAACATGTCTTCGGTGAAGGAACTAAGAACGAAAGCTTCCGGAGAATCTTCAGCTCAATCACCAGCCCAAGGTACTTCAATGGGGACTCCAGGCAAAAGGACTACACGAGACAGAAGGCTCACCTCGATGGCAAGAAGCCAAACCATAGATATGGAGCAGATTCTACTCCCCTTGGTCGCCACCGCAAGCAGGAATGGCTTTTGGATTATTACTTGGCACACAATGACAAGCCCTCTGACGTTACTTTCTCAAAGGGTCTTCGATGCGCCCACTCCACAGGTAATTTCACAAGCCCTGGATTCCCTCTTCCTCAAGTACTTTGTTGCGCATCTGATTCCGGACTGTCCAATGGCTAGAATCATTATAGGGGTTGACAGTCACAAGGTGAAATTGTTCGTCTCTCTGATTGATGTTAGATTCACAACCAACTATTTGATTAACTTGGAAAGGCTAGGTCTGAGACTGGCCCTGTTGGCCTGGTTTCTTGAAGGAAGGAAGCAGGATCTGGGTAGAATAACCATCGCCCCACGTTTGTCAGTTGAATGCTTAGTGGAGTTGAAGATCAGACTTCACAAGGACAAGCTATTGGATTCGCCCTTCTTGAAAGAAGCTCTGACACAAACATGACCGACAAACTCATGAATGTGGGCAGGTGATCAGTCTAGATCTGGTGCATTCCAAAATCCAATCGGCGGGAGAGGTAAGGATTAATGGTTAAATTAACGATAGCTAGGTGGAATGTGTGCGGGTTAGGAGACACTGCAGGTAAGAGGAAAAAACAGAGACTGAAGAAATGGGTTCACGATAATCGTATCTCTGTTATGTGCCTCCAGGAAACAAAACTCGATGAGGAGATTCGAAAACTGGGTAA
The DNA here is from genome assembly GCA_003427395.1 of Chara braunii. Taxonomy (NCBI): domain Eukaryota; kingdom Viridiplantae; phylum Streptophyta; class Charophyceae; order Charales; family Characeae; genus Chara; species Chara braunii. The sequence goes on from BFEA01000053.1 coordinate 4,031,605, forward strand.
CCGGTGGGATGGACCGCAGATTTGGTCCCCAGCCCAAGGCTCCTATGGAGGAGTTGCTCTCCTAATCCACATAGATCTAAGCCCTCAGATAATAGATTACTATGTACATCTATGGGTGAGATGGGCTTCGCTGAAGCTGGAGGTAGGTATGGAAGAATGGGCAATTCCAACAATGTATGCTCCAATCAATAGAAAAGAGCGAGAAGGTTTCCTAAAGGACCTTCCTTATAGTCTGCCAGATGTAGACAAGCTAATTATTTCGGGTGACTGGAATCAAACTCTGGATGACAATAAAAGGATAGGAGTGAGAGATAATGCTAAATCCATCATGCCACTTTCAGACTTCATGTCTGATAATAGTTTGCATGACCCATACAGACTGACACACACGTTAGATCCAGGGTTCACGTGGTTTTCCCACCAAGGTCGAGGGAAACACCTGGACTTTATTTGGACCAGCGAGGGGGGTCTGGATGTATTGATCAGAAAAGAAATTAAGAATCACCCCCTCTCAGCACAGTTTGGTAGTTGCAAATTTCTGAATAGGGGAGGATCAGGTGAAAGGGAGGGGCTACTTTCGACCTAATACCGAAAACCTGACTGACCTGGATATCAGACAGTGGATCACAGAGTTCTGGGGGAGGTGGACAACCCGCAAAGATCAGTTTGGATTTTTAGCAGACTGGTGGGAAATTGACTCAAAGATTATCTCAAATATGCTCAACACCTTTTCAAGAATCCTTGCGCTGGAGTATGCTGGAAAATGCATGCTCACACACCCGGTATCAGAAGAAGTGTGGGGAAAGGAACAGACAAAGAGAAAGAGCGAATGGGATAGCAAGAGAAATAGGAGATCTGGGCGAAGAGGCTAAAGGTCAAGGGTCTGACAGTCTATGATCGGATGTCTAAGGAGTCCTTTCAGCGCCTGCTACCAAGGAGAACTGCGCAGCCAATGAAGGAACTTGCACACCCTTTCTGTGACTCGGAACCCAAAGCCACAAGGCCTTCGGACCTGTGCGAATACGCAACGCACTATTATCAAGACATCCTCACCTCCAGAAGACCAGAGAAAGGAGCAGACACAAACTTGGCGGCAAACAACTCGCATTGGCATAACCTGAAAGTAAGATTACCTCAACATGGTCAACTAGCTAGACAGACCTATCACAGAAGAGGAAGTAAAAACCACGTTGGGAACCATGGCCAAAGGGAAGGTTCCGGGAGACGACAACTTGCTAGTGGGGTTCTACACCGTGTTCTGGCAATTATTAGGGAAGGACTTGGTGGTCATACACAACGAAGTTCTCATTGGAGGTAAGCTTTCAAAGAATGTATGCAATGGGATCATTTTTGTGCTCTTCAAGAATGGGAACAAGAGTGAAATTTGGAATTGGCGCCCAATTTCACTCTTGAACGTGGCCTATAAGATCCTCGCCAAAGTTTTGGCATGCAGAGTGGCCAGATATCTTCCGAACCTGATTTTGGAGGACCAGGCAGCGTTCGTCAAGGGGCGCTCGATCTTCATCAACATCATCACAGCAATTGAGGCTATGGAGACTGTACATGATAACAATTTGGACTACGCCATCCTGCTGTTAGACATGGAGAAGGCATATGCCTAGGTAAACTGGTCGTATGTCCTTACTTCCCTCAGATGGTTGGGGTTTGGGGAAAACTTCTGCAAATGGGTTATAGTCATGTTCTCACACTCAACAGTGTCAGTTATGATCAATGGTCATTTCTTCAGGAGCTTCAATATCTCAAAATCGCTATGACAGGGTTGTCCTCTGGCTCCTCTGCTGTTCATCGTCCATTTGGAAACAGTGCTCAGCAACATCCGCACACACCATAGGAGGAAGGGACTGCAGAGTAAAAGCTCTAGTAGACGATCTCTTTGTTATGGTAGCCAACACAGACACCTCACTTGCTGCGTTGAGAGCATGGTTACGAGAATACGAGTAGCTTTCGGAAGCTGCAATTAACTGGTCTAAATCGGTATATCTGCTACCCAACTCCTACACTCTACATGTGTTGTGGGGAATGAGAAGAGTTGAGGTTGACCAGTCTGAACGTTTCAAGTGGCTTTGCTCTCCTGTGCTGAAGACCAAGATAAACTGCTCCAGCAGAAGACACTGCACCGTCTCTCGACCTGCGGTAAAGCCCCCCACCTCTCCCTCTTGGGCAGAGCCCTTGTAGTGAACACGACACTACTCGCTTTGTTATGGTAAGTGAGAAAGATCAGACCGTTGGGAGGTAAGACGAAAGCAGTGGTGAAAAGAAGATCCTCGAGGTTCATATAGAAACCATTCAATACGGAATCAGAGGGTCATATGGTTAAAGTGGTTTGGAACACCATTTGCCACAAACGACAAGAAGGAGGCTTGGGGTTGAAAGCCCTGGGCAAACAGAACACTGCAATGTTGGCTTCCTGGATGGTGAAGGCCTTATCGCCGACCTCAAATGAACACTGGTTGTCGCTAGCGGAACAAACACTGATGAAAAGTTGGCATTTAAGTAGGATTGAGGATGTTTGGGTCTGCGTGTGGATAGATTTTTACCTGCGCGGGCCAATTTCTTCAGAGCTCTGAATAGGGTTCTTGAGAGCGTTGCAGAAAGTGAAACCGGACTGCAAACGAGAACCGGTTAAGACTGGATTTCGGACTCAGACCTGAAGATCAAGCTTGGGAACCTGAAACAAGTGGAGGAAAAAAGGAAGGCTATAACAGAAGTAAAACCTGCTGCTTGGGCGGAGATATAAGTCCGGAAGGAATAAATCCCCAGGAACTTGGTACACAGATAAGCAGGAAGCAGAGCCAACAGACTTCTAGAAGCTAACTCAGATCAACACAGACAACACTCGCTCCTTCGAATGCTGGCAGCTACAAAGTACGCTCAGGTCTTCGACTCTTCAGTTAAGGGACGAAATGGACGAGAACTTACGTCTGCCAGCAGTTCTGACGTAGGTCGGAATTCAGGAAACGTATGATGAGACTGTGGGGTGGTCAGCCTCAACTGTAAGTAACGGTATGCTTATTGCCTCAGTGAGAGCAGACCCGTTTCAATGGTCCTGGCGAGGGAGGGGCAAGGAGGGTATGGATCTTCCATTAATTAACTGTACAGTAGAATTGAGGTACACTATACAAGATATGGACTCTTCCCCCCAGACAGTGGGGGTGGGAAGATGGATTAAAGTACTATAGACGGATCCATAACTTATCATTCGGTCCTTGCTTCGCTGCTGGCAGCAGCTTGTTCTACTTCCTAACCAGAGGTTGGTAGTTATACTTTGGCTTCTGTCCCTGTTGGCTACGCCATCAGCAGTTTGGCTCACATCAAGAGGTATGGAAGTACACACAGTTTGTGGGAGGTGGCAATGGACATTTGAGTCAATTGTACATATCTGGTGGGACTGCTCGACCTCAACTCGGGTTTGGAGATGGTGGTCGGAACAATGGGAAAGAATTTCGAACAAGGCCTTAGTTTGGGATAAGTCTTGGGTCCTATTGGGTGGGGTCCCTGATAATCTCAGATCAGAGGAGGGTTGGGGTTATATTGCATAGGTTTTTAAAGCAATAGGCTTCTCAGTAATTTGGCAGGGACGTAACAAGCAGCTCTTCAACAAGGAGGAAATGACATATAAGGAGTTAATCAACAGTTTCAAGTATCAGACCAGACTCGCTATCGCAACTGACTAGAGGAGGAGATGCCAACGGAAAGCAAAAACGAGTTCAGGAAGAAGGTGGTTTGGAAAGACATGAGCAAATGGGGATAAGTTGGTCAAAAATGTTGAGGGAAGCAAGTACAGTTCTCAGATTGGTTACTTAAATAGGACAGTAGTCAACAACCAGGGCACTTAGTTGCAATATTCGCAGTAGGAGGCGAGAGGGATCGGTGGGGTTTGAGAGGGCCCAGGACTAGACGGACCCAGGGTCCACCGTGCCGAATTAGGCAGGGGTCGGAGGGGGCATTACCCCTGGTAGAATATGTTAGGCTAGGGTAGGATGGAGCAGGGTACTGGTGGGTCTTTTGTTTACTTGATGGGTTTTGTTTTGTTCTTAAGGTTAAGGTCTTGCTGGTTGAAAGACCATCCGGACCCGTTTGTTTGGTTGTGTTTCTTTTTTGGGCTCTACCAAGTGTTGTTGGGGTGACGCGCACTTACCGATGTTGGGTAATGGTCCCAGCCTGTGACAGTTTTTTTCATTTCGGGTTGTTTGTGAGGAATTCCCGGCCTCAAGTGACTTCATGATAATGGATTCCTTTTCTTTTTTTTTCGTAGGGAGGCCCTGGCACTGGTTTGCGCGACTGCGCTCTGCCACTGCGTTACAGGGTTCGGCAAGACCCGAGACGCCACCCATCGAGTTACCGTCGTGATACCTCGTTGGTTCCCTGCACTAAGCGCCTCCATCGCGGAATGGATATGTAAGCTCGTCTATCCATAGGCTGCAGGCATAGGCGGGGGTACCTCCTCCTCACCTTTTTGTAAGTTCGAGAATTCAAAGTAGAATTATGAGTTGGAAGACTGGATGCTATAACTGAGAGAGCAAAGTGCAGGAATGGCGGAGTAGTAATAACAACGACACAGTTAGTTAAGATATGGAGGGAATAACAATAGAGAGACAGGAGACCACAGGCAGGTCCCCACCTCCTGCACCACACAAGGAGAGGAATTATTGGGAGGACGAGGATCGCATAAGGGCGTTGTTGAAGCTATGTTTCGATGATGGGGTTTACCCCACCGAGATCGACCCAGGCGAGATGACGATCGAGGGCAGAGAGGTGCGCTTCAAGCTAAATACATCGTTGGACGAGATAAAAGTCAAGTCGTTGAAGGAGAGGACAATAACCATTATCTATAAGGATGCGGCATGTTTCTTACCGAAGAATATAAAAGACAATCTCGTGAGGGCATTTGAGGATGAATGGGTGCTAGGGAATGACCAGTTTGTGGAGAATTCACGAAGAGGAAGGGTAAAAGTGGAGGGTCCGAGCATTTTTTCCTACGTAGCTAAGTCACCAGAGGTGGCGCGCTACATGATAACGGAAGGGAGTCTAACGATTCCCTTAAGGACGGAGGAGTACGAAATGTTATTTAAATCTTGAATGACGAGAGCGGAATTCGGAGAGATGAGAAGACAAGACGATGAAAATACGTTTTAGGTGATGGCGGTGCAAATTCCCTTGGACGGGATGCTATATATCCATGCGCAGATTGAAAAAGCAATAGGGAGGATCATTCAAGCATACCCGACGGATATCGATCCTCATCGTCCAGCGTTGGTCAATGCGAAATTCGACCTACAACTGGAGGCACGCCCGAATATGAAAGATAAGATTTGGATCGAAACAGCAACGGGAGATGAAAAGGAAATTCGCCTAGCATCTGCAGGTACTATGAAATACAGGAAATGCAGGCAGTTCTTCCATACAGGATAGAATGTCGAAGAGGAGGTCGAAACAGAAATCAGGAGGGAGGAGCTGGTATTCAAGGCACCACAAGCCGTCAGCAACATTCAGAGAACACAACGCAGCACGACCCAGGACCAAGGTACCGGGGACCACTCGGTCCAAGACCGGTCGTGGAAGGATAACAGCCGACGGCAAGCTACGTTTCCACAACAAGGAACAACCCGATGTACGTACCACTCGAAAACAACGGTCACCTAGCACAACCTTTCGGCTTCGGTCCAGGGGGAGGCGAGCCTGGAGAACAGTTCGGCATGCCAGCGCAAGGCAACGCAGGCCAGAACATGGCTTGGCAACCGCCATTCTATTTAAATGCGCTAAGGAATTATTACGCTTGGGAGCAGCAGCAATGGCAAATAGAAGTTTCATGGACCTTGCTGGGGCCCTTGGTGATCACGGGCAAGGCCCACCATGGAACATGTACCGTGCAGGAGAGAATGGAGGTGTGCCACGTGGCACGACAGACATTGGATGATAGTAGCAACTCTATCACAAGGGAGGCAGATGCCCCCACCACCAACAGAGGGAGTCATAGGGGCAAGGGGACAAATCAAGCAAGATTACTCGCGAGCACGAGGGATAGAGTAGGTGCAAAATCTACTGGCATCAACAACCACAACACCAACACGCTCAACCACAAAAGCAGGAGCAGAGGGCGGTCCAAGCAATCAAGGAGCGGACAGTAACTAGGAGAGGCAAACCCCATCTCGCTCGAGGAGGTTATCGACCCGCAAGCAGAGGAAATTGAGCTTCTCAGGTCAGGACATACAACAAGAGAGATCAAGGATCTCTCGAAGTGACTCAGAATATTCAGTGAGTCAGGAAATCGGAGTGGCAACGCCTGAAAGCAAGACAACAAGAGATCGAAGGCTAGCTACAATGGCGAGAGGAACCGGGATAAGTATGTTGCAATATGTCATTCCCCTCCTATGCACTGTTGTGAGAGGAAGCCTATGGGTAGTAACGTGGCAACACAACACTGGATCTCAGACGTTGTTCGGCCACCTGGTAACGAACATGCCAACACTTACAACAGTGGAAGAAGTGGTAAGCAGCCTGTACTTGAGCTACTTCCCCTTAAGAACAGTACCTTATATCCCTATGGCTCGAATATTGTACGGACCGAGTGGAAATAAGATCAAGCTCTTCGTGTCGGTAGCTTATGCTCCCTTATCAAAGCAAAAGTTGGCAAAGATGGAAGGTGTAGGTCTGTGGTTGGTACCTCTGTCAGTCTTTGCAAAACCCTGAGACAAGAGCTGAGTAGAATTAATATTTCCCCAACAGTGTTGTCAGCGGATTGTTTGACGAACTTGAAGATAAGATACACGAAGGAACGCAAGTTGGACTCACCATACCTCCGCACAATTTTGACTCAGGCGTGGCCACAGGAAGACTATTCAACCTCCCATATCCAAGCACAACAGGGAAACACAACTACCAATGGTTATAATTCGTATTGCCACCTGGAATCTATAGGGCTTCGGAGATGTCACCGGGTGACATAAAAGATACAGAGTTAAATCTTAGATGCACGAAAATCGAATTTCGATTGTGTGCATACAAATCGAAGATTATGCAGTTGGGAACATGTTGGGATGGGCCACAATTGTGGGCCCCTACAAGAGGAACGAGGGGTGGAGTAGGAACTCTACTTCATAGGGACATTGAAGCAGAAATCATAGAGTACTATGCGGACCTCTGGGGGAGGTGGGCTTGGATGCTATTGTGGATAGGGGGGTATCACTAGCAGTGGTGACAGTTTATACTCCGGTGGACACACAACAACAAATCAGATTTTTTGAAGAACTGCAGGTAGTTCTTCCAGATGAAGACAACTTGGTAGTGGCCGGAGACTAGAACACGTCGTTGGACGTCATTCCAGAAAGCAGCGGTGGTGGTAGTCCAAGGGAAACATCGGTGCTGCCAGACCTGATGATGGATTTGGACCTGCGGGATATATACAAAGAACTGCACCCAACTGACGAAGGGTACACTTGTTTTTCTGCAAAAGGTAAAGGTAGAAGATTGGACTACTTCCTCACAATAGGGTTGGCTCAAGAGGCAGTGGTGGAGATTGGACAGTCAAAGAATCCGATCTTTGAACATAAAACAGTGATTACGGTCTTGCAATTGGGTATGGAATCGCAGCGGGGAAGAGGTTTCTTTCGGTTATCTGTGCAGAACCACGGAAATGAGGAACTGAACGAGTGGATACAACAATTTTGGACAAGATGGGGAGAATAGAAAGATAGCTTCCCTACAACTGCGGAATGGTGGGAGGGGGGATCTCGCATCCTATCCAATCTACTTAATGTGTGTTCAAGGATCCTTGCGCTACAGTGAAATAAGGCGGAACGGAAGTGTTGGAGGAAGGTTGAAGAAGAAGAGAGGAAGATGAAGGAGCACCCCATAGCAAGACTCACTTGGGGGAAGGAAAGAACATGCAGGCTAGTAGACTGGGACAAACTGCAACAAGAGAAAGCCGAACGATGGTCTGGACAGTTAAAAGTCAGGGGAATTGAAGTGTATGAACGCATGTCCAAGGAAACATTTCATAAGCTGGTACCCTCGAAGACAACCCATGCCATGAAGGAACTCAAGCACCCCTTCGAGTCGGAAGAACCGGTTGCATTGAAGCCGAAACAGATGTGCGCATACACCACCTGNTCAAGCACCCCTTCGAGTCGGAAGAACCGGTTGCATTGAAGCCGAAACAGATGTGCGCATACACCACCTGCTATTTCAAGGATATCCTCACCTCGCGCAGACCGGACGAAGCAGCGGACACTGACTTGGCTAGCTCCACGGACCACTGGGAGAACACAACTTGTCGGCTACCGGTAAATGCAAGGCTGGACCTAGACCGACCTGTCACGGAAGAAGAAGCAGCACAGACCCTGCAAGCTATAGCGAACGAGAAAACACTAGGAAACGACGACCTCCTAGTGGAATTTTACCGGAAGCGTCGGAAGATAGTTGGCAAAGACCTAGTAGAAGTCTACAATGAAGTCTTAACAGGGGGAAAACTCCCGAGCAGCGCCTGCAAAGGCATTATATCAATCTTGTTCAAGAAAGGGTATATGAACGAAATAAGGAACAGGCGCCCGATGTCACTTTTAAACGTGTCATACAAGATTCTGGCCAAATTGTTGGCCAGAAGATTGGGAAAATACTTACACCAAGCAGCGTTTGTGAGAGGCAGGTCTATATTCGATAATATTGTTACGGCTATCGAGGCGTTGGAAGTAGTTGGCCGGGAGGAGCGGGACCTTGCTATCCTAATGTTGGATATGGAGAAGGCATATGATCGGGTTAACTGGTCATATGTCTTAACAACGTTAAGATGGATGGGCATTAGTGATGTGTTATGCACTTGGGTGATAACTTTGTACTCATTCTCCACCGCCTCAGTGCTGGTTAACGGGCACATGTCAGCCACATTCTCCTTGACAAGGTCGTTGAGACAGGGCTGCCCACAGGCACCCCTTCTCTTTGTTGTTCACCTTGAGGTCCCTCTAAACAATATAAGGGCACATGCTGAAATTCATGGATTGCAACTAGACGAGGCGTCATGTAAGGTGAAGGCATTTGCGGACGACCTCTTCGCGATATCAAAGAACTCGAAAGACTCCATGGGGGTCCTACGTTAGTATCTCAAGCAGTTTGAGCAGTAATCAGGAGAGGCAAACCCCATATTGCTCGAGGGGGTTATCGATCGGCAAGCATAGGAAACTGAGTTTCTCATGTCAGGACATACAACAAGAGAGATCAAGGATCTCTCGAAGTGACTCAGAACATTCAGTGAGTCGAAAGATCGGAGTGGCAACGCCCGAAAGCAAGACAACAAGAGATCAAAGGCTAGCTACGGCGGCGAGAGCAACTGGGATAAGTATGCTGCAATATGTCATTCCCCTCCTATGCACTGCTATAAGAGAAAAACTATGGGTAGTAATGTGGCAACGCATCACTGGACCTCAGACGTTGTTCGCTCACCAGGTAACGAACATGCCAACGCTTACAACAGTGGAAGAAGTGGTAAGCAACCTATACTTGGGCTACTTTCCCACAAAAATAGTACCTGATATCCCTATTGCTCGAATATTGTACGGACGAAAAGGAAACAAGATCAACCTTTTCATGTCGGTAGTTAATGCTCGCTAATCAGAGCAAAAGCTGGCAGAGATGGA
>BFEA01000053.1:4046425-4069869 GCA_003427395.1 Chara braunii
AATGAGACGAGGCCGGGGACCTCACAATTTTACCCGGAGTTATCCTGGCAGCCTCAGCCAGTTTAGCTTACGTGCACAACACAACAAACTAAATAGCTGCTCATCATACAAGACCTGCTGGAAACTGGGTCCAGCGTCCCCAAGCCAAAAACTTTCCAAAAGTAAAACGATGAAGCTCAAGGCAAATAGTGAGCCATCCAAGGAGCCTTGCTCATGATTCAACAGTACTCTGTGAAGTCTTAACTAAATCATTTCAAGCTCTGTCATTCTCAAGGCACCTGTTGTGCCCTGAGATAGGCCCTGGGGACTCTCGTATCAACTGAATCCTTAGTTTTTCTCCAGGTGGCCTGAGTAACCTTCAAACTTTGAATACTTGTATTCTTGCAGCTGCTCACGAACTGCCCAGGGGGCTGTCAGAGTAGCTAACCCGGGCCTAATATGGCCTGTACCTAACGGCTTCTGCGGGCTAGGAGACGCCCTGCTGCCCATTTTAGCACAGCCACTGCGCTAGACTCATCCTTCCTTCTACTGAGAGTGTCGCAAATTTTGCCTTTGCCCAAGTCCTCGAAAACCAAATAAAATTTTTACTCTTCTAGTCCGCCTGTATTATTATCCTAAGTCTGTACTTTATCTGATTACTACTATGTTGGATAGGAACAGTCTCATTGCGAAAGATTTTAGCATTGCGCGCAGCCCAGATTGTTTTCATAACAATACCTCTGCAAGAGAGGACTAAATAATTTATCCCTGAAGATATGCTCTCGTTTGTGCACAGTTTCCCAAACAGTCTAAAGTCATCTTCCCAACTAAACTCCACTGAAGTTTTCTTCCAAAATTCCTTCCACCATTCCCATATTTCATCAGATAAAGGGCAGAGCGGCCACAAATGAGTAGCTGATTCACACCCCCAGTTACACCGCATACATGTAGAATTCAGGCTCATCCCTCTCGTATTCAACCACATTGCGGTAAGAGTAATTTGAAGAGTCTGAAGCCATTGAAGGGCCACCTGTTTTTGAGAAGGTAAGTTCTTCAAAGCTTTCCAGAGTCTAAATAAATTTGACTCTCCTACTGACGTAATCTGCAGATCTTCCAATCTTTTCATAGCTGTTACCACTGGTTTTTTTACCACTTTCTCCTTTTGTAACTGGACTCCCAATTTGGTTTTGTAGAAAATCAGAGGGGTCATGGGACTTGGAGTACTTGCAGGCCAACCAAATAAGAGTGGTTCTACCACCAATCTGTCGTGGGCCCCCCGGATCAATCTACAGGTGGGTCTCCGCCCCTTTTCCTCCTCAAAAACTCTTACCTCTATCAGACCCAGGGTGGAAGGAACCATTCCCTCCTCTTCCATTAATAAGATGTTAGGATCTTTACCCGCCTTCCTCTTCCATTTCTGAATCTTTGTCCCTGAGCGGAGATCAGGGCCTTCAATTCTCCAAAACTTATCCACAGGTCTCGGGTCCTGAACCCACACTCCTGCACTTAACTCATTGTCCCTCTTCAAGGCTTTAGTCCAATGCGGGGGAAGCGCCTGCTTAATCCTTTCATAGTTGGAATCCACATTACGCAGACCCAGTAATTTCCTTTTCACCAAGCCCAAGGGTAGCCAATCTCCCTCCTTCTCATCCCACAGGTCCCGGACCTGGAGCACTCTGTGTTCTACCCATGCTCTACCAAAGGAGCCTACTTTACCATCTGCCATAAACAATTCTTGATCCTGTTGTCTAATATATTGATTTTCAAATAAAATTTGATTGAGGATCTCCTCCTTCGATTTAGGCTGTTGGATGTAGTGGGGGCGTATCTTATTCCAGGCATACAAAATGTTGTGCCAGACTCTAGAGCCCGGTCTCCTGTTGCAGAATGAACCTATCATAAGGCAGAGCCAAATGTGATCCCCCCTGGTTAGTGACCATTCCTGAGTTAGGATGTATTCTGCCATGAGCCGCCAGCATTTCTCTGATTCCCCAAACATAGCTTCGATAGGCCACTTTACCAGTAGTGCAATGTTTTGTTGCTTTGGGTCTAAGATACCCAGGCCCCCTTCCTCCCTTGGTTTGGCTATCAAATCCCTGGCAGCCTTCACTATATAAGACTGGTTTTCTTCAGCTTGTGGTTTCCAGAGGTATCTTGTCGCTACTTGTTTAATCGATATATACGCCTCCTCTCCCAACAAGGAAACCGACATAGGAAACCACAGTATTGAAAATGCGGCAGATGAGAGGACAAGAGCTCTCCCAAAAAGGGAAAGTTTATGGTTTCGTAACCAACTGTTAATTATAGATGTTACCTTCTCCACCACTATAGCATCTTGAGTAGAAGAGCAGTCCGATAATGAAACCTGAACCCCCAGGAACCGATTTGAAGTATTTACCGGAATCTGACGCAGACCCCAGTTCACCGCAATTGAGTATTGCTGGGGGAGGAAATAAACTGACTTGTCCCAGTTAATGGATGCTTCAGACAGATCGCAAAACTCATCCAACGTCCTTTTCAATTCCTCCAGGCTTCCCTTGTGATTTTTGCATGCGATAGTTAGGTCGTCTGCTAACGCTTCGCCCTTCCAGTGGATGTAGGGGGGGAGGTGCAGACCTATTATTTTGTCATTGATTTTAATGTTAAGTAGGAGTATCTCTAGTTGAGTGACAAAAAGCAGTGGGGCCAGGGGGCACCCCTGTCTCAATGATCTAGTCAGCGGAAACCTTGAGATATCTGGTTATTAACCATTACCACAGAGGAGGCATCTATGTGCGTTGCTTTGACCCAAGTGCAAAAGTTATTACCAAAGCCCAATTTAGATAAGGAGCTAAACACAAAAGCCCAACCTACCTTGTCATAAGCTTTTTCCATATCCAATAACAGGACTGCGACCTCTTTCCTTTCTTTCCCAATAACTTTCAGCGCTTGGATCGTAGACATAATGTTGTCGAAAATCAGTCTCCCTTTCACAAAGGTTCCTTGTTCCTTTCCTACTAGGGCGGGGAGATAGTCTGCAAGTCTTATCGCGAGGGCCTTGGCCAGAATTTTATATGCAACATTCAAAACAGATATAGGCCTATAATTTCTTACCTCCCGCTTGTCTCCCTTCTTATAAAGGAGGGAGATCGCCCCTGTCAACCATCTTTTCGGTAAGTGTCCCGAAGGTAAGGCATTATTAAAGATTCCGGTTAGAAACGGGGCAAAGGCCTCCCAGGCACTTAAAAACAACTCCACAAGAGACCGTTCCATGTCTGGGCACTTCCCCTTGGCCATCCGTTTAACTACCACATGTAGCTCTTGTCTGGAGAAGGGGGCATCTAAGAAACCCCTACCCTCTAGCAGGATCCTCGATCTCCCTCCATCCCAAAACTGTGAGTGCTGAGAAAGATCAGAGTCTGTGGTATCGTACGGCCTCCTTGTGGCCACTATATCCTGAAAGTAGGCTTTGGTATAGGAGCACATGACTCCCGCAGTGTTTGCTACAGGTTCATCAATGGCAAAGGGGTGTACTAATTCTCGTAGCACCGGCTTGGCCTGTCTGAGAATCAACGACCTGAAAGTTAACTTAGTCATTCTGTCGTAACCCACCACCCTCTTGATTTTTAGCCAATCCAGTCATTCTTGGTGTCTATCCACCTCCATTTATTTCAATTTTACTAAGTTTGTTTTCCGCTGTTCCGACCAATTAATACTCAGTGAACGGGTCCCCCCCCATTTTGGCTTTCGCCTCCCTTACCGCTTCCTGGATCTGTTTTTCTTCCCAGTTCCGGTTAGCAGCCCTCATTCTGGAGAACATTTCTAAAGTTGTTGAAACAATCCCCAATCTCACTTCTGCCCAACTCCCTTCTTGATCAAACAGATCCTTTGCGTCCATCCATGCCACCATTTGCTTCCCCACCCATTCTGAAATGCCCTTCTCTTTCAAATGGTTGACGTTCAACCTAAAAGGGGGTCTAATGTGCTCTAGCTGATTAGCAGCAATTATATCCATTCCTAGTGGGGAGTGGTCAGACATTGATTTAACCATGGTATCACACCACATACATCTATCCCATACTGACCCCCTAGCCAGGAAGAAATCCAACCTTCTCTTAGGGGAGGGAGCGGTGTTTGAAGGTCGTGGACCGATCCAAGTATATTCATTTAAGTCCGGGTTCAAAACCGTGTATACGTTGGACAGACCCTGTGTATCCATAAGGGCCGACAGAAGCATCGTATCCTCTCTTATCGAAGACGGATTAGGTGAATCCAAGCTTGGATTCAGAATTGTATTCCAATCACCGACCAAGATGATGTTTTCTACGTCCGGGATCCATGATGGTAGAGAAGCAAAAAACTTAGACCTTTCTTTATACTCCACTGGGGCATGTACTGACATTATGGCCCAGTCCTCCTCCTCCACTGCTATCTTTATCCACAACACTCTTCCTTTAGGGTCCATAAAGTAATTTATAATTTCAATATCAAGGTCCTTATTAATTAATATAGCCACGTATCCCCGAGTACCTTCTGCGGGGGCCCAAAATTGGGGCCCCTTCCACCAACGCTTAGCATCTTCAATCTTTTCCCTGTTCAACTTCATCTCTTGTATACATGCAATATGCACGTCCTTTGAGTGGAACCACGCCGCTAATCTTTCTTTCTTAGAACTCTCGCCCAAGCCTCTGACATTCCAACTTACTACTCTAATCCTGTTGGGCAAGACCATCTAGTTGGTCATTGCCGCCAGAAGGTTGGATGCGGGAAACAGAGTCGTCGTTCCTCTCTTCGAGGACATCGCAGGGCTCTAAAGCCCACTGCTGCCGCATCGGGCCACCCGTGATAGGATAGGACCGTATATCTGTCCGGATCAACCAGTCTGCTATATAGTATGCATTTAGCTTGGAGCCCAATCTCATCCCTTTTAACGCTTCTGAACCTGGCTCAAGAAGGGGGGTCATTGGGAGCCAGTGAGTATTTAGCTGTAGCCACTGCTCCTTGGTACCCTCCAGAGCAATGAGGCTCAGGAAGGCTATGTGTAGGATGATTTTATCACCTGCCTGGTCCTCTACCACATGCCTCCCAATCCTGGGTTCTTGCATCAACATCACAGTACCCATATCCTCCAAGACCACAGTCTGAGCTGTTTTCACCATTTGGTCCTCGTTGGGTTGACTGTGGACTGCTGCAGCCGGTAACTCCAGTACCTAGTCTTGAGCCCTTGTAGTCAACACACACAACCCCACCTGGGTGGTAGTGTAGATAAGCGGAATAAAGAATTCCTTCACCGCCTTCTTGGCTCTGTCCTTCCGTGCTAACGATTTTATTGGGGTTGAGAACGACAGATCAACCTTCTTTGTACTGCCTCCCACCGGCCTTTTTCTCTTGTCTGGATGTTTGGTCTCCATTTTCCCCCTATTTTGCTTTGGCTCTACTTGAAACTGTTCCCTGTAGGAGGAAGAGCCGTCTTTCAGTCTCATTTTCTTTGTTGGGACCGTATTTGCGGGACCGAAGCCAACATTCTCTTCTGCTGAAATTTCATGCATCTTGAGCCCTACTTTTTTATTTCTTTTGAAAGCTTATGTGTTGGCTTCCTCCAATGCATTGAATACCAGGTTGAGGGTCATCCCTCTGTTGGATTTCTCCATAGTCAACGGCCCTTTCCCAAGCCCTGAAGGGGGGACTGACTTAATCTGTAAGTCTGCGAAGGGGTTCTCAATCAACAGCATCGCCCCCTGATCGGGATTTCCGCCATTCAGGTCAGGTGTTATAACCTGGCTGTCTGGAATCAATCTTTCCCCTTTCTCCATGAGATCCTTCCCCTGTGATTGGTGATCCTCATTCCGGAGGTGAGCCCCCTCCTCCTTATCCAAATCCTTAGCTGCACCTTTCCCTATCTCCTCCCGGCTCCCTTCTTCCTCTCTTTCCGTCATTTGAACATTTTCGTTCTCCTCCTGCTTACCCTCTTCCTCGACCTTCTCCTTAGACAAAAGCCCTATACCAAGCCCGGCGGGGGAAACAGACTTAGTCTCTAGTTCTGCGGAGGGGTTCTCAGTCAGCGGCATCCCCCCCTGACCACCGTCCAGACCAGGTGTTAACACCTGGCTGTCAGGTACCACACTTTCCCCCCTCTCCAAGGGATCATTCCCCTGAGATCTGTGGTCTCCGATCCGAAGATGAGACCCCTCCTCCAAATCCTTATCTTCACCTTTCCCCAACCCCTCCCGGCTCCCTCCATCTTCTCTTACCGTCATTCGAACATCTTCATTCTCCTCTTTCTTGCCCCCTTCTTCAACTTTTTCCAATTTCGCCCTGCTAACCCCTGCCGTCTCGACACCCTTATCCAGCCCCGAGGTTTCTTTAGTGGACTTCTCGGGAGGCTGAGTAAGCACTTTCTTCTTCCTCCAATTCAGTTTGTAGCGTCTCGACTCCGAGCCCGCCTTCGGTAGAGACGGTGTCTTTTTCTTTTTGCCCCTTCCCATCGGAGGGTTAGGGTGAGGGTGATTTTTCCCTCCTTCCTTCTCACCCACCCCTTTATCTTTCCCTTTTACCGCCTTCCCCATTTCCCGATCGTCTGTGACTTTCTCCTGTCCATCAGTCCTTTCCTTCTCTTCCAATCCCTTCCCCTTTCCCTCTTTGTCCTCCGTCTCTTTCTCACCCTCTTCTTTCTCGCTCTCTTTCTCAATCACTTTCTCACCCCCTTCTTTCTCTTTCGGTTTCTCTTTAACTTCCTTCTCCTTTGTGACTTTTGTGAGTGCCTCTTTGTAATTTGCATTACGCGGGCAGGAGGGGTCTGAGTCAGAGTGGAAAAAACGTCTGCACTTACAGCACCAGGGCGAATCCGTGCAGGCGACTTCCAACTCAACAAAACCATAGTCTCCCATATCAACTACCAGATGCCTTTTGTACTTCAGTCGCGCCGCGAGAGCCATGTCGAAGCAAATTGTCCACAGGTCCGGTGCAACCGGGTCTGCAAACGCCACCGAGGAGCTCAACACTGAGCCAAACGCTTTCTTGGCCGCACCCTTGAGATGGGGTAAGACCGAAATAGGAACATGCAGGACTCTGATCCAATAATACTTGTAGCTCATCGCCTTGTTCCACTCATACAATTGATTCTCATTCATCCATGGCTGGAAGGATATCATATATTTTTTCTTATCAAATTCGATACTATCCTGACCCTTCCTCTTCATCCACGTGGCTATACTAACAGAACTGGCCACATAGGTCACTAGATTACGACCTTCATGACGAAAAATGCCCCTCTTGGGGGGTACGTTTAACTCTCCAGACCTCGCCCATCCTTCCTCATAAATTCGAACCAAACGATTTTTAACCTTGATAGGCACAGAGGTCGTGTCGTCACCGAGTGAATTGTGACCGCATGTTGACGAAGCCAGTCAGCTTGAATTTGAAATACATCCTTATTAACAACCACTCGTACAAAATCCGAGCCCGTCTCAACTACCTGTGGGGCAAAATCGTCCGGGAGGATTCCTTTGGAATAACATTCCTCCAAAGTCTCCTTTATCCTACGTTTGTCCCCCGACGATAGTGACAACGGGACAGGATCGAGGGACGCCATCAAACCTAACAAACTAAAAACACACAACAATAAATTCCTGCTAAAGCGTAGCATGGGCAGAGGGATCGTTAAAAAAACGAACTCTCAATAGTACATGACACAGGAAGACGAAAGGCCTAGAGTATTGGAAACGAGATTACCACCCTTCGAACATCGCAGTCACACTAGCCTTGTCATAGTGCCACTTCGCCCGCTCCTGGTTTTCGATAGCCTGCGAGCCGAGCCTCATAGGGCAACGCCCCCACTCGTCCTCAATCTGCTGCAATACTTCGCCTGGGGCGGGCGCTCGTTGGTTTTCTCCTCATGGTGGTAGTTTGTCTGAGGAGTGCCTCCACGTCTTCACCCCCTACTATTGACAGAGTCAAATCCTTCCTTCCCTCTGGATCCAGTCCAGAACCCACTCATCGTTCAGGGAACCCTTGAGATTGACGAGAACGAAGCATCTCCCCTTCACCCCTGACACGAGGCTACCCGGTCCGTGCCTTAACGCACGGACCGATAACTTCCTGCGTCCCTACCACCGCCGCTACTCCCGCTAGCGCATCGCTTCCCCCGGCCTCCATGACACTTTTTTTGGTTTAGCGCATCGCTCCCCGATAATGCTGTCAGCGGATTGTCTGACGGACTTGAAGATAAGATACCCGAAGGAACGCAAGCTGGACTCACCATACCTCCATACAATTCTGACTCAGGCGTGGCCACATGAAGACCATTCAACCTCCCATATCCAAGCACAACAGGGAAACACAACTACCAATGGTTAGAATTTGTATTGCCACCTGGAATCTGTAGGGCTTCAGAGATACCAACGGGCGACAAAAAAGATACAGAGTTAAATCTTGGATGCATGAAAATCGAATTTCGATTGCGTGCATACAAAAAAACAAGTTGGACTGTACGAAGATTATGCTGTTGGGAACATGGTGGGATGGGCTAYAATTGTGGGCCCCTGCAAGAGGAACGAGGGGTGAAGTAGGAACTCTACTCCATAGGGACACAGAAGCATAAATCATAGAGCACTATGCAGACCTCTASGGGAGGTGGGCTTGGATGCTACTATGGATAGGGGGGGTATCACTGGCAGTGGTTACAGTTTATACTCCGGTGGATACACAATAGAAACTCAGATTTTTCGAAGAACTGCAGGTAGTTCTTCCAGATGCAGACTTGGTAGTGGCCGAAGACTCAAACACATCGTTGGACGTCATTCTAGGAAGCAGCGGTGGTAGTTCAAAGGACACAGTGGTGTTGCTGGACTTGATGATGCATTGGGACCTGCGGGATATGTACAAAGAATTGCACCCAACTGATGAAGGGTACACCTGTTTTTCTGCAAAAGGTAAAGGTAGAAAACTTGACTACTTCCTCACAGCAGGGTTGGCTCAAAAGGCAGTGGTGGAGATTTGACAGTCAAATCATCCAATCTCGGACCATAAAACAGTGATTGCGATCTTCCAATTGGGTCCGGAATCACAGCGGGGAAGAGGTTTCTTTTGGTTCAATGTGCAGAACCTCAGAAATGAGGAAATGAACGAGTGGACACAACAGTTTTGGACAAGATGGGGAGAACAGAAAAATAGTTTCCCTACAACTGCGGAATGGTGGGAGGGAGGATCTCGCATCCTCTCCAATCTACTTAATGTGTGTTCAAGGATCCTTGCGCTACAGAGAAATAAAGCGGGATGAAAGTGTTGGAGGAAGGTGGAAGAAGCAGAGAGGAAGATGAAGGAGCAACCCGTAGCAAGACTCACTTAGGGGAAGGAGAGAACACACGGGCTAGCGGACTGGGACAGACTGCAACAAGAGAAAACAAAACAATGGTCTGAATGGTTAAAAGTCATGGGAATTGAAGTATATGACCGCATGTGCAAGGAAACATTTCAAAAGTTGGTACCCTCAAAGACAGCCCATGCCATGAAGGAACTCAAGCACCCCTTCGAGTCGGAAGAACCGGTTGCATTGAAGCCGAAACAGATGTGCGCATACGCCACCTGCTATTTCAAGGATATCCTCACCTCGTGCAGACCAGACGAAGCAGCGGGCACTAACTTGGCTAGCTCCGCGGACCACTAGGAGAACACAACTTGCCGGCTACCGGTAAATGCAAGGTTGGACCTWGACCGACCTGTCACGGAAGAAGAAGCAGCATAGGCCCTGCAGGCTATGGCGAACGGAAAAACACAAGGATACAAAGACCTCCCAGTATAATTTTACYGGAAGCACSGAAAGACAGTTGACAAAGTCCTAGTAGAAGTCTACAATGAAGTCTTMACAACGGGAAAACTCTCGAGCAGCTCTTGCAAAGGCATCATATCAATGTTGTTCAAAAAGTGGGATATGAACGAAATAAGGAACTGACGTCCGATATCACTGTTAAACGTGTCATACAAGGTTCTTGCCAATTGTTGGCCAAAAGATTGRGAAAATACTTACCTCTACTAGTGCAAGAYGACCAAGCAGCGTTCGTGAGAGGCAGGTCTATATTCGMGAACATTGTCACAGCTATCGAGGCGTTGGAAATAGTTGGCARGGAGGAGCGGGACCTTGTTGTCCTGATGTTGGATATGGAGAAGGCAGATGACCGGGTTAACTGATCATATGTCTTAACAACGTTAAGATGGATGAGCTTTGGTGATGTGTTCTGCACTTGGCTGATAGCTTTGTACTCATTCTCCACCGCCTTAGTGCTGGTTAACGGGCACCTGTCGGCCACATTCTCCTTGACAAGGTCGCTGAGACAGGGTTGCCCACTGACACCCCTTCTCTTTGTCGTTCACCTTCAAGTCCCCCTAAACAATATAAGGGCACATGCTGAAATTCATGGATTGCAACTAGACGAGGTGTCATGTAAGGTGAAGGCACTTGCGGACGACCTTTTCGCGATATCACAGAACTCAAAAAACTCCATGGGGGCCCTACGTTAGGGTCTCAAGCAATATGAGTGGTTATCTGAGGCAGCAATCAATTGGTCGAAGTCTGTGTATTTTCTCCCAAGTAAGCTTGAACCAGCAATGGACTGGGGGATGAAAAGGGTAAAGAAGGCAGATTCAGAACGGTTTTTGGGTGTGCAAATTTCGTTGCTCCCGAGTGGAGCCCAGCAAGACCACAAAAAGTGATGCAGCGGACTGCAATTTGGGGAAAAGCCCCACACCTCTCTCTATTCGGCCGGACCTTGGTCGTTAACGCAACTTTGTTTGCCTTAATCTGGTACGTGGGATACACACGGGTGGTAGGAAAGAGCACTCAGACCGTGATTCGAAGGAGAACGACAAGATTTATTTGGCGGCCATTTGCAGCAGACAGGGAGGGAGCCATATCCAAGGTAACTTGGGACTTGATATGCAATCCGAAAGAGGAGGGAGGTCTCGACCTAGTGGATTCAGGAAGAAAGTTGAAGGCAATGCTGACCAGATGGGTAATCAAAGCAATGTGTACTCAGGGGAATAAACAGTGGATTAGGTTGGGAGAAATAATCCTAAGTAAAGAATGGAGGCTGTCAAGACCCACAGATGTYTGGGCCTGTGTGTGGATCGACTCCTTTGTGAAAAGKAAAGKAAAGTCTGAATTCTGGTCGGCAATTTGGATGAAGGTGAAGCTAGACATGGTGGCACAACCAACCACAAAAAAAGAGGTTTTGTCCTAAGTTATTTTTGAGAACCAGCTGATCGGGAAGGAAGATGGTGCCATGTTGTTGGCAAACTCAGCTAAAGGTTACTACGGAAGGAAGTGGGAAAAAAAGAGTAGTAAGGGTGAGGGACCTGTGGAACAAACTGGAAGTAAGATGGCTCTAAGGAAATGAGCTGAAACAGAAACTCAAGAACTGCATAGAAGTGGAGGAGAGACGCAGGGTGATCTTGAACGCGCTGCCTCTGGACTGGCGTGCTCTGCTAAGTCCTGAGGGAACTAACCCGCTTAGTTCGTGCTACTCAATGTAGAAGGAGACAGGTGAGATCCCTTGCCTGAAACTGGCTGAGTTTCCGATTGAAGGAGGAAGAGTATTCCAACAGTGGAAGACAGCACCAGGTTCACACTGCAAACTAGTGTTGGAAGAAGAAGACAGAGAAAAGGTTACTGTTCCCAAGGGCCCGATGGAGGAAGTTCGGGTAGCGGAGAAAGTGAATGACCACGGTAGTTGGACGGTGGAGCTATGGGGAGAGGGCAGGCCGTTAGCCCAACTGAATGCAGACCCAGAGCAATGGGTCTGGAGAGGGAGAGGAAAAAACAGCGAAAATGTAACACTAAGGGAGTACTCAATGAAGTTGGGATATGAACTGCAGAAAAAGGAACGAACACCACTAATGGTGGCCACTGAAAGATGGAAGAAATTTAGCCTGTTGGAGGAAGAAAATATGATTTGGGCATTGAAAAGATGTTGGGCACAGCTGGCAAAYGCTCCTAATCAGCGAACCKCAGCAATCTTGTGSTTGATGTCTACCCCCTCAGCAGTCTGGCTAATGTCAAGAGGACTGGAAGTTGATCTACAGTKCAYGAGATGCYCGTGGTCGTTYGAATCAACAATCCGCATTTCGTGGGATTGTCCTGCAAYAGCAAGAATATGGCATTGGTGGAAGGATCATTGGAAGACGATATCAGAGGAAGCAATGGAATGGGACAAAGACTGGGTTCTGTTTGGAGGAGTGCCACAGGGGATGGGGATATGTAGCCCAGGCTTTCAGGGCGATTGGATTCTGGATAGTATTGACGGAACGGAACCGAACCCTTTTCAAAGGGAAGATCATGCCAGACCCGGAAATCAAGGCAACATTCAATGCAATGACGCGCAGGACAATCTTGGCAGACTGGAAAAGGAAAGTGCCAAGAGGGTAAGGTTGGAGAACGGGGCTGAGTTGGTTCAGAAACACTTGGGCAATAAATGGGAGACTGGTAACGGTAGAGGGGGAGAAAGTTAGATTTGCAGATTGGTTGATTACTTAGTGGAATAAGGGCACCAACCAGGGCACTCTGTTATATTCCGCAGGTAGGAAGGCAGAGGGAATGAAAAGGGGAAAGAGAGTGTCCAGTTTTAGTCGGCCTGAGAGTAGCTAGGCGGAGTGGACAGGGTTACAGATACATAGGATAGTAGAATTGTTTCTGCATAGGATAGTAGAATTGTTTTCATGGGTACATGATAGGTAGTAAGCAGTTCCTCTGTGGCCTCTGGGCCTCTTGTGTTGTTGGGGCTGGTTTCCCCACTTTGTGGTTCTGGGTTAGACCCAGGCAGACTGTGACGTTCCGGGTTGTTTTGTGAGAAATTCCCGGCCTCAATTTTGAATTTTAATGGAATTGCTCGCTTTTTCCCAAAAACCGAATAACATAAAATGGATTCCTTGCCTTTTCCCAAAAAAAAAAAAATCTCTTTTTTGGCCCTCGTTTTGAATTTTTAATTTGCAATAACTGTGTCACACCGTTGAGCTAGCTCAACTCAACGGTGTAAGTCACTGTGGCGGGGCCAAGGCGCCGTGAGCGCTGGGGCTCTGTAGAGAAAAGACGGGGCGTGGAAATCAAGCTCTTTGCTGCCGGCCAAAAGAGCGCGGAGGTAGAAAGAGTGACAGGGAGGGAAAGAGTGACAGGGAGGTAGAAATACCGGCGCCACTGCTGTACTCGGCTGTACGTTGTGTGCGGGGACACAACATCGCGACCAGCGTTTCCTGTCTCCTATTCGTGGCGAGACTTGAGAGCGAGACGCACAGAGAGACGCTCGGCAGATCCGAGGAGAGGCTGCGTTGCACGTGTGATCGTTAGCGACGTGGTGAGCCCACAGCTACCCATCGGCGGCAATGGCGGCGTCCTCCTTGCCGTCCCGCTTAGCTCTTTGTGAAAATGCCTTGTCAGCAGGTTTGCGAGCGGAGCTTACCGCCGCCCGCCATTATAGCGATACAGATGCCTCTTCCGTGCTTCCCGCCGGCGGCTCCGCGCAGTCATGCGAGCTAGGCGCAGCGGCATTCCCGTCGTCCTTCTTGGGAACGACGACGACGCCATCGTGTGGCCGTCGCTGTAGAGTTCGCTTCGAGCGCCGTGATCCTTCTCCCGCCACACTCGCCATCGCCTCGTCTGCTGCGAGCGCGGGCGCCGCCGCCGGCAAGCGCTCATCGGATGCTCGTGCTCCATTGGGAATAGGAGTATTCGTGGCTCTCCCGTGTCAATCTGGTGAGGACGACCCCGCGTTGTTGTCACCTCCCGCAGCTGCGCTTCCTGGCGAGAACTGCTGCCGCCGTCCTCGCCGCCGCTTTCGTGGCCGCCATCTCGGAGCGCAGCGGCCGGTCATGGCGTCCGTTCTCGAAGCGGTTCCCTCTCCTTTGTCGGAAGAAGATACCACGGCATCTCCACCGCCTAATTGTTTCACAGCCGGCGATGATGGGTATCTCTATTGCGATGGGATTCGAGTGGAAGATATCATGGAAAAGCACGTCTTAGAGAGACGGCCATTCTATCTGTACAGCAGAAACCAAATCACGAAGAATTATTTGGCCTATGCACGAGCGCTTGACGGGTTGCAATCGACCATCGGATACGCTGTTAAGGCCAATAACAACTTGAAGATTCTTCAACACCTTCAGTCTCTGGGAAGCGGGGCGGTTCTCGTTAGCGGGAACGAATTGCAGCTGGCGTTGAAGGCAGGGTTCGACCCCTCCAGGTATGAATGCGTGATACTAGAATTGATTGGATTGATTGATACTAGAAAGTAATTGGATTGTTTGAGTTGAGTGCTTGGTCCGGTCATTGGTTTTAAGTGATCTCCGAGATGGGATGGGGTAACTTCAGAAAAAGATTTGCTTTTCCTCGTAATGAAATTTGAATTTATCCTTCGACCTACCGTCTTCCCGCTTGAATAGAACGCACGGTCATCATAGCTGTATGTGGAGCAGCAGCCGGTTTGGGTCTAATAGATATAGCGAGCGATAACCAGTACATTCTATTCGGGGGAAAGCGGTAGCTTTCGAGTTCCTTTTCCAGTGGTGATCTTTCACCCGAATGGGATCGATTGATATACAGCGCTTGCAGTTACTAATTTACTACTTGAGTAATATTAGTAGAAGTGGTTGAAGTTGAATGGCCGAATGATGGAATGATAGTTTTTCTTGTCGATTGATTGGTTAGTTCGGTTCCTGACTGACGATGATGGGTCGGTGCAACTGTCAACGGCTGAGTTCAAAGAACGGCGTTAGGGAACAAGTGATGGTGCGATCGGTGTGAAGAAGAAAAATGTGGCACGATCTGTGTCAAGAAGAAAAATGCAGTTTATCGACAGAATGTCCTGGGCCTGCTGAGCGAGAGCGGATCGGGTGTGATTACGCTGTGTGTGCGGTGATCAGTTGCGAAGGAGGGCGACGTCGACGATGGCGGCGATGACGACAAGCGGAATGAGGTGTTGTTCAAGAGATAATAGGAGAAAGGAGGGAGGGAGGAGAAATCGGAGTAGAGAAAAAAGGACGGAAAAAAATGAGAAAGAGGTAGAGGAAGTGGTGGAGGGATGGGGGGGCCGGGTGCTGTCTCTGTGAGCGCATGCCTATCTCTGCGCTATGTCCTCAGTCATAGAGCGATGTGCAACAAATCTACTTGGCATTGACACTGTTGCTGCGGGTGCTCCTCTCCGTTCCCTTCTTCAATTCCGCACTCTTCATAGCCGATCCGTGCGTGCGTTGTTTTTTTTTGAGTTCGTTGTTTTTTTCTCAGTGGGAATGTGATTTCGGTCTGGGGGTATAGCCTTGCAACCGTCTCTTCGCGAATAGCGTGGATAGGCGTCAAACGCCTGAATGCAGTGTAGGTTTCCGGTGAGGTACTGAGCTGTTATTCGGGAGACGAAGCGATTTTGCAAGCTCTATATACCATGTGCAAAGTCTTGTGGTTTAACAGTAAGAATCGTCATCACAAGCACTCCTTTTTATTAGTCATTATTACAGCAGTGATTTCCCCTCACTTTCAAGCGGTCATTTCCCCCTCACTTTACGGCAATGATTTCCCCCTCTCCCCTCTCCCCTCCTTGTGTGGGGATCTTACGTATGTTTATCGTCTGCAGCCGACGTTTCTCTGAGCCACCCACTCGCTGATCTGAACCGACAAGTTTGGCGTGGAAGGGCTTGATGATGGCACGAAGACGGTCAGTGATGTGAACCCGATGAGACGTGGATGCTGAAGTCATTCTGACCAATGGTCATGAACATGATGTGGGCCGTTGATTGATCGATTGATTGATATATTGAGTTAATGAGTGATTGATTGATTGATCCATTGATTTAATGATTGATCCATTGATTGATCCATTGATTGATCCAATGATTAAATGGTCAATTGGATCATTACCTTATCGATAGATCCAATTGTTAAATGATCGATTGACCGATTGATTTATTTTTCGATCGAATGATTGATTGAATAATTGACGGATCGATCCATTGAATTGTTAATGACTGGTCGATTGATTAAATGATAGAGTGATCGAATGCTGGATTGAACCAGTGATTGATTAAGTTATTGATTCAATGATTTGCCAGCTGATTGCTGTTGTTCTGCCTGATCTCGTTCTTGACCTATCTTGGTCTCGCACGCATGCCACGCCGAATTTCGGATTATCCAGACGCTTATGCCAGATGGAATGCACTGAGTAGTTTTGGCTCTTATCTTTCTATTAGGTACAAATGCCTCCATACAGCAGACCACCAACTATTGATGCGCTTTTTGCATAGGAAGATTCAAGATGATAGATCCTTGACTCTAGTGTGAAGGCACCTGTAGAAGATAAAGCGGCTCTCATACGGTTGGTAGCTTTATCGGAAGAAGACCACATTGGTAATTCTGCCATTAATCCACTTCATTCCGTGGTTCAGCGCTCGCGAGTGGTTGAGACACAGAAGAAAAAGGCACCTGTATAAGATAAAGTGGCCTCTTATACTGTCGGTCGCTCTATCCCAAGACGACTACATTTTACGGTTGGGCCCTCTATCAAAAGACAACGACATATAAGGTTGGTCGAACACTTTATTCCGTGGTGTGCTCGCGGGAGTGAGTAAGAGGCGGAAGCGGAAGAAAAAGCTCTTGCAAGCGCGGCTCACCAGCAGAGCCGAGTGGGCCTAAGTCGATTTGAACTAGCTTTCCTCCGAACCGTGCGTGCAAGATGACCCACTTCATTCTCTGGTGGCCAGCGGTGAGTGAGTGAGAGGGCGAAGGAAAAGAAAACGCTCGCTCGCCAGCGGAGCAGAGTGGGCCTAAGTATATTTAAATGGTGATTCGTGGCGTGTGAGTGAGAGGGCGAAGGAAAAGGAAACAGTTGCTCGCAACGGGAAAGGTTCGGAGAAGTCGGCGGGTCGTGGGGGGATGTAAAGGCGAAGCACGTGGCTGTGCAACGTGGCATCAGTGTTTTTTTTTTGTCTTTTCCGCTTTTGTTCACAAAAAAGGCACCGGCGGAATGGGCACACAGAGAGAGAGAGAGAGAGAGAGAGAGAGGTACACATGCACCATGTGGCTCAATATCTTTGTTGTTTTTTCCTTTTTTTCTCCCTTTTTCTTTGTGTGTGTGTGTTTGTGTGTGTGTGTGTGAGAGAGAGAGAGAGAGAGAGAGAGAGAGAGAGAGAGAGAGAGAGAGAGAGGAAAGGGGAAAGGGGAGCGAAGGCGGAATGGGGAAATGGGAAAGGGGGGAGTGTTCAGGGAAGTCGGCGTAACGCGGGTGGATCTAAAGGCGAAGCACGTGACTGTGCAACGTGGCGTGAGTGTTTTTTTTTTATCGGCTTTTGTTCACAAAAAACGGCACCGGTGGCATGCCTCACACAGAGAGAGAGAGAGAGAGAGAGAGAGAGAGAGAGAGAGAGAGAGAGAGAGAGAGATGACGAAGGGGGGGAGGGTTAGGGTAAGTTTGTGGATGGGAGAGGAGGGTACACATGCACCATGTGGCTCAATATCTTCGTTTCTTTTTTTCTCTTTTTCTCCCTTCTGCTTTTTTTTTTTTTTTTTTTTTTTTTGTGTGTGTGTGTTTTTGTGTGTGAGAGAGAGAGAGAGAGAGAGAGAGAGAGAGAGAGAGAGAGAGAGAGAGAGAGAGAGAGAGGGGGGGGGAGGGAAAAGGGGGAGTGCTAGGAGAAGTCGCCGGGTCGCGGGGGGATCTAAAAGTGAAGCACGTGGATGTGCAACGTGGCGTGTGTGTTGTTTTTGTTTTCTTTTCGTCTCTGCTTTTGTTCGCAAAAAAGGCACCGGCGGCATGTGTGTGTGTGTGTGTGTGAGAGAGAGAGAGAGAGAGAGAGAGAGAGAGAGAGAGACATTTGCAATATTGGACAACACGTGCGAGGCTTTACTTTCACAGAATACACGTCCTGTCCATGGCATGCGACTCGCAAAGTCGTGATTACCCTTCTACCTCTCTGCTCACGTAATCCTTACAGCCATTATCCACAGTATATACACCTTCGGTCCGAATACTTCCCTATCTGACTTCCCCAGTCTCTGCAGGCTCCTCTCATCATCGTCGCTCCTGCATTCTGTTGTTGTGGAAACATCCTTGGAAATTTTGAGTCTTGATATCCGCTGAATAATCCGCCCCCGATGAGTATTTCGAGTATTGGATTTCGGTTATTCCGTGCTCCTATCTTGCTTTGCCGTCCTATTTCCATCTGGTCACCAAATCCTTGGACAATTCATCTTCCAAAAGGTTATGCGTTGATATATCTACTGGAGTATTCATGTGAGTTGTCCGGTTTCCTCATTCTGACCTTTGTTCTCGTGAAATTTGTCTTTTGGTTTTCCGTTCTTTTTCTTTAGTATCCAGCGTTCGTGATATGTGCAATCAGACTCGTTCCATTCACACTTTTCATGCACGTGAACAGCAGCACAGCAAACTGGCGACATGCGCCCACACAGTACTCAGAGATATGGCTTCCAGGTAAGAGTTCACTTCCACTGGCTATGGCGACTCAGTGCCCAACAACCCACTGTTCACACACACTGGATCACCCTGGATATCCCACACGCATCACTCTGAACACCTACACAACACACACACACACTGCACCCTAAGCTACAGCTATGGCAGCGCTGGCTGCCTCTACCCTATTGCTATGGCTACACTTCCTCACTCTCGCCCACTTCAACTTCGGGCCTGCTGCAGACCTCCTTGCACAAGATGCTGAGACAGCGCTTCCACATGGCTTCCGCAGCAATGAATGGATGGCTGTGCGCGGCTTCTTGATTTATACTTCTGTGACTGGTTGGTATGCCCTGTTACCCTGGCCCACGGTGTACACAGTCCCAGACGGTACTTGCTTGACTGGACCGGACTGACTGGACTGGGACTGCTGACTCTGCACGGTGGCCTTCCACCACTTGCCCACTTGCCTCGACCTACAGTGGGCTGACTTCCGAAAGGCCGCTTCTGGAAGCATCTACTTGGCCTTTTGCTGCTGTAGCAGCTTCGACTCTGCCCTTTCAGGTAAGTAGCAGCTACGACTTTGACCCTTCGGAAAGTCTACAGCTAAGACCTCTGGACTGTCTAGACTCCTACCCGACAGGTCTACAGTTCGAATCCCCTCTACCCTGTAACCGACGATGTCCTACCTACCACTGGTGGTCCTACAGGTCGCAGGTTCAACTCTACGGGTTGACACAGGTACTGTACACAGGTAAGGTGGGGATCTAGGGATCGAGCCTGGGATCTGCATCAGCTACTGCGAACTGGTGAATACCGTTTCATATGTGTTGTTTTAAATCCTTTGGTGGAAATATTAGGAAGTGAGACGAATTCACTTTTTGCCTTGTTTTTGTTTTTGTTTATGTTTTTGTTTTTGTATTTATTAATTTATTAATTGATTTATTTGTATTTATTCGCAAATATATCGTTTTACTTTCACTGATGGAATATCATCAGGTGCGAAAAACTATTGCACTTACTGTTCTTGGACAAGCATTACCTTTCCGCTCCTTTTGTGACTGCTTGATGGTTATATCCCTCGGTTTTCTTCCGAATTTTCATTTGCGATTTGGTATTTGTTTGGCATATGGTCGTTGTTTTCATCGCCGAAGTGGCTTTATATTTCGATCTCATTTTTTCTGGCCAAGTTCTTTCGATCTTCATTTTTCGTGGCTTTCAACGATTTTTAAGAGCAAAGTTCATCGAACGTGTTATCTTTGTATGGGTTCTCGGGTGTTTTAATGAGTGCTATTGAATTTAATACGGTAGAAGGTCGTCTGCTGGTATACATTCAATATCCGTTTGATTTTCCAATGTTTTCTGTCTTCCGTTTCCAGAAAATCAAGGAAGATTTTGAGCACTGCGTTGTCTTTACAGTTTCTGACAAAGGCCAGGAATGCCGAACGTGTTATCTTCCAAGGGTATTCTAATAATTTGAGCTCCATACAATAGTTCCATTAGGGTGGGTAGATCCTTCACGTCATACGTATTTACTATCATTCTATGTAGGGTGCCGATGATTGTTAGTACTCCGGTGTTCACTGACCCGACAGTCCTGAAATGACGGATAGACCGAGGAGAGAGAGAGCTTAACAACCCCTCCCGGAGCGTAGCCTCATTGTTGAGTTTTTTTTTTTTTAATGCCCAAGGGGTCCTCACAGTCTACCCGGAGTGACCGAACCGAGATTGCTGAGAACCAGGCTCAGCGTCCCTCATATGATGATGATGATGATGAACTTCTGCTGAATCTATGTAAACTATGAGATAATCATAGTAGTTACGATGATGCTAATGACGGTGATGATTAGTATATGAAAAATCTAGAAGACCATACTGTATCAGCAATTCTGGCCTCCTAATCTTAGAACAACTCCTAGCCCTCCTTGTACAGCTCAGAGACAATGCCATCCTAACCAACAAAAACCAAAGCTGACCTGTTCTCGCCACCTGGACTTTCCCCGGAGCCATAGGTTGTCAAGGCAGCCCCCCCCGGTTCGCCACTGGATTGCCTTCCTCCCTCAGCAAAACCCCAGATCTCTCTACAAGGCCTCACACTCCTGCCATTTGCAGGTTACAGGGCAATGCCCCAGCTCCGGCCAGCGTCGTTCTGGCATCGACAAACCAGGAGCACAGAACAAAGCAACTCTGCCGATATCAGTCCAGATTCGACCATCTCTGAAATCCTATATCCCAAACGAGGAAGAAGACCAGATGCTGCCAGGAATTACAGAACACCAGCAAGGTTTTTTTTTCTTCTTTTTTTTTAGGATGATGATGATGATGACGAGTGTGTAAAAATATAGAAGACTATGCTATATCTGCTATTCTGGCCTCCTAATCCTAGAACAACTCCTAGCCCTTCCTGTACCGGGACATTACATCTCAGAGACAATGCCGTCCTAACTAATGTCAACCGTAGCTGACCTGTGCTCGCCACCTAGACTATCCCTGGACCCATAGGTTGTCAAGGCAGTCCCCCCCCGGTTCGCCACTGGATTGCCTTCCTCCCTCAGCAAATCCCCAGATCTCTCTACAAGGCCTCGCACTCCTGCCATTTGCAGGTTACAGGGCAACACCCCAGCTCCGGTCAGCGTTGTTCTGGCATCGACAAAACAGGGGCATAGAACAAAGCAACTCTGCAGATATCAGTCCGGATTCGACCATCTCCGAAATCCTATATCCCGAATGAGGAAGAAAACCAGATGCTGCCAAAAATTACAGAACACCAAAACGTTTGATATAGCATGATTGAAGACTACAGAGCCTTGAAGCACGTGTTCTATGAAAATTAATCTCCGCCCTTCCCTCCTTCCCACCCTATCCCAATGCTGCCTCCACCGAAGCGGATTACCCATATCACATGTATCCCATCTCAGCCCCAACTTGGGACAGTTTCACATTCCCCCCAATTATCCCTCAAAGGCATACAGTTCCCTGCCAAAGTTTGCCTCTGCTCACCTTTTACCCTAATCTTCGCCCGCTGGGATGTGTATCCCCACCCCAACCCCCGCTGGGATGTGTATCCCGACCCCAACCCCAGAATAGAGCAACCCACTAAATCTGCTCACACCCCCTCCAGGGCTTTACCTCCCACCTGGCGTCGTCTCTGCAGAGTGGAGCTCTCACCTGTTCACTCTACCTTCCATCCATCAGGAAAAAAATGTTGATGCTCAGAGAGGAGAATATAGATACCAGGAACATGCATTCGACCAGGTTTGTACAAAAGAATTGGATCAGCTCATGGAAGCAAATGCAGCGAAAATTAAAACATGGAAAATGAAAAATGCAGACTAGAGAAATCTAGAAGACCAGGTTTCTGCAATAGAATTGGATGAGAGTCAGCTTATGGAAGCAAATGCAGGGAAGATAAAACCATGGAAAGTGGAAATGCAGATTGGAGATTCATAAATTTGAAATGTAGGAATTTAGGTATTAGAAATACCAATCAACGTAGTTCTAGGAGTTGAGGGTTGCGATGACTCTGGAATATTCTGGAATATTATTTAGAAATTTAGAAATTTAGAAATTTAATTTTGATAGTTAATTAGGATATTATTTTAATAGAAGAGATAAATTGGTTATTGGGATGATGATATGTATGATGATTGGATGTTGATTAGCTCTGATGTGGTTGCCATGCTCGAGCAGACAGCTCAGGAGCAGGCAGCGTCAGCATGCAAGTAGTCAGCGCTTTGAGCAGCCAGCGCACAAAGCCATCATGCGCACAGCCAGCACACTAGTAGCCAGCGCAATTCGTGATCCATTTTTGTAATTTTGTTTCCAAATAATTCCATTCTATGCTTTGCGTATCTGCTGTGGATTCCAACTTCAGCGATGAGTGGTAACATTCCTCAAATGAATTTGTGCATGCCATCTCCCTTGTCTTGTTATTTTGATTTCCCTACACTTATAAAAATCGCTAATGTCAGAATTCTGAAATCCGGGCCATCTTTGGACCTACCGGCCCGACGGCCCGGATTGGGCCCTGATCTTAGATCTTTAAGATCGCGCGGCGATCCAGGCCATTCGCGGTTGCATTTGCCCGACGGCCCAAATCGTCCCGTGATCTTAAAGTTTTAAGATCGCGGGCAAATCCGGGCCGTCGAGCTGTTTACGGCTCGGATCGCCGCGGTGCCTTGGGGAGTTCGGTCCGAAAAGACCGTTGGCGGGCGGGCGGGAAAACTACGGCCCTACGCGACGCGACGCGACCTACGCTACGCGACCTACCTACTCGACGCGACCTACGCTATGCGACGCGACCTACCTACGCTACGCGACCTATCTACTCGACGCGACCTACCTACGCTGCGCGACGCGACCTACCTACGCTGCGCGACGCACCTACTCGACGCGACCTACGTTATGCGATGCGACCTACCTACGCAACGACTGATCTTGGATACGTGTTTCTCTCTCTCTCTCTCTCTCTCTCTCTCTCTGTGACTGTGCTCTTTGGTGCTCGGTGCTCATCTTGGATACGTGCTTTTCGTCACGTGCTGATCGTGGATCCATTCTTTTCTGTGGTGAATGATCACGCGCTCATCGTCGATCCGTGCTTTTGGTGCTCGGTGCTCATCGTGGATACGTGCTTTTCGTGTTCATCGTGGATCCGTGCTTCTTTTTGGTGCATGATCACGTGCTCATCATCGATCCGTGCTTTTCGTGTTCATCGTGGATCCGTGCTTTTCTTTGGTGCATGATACGTGCTTTTCGTGCTCATCCGGGATCCGTGCTTTTCTGTGGTGCATGATACATGCTTTTCGTGCTCATCCTGGATCCGTGCTTTTTTGTGGTGCATGATACATGCTTTTCGTGCTCATCGTGGATCCGTGCTTTTCTTTGGTGCATGATCACGTGATCCGTGGTTTTGTGCTCATCGTCGATCCGTGCTTTTCGTGCTCATCGTCGATCTGTGCTTTTCGTGCTCATCGTCGATCCGTGCTTTTCGTGCTCATCGTCGATCCGTGCTTTTCGTGCTCATCGTCGATCCGTGCTTTTCGTGCTCAT
>BFEA01000053.1:4072707-4086398 GCA_003427395.1 Chara braunii
GAGAGAGAGAGAGAGAGAGAGAGAGAGAGAGAGAGAGAGAGAGAGAGAGAGAGAGAGAGAGAGAGAGAGAGAGAGAGAGGGGGGACTGGGCCAAGCTGTCCATTATGTGACTCTGACACGTGCTACGTTTCTTTTTTGCCTTTTTCCTTCCTGGAAATGTTCCAAGATGCACGCCAAGCATTATGGCTCTCATGGCAATGCTACTCCCGACAAGTCCCCCACCCGAAGAGCAACTGCCAAGCAGATTGAATGCTGCTGATTGTTTCATCATTCATACAATGCAAAACCCCTGCTTCTTAACATCAGTGGCACTCCTATTGTTGTTGGAGGCGCCTTCCAACAACTTCCCCGGGCCAATCATCAATGACATCATCCGACCCCACCAACTCAACAACAAGCGCATGTCATTGATGATTGGCCCGGGGAAGAGGGATACATGCAAGATCGATTGATCGCAAACCTGAGAGAACTCACCCACACGCGCATGCACGTGCGCACATAGAGTCAAGACTTGGCAGGTAAGCAGGAGGCATACATGCAAGATCGCTTTATCACAAACATATTCAGAGAACATAGAAAACAAAAGTCTGAATCGGAATCTTTAGCRAAAACGTCAACGGGACTACGGACAGGATTTTCTCATAAAAGTTCACAGTTCTTGCACAGCACCAAAGAAAAACGATGCTGCAAAGGCAGCGGCTTCCCAAACAAAACACTTGCAGATAAGAAACAAAAAAAGTTCGGTGGTATTCCTTCCTATTTCTTGGACGCGGATTTCTGTATGCTCTCAGGCTCTGCTTTTTGTTTTTGTGAAACAAGCGGCATATGATAGGGCAGTTCCTTATGCTTTTTCTTTCTTTTGTACTTTTTAGTTTTCTGTTTTTGCGGGCGAAGCTGCAACGGGTCATCTAGTGCAATTATTATAATCATTATTTTGATTTGTAATTATTATAATAATTATTTTGATTTGCAATTATTATAATCATTATTTTGCTTTGTAATTATTATAATAATTATTTTGATTTGCAATTATTATAATCATTACAGTCCGTTATACGCGGTGCAGTTTTTCATGTGCCTCGTGTTAAGGAGTAGCTCTACTCTCTATGCTATACTATGTATATACGCCCATTTTTCCCAATAGTGAGACAATTCGTTAGCTCTGGCCGTTCTACCTTCCCGATATGTCCTGGCCGCTTGACGAAGTGGATGACGAGTCCTCGTCATCGTTGCTGGAATCCGTGTCATCATCTTCGCTGTCTTCATAGCTTGAGGCATCGTGCTTGATGTCTTCCGGGTTGATTTGCGTTTCGAGGTTGGAATTATGCATGAAATCCCTCCCTTCATATGTTACCAGTCCAGAAACTTTACGCAGGGCGGAGATGGCCTGAGGTTTGTCCTTGTACTTGATGTTATGAATCTTGCACAATTCCTTCATATCAGTGTAATGGAGCCGCAGGAGTTGTGAGTCTGACAATGCCTCATATCCAAAATCAATGCTCCTCTTCGTCTTTGTTCTGTTCGCTCCATTCGGCCATCTGATCTTTGTTCTCCCTCTCTTCGGGTGCAGCGGTACTGGTCGACTTGCACACTCCTGCTGAAGTGTACTGACGCTGGTGTACCCGTCATCCTCGGACCCTGGAAATGAACAGGGTTAACTGTGGATGGCATGTGAGGTGTGAACGTTCTGGTTGGTTCTTTGATCTTAGTCAGTGCACCCTTTAAACGGTGAGATCATACTTCATCAATTTGATCTCGTTAACATCACGTTGTACCTTCTACACCATCTTCTCAACCTTACCTTCGCAAGCTCCGCCTGTCCCTATCTGCAAATTCCCTGTCTGACTTGTCTCGCCTTGTGACGCCCAACCTCAGGCCCAGCGCGACTTCCTGATCGGAGTGGGATGGGGGTTCGGAAGTGCGAAAAGGGGTAACCAAGGATTTTTTGGGGATTTGGGGTGGAGTCCCAGGTCAGAACTGGGATCTCCTGTGGTAAGTCTCGGGGGTAGAAGCGCAAGTGTCTTCGAACTCAGAGTTGGGGCGATGATCGACCGTGCTGCCTGGGCTGGGGTGGGGTGCTACGGCTGTCTCCGTGTGAATGCTTGTACCGCTGCCGTCTGTCGCACGTTTCAGGGTCCGACGAAGAGGAGCTGGGTTCTCGTCGGTCAGTCCTGGGATGGGTTTGTTGCGCGATCCTCGCCTGCCGATGCTCGTCAGGCTGCCGACACTCTGAGCACGGCGGACGGGGCCAGAACCGGGCTATGGAATCCCAGGGAACTACGAGTAATCGGTGGTAGTGGAGGACGGTGTAGTAGGGAGGGAAGTTGGTGGCAATGGGAACGAAGCCCGAGGTTAGAAGATATTGCTGGTTTTGGCTGTCGGGATAATCGGGAATTCGCGAGTCTCTTGCCAGCTGGAAGTTGCCCCTGCACAGTCCCTCGTTTTCAGTTCAGCAGGGGTACTCAAGGTACTCAGGGTTCCGTAGGTGGCGGTGTTGTCGGACTCGCTGCCAGCGGATCTGTTCCCTCTCCCAATACGCTCTATATTTTGGGTCCCTCAGGCTTTCGCGATCAGTGATCCAGAAGGGAGAATCTATTGCCATGTCTCGTTCACCCGGATTCCTGCACACACATCTTCCTACGGGGCGAGACCGTGGCTGGCTGTTGCAGGCGTACGTGTAGACGGCTGATTCGTGGACGGCTGCTGTCTTACACATGCGTGCGCAAGGGCCAGCGGATCAGATCCTAAACTATGCAGATATCCAAGGGACGTGCCCGGTCAGTCATGCAGCCAATTCCCTCAGGTTGTCAATCTCGTTCCGTTTTGGTCAGGCACAAGCATGCACACTCAGCGATCCCCGTATGTCTGAGGGCGTCGGGACTTTTACTTCGTCCCGACCTGTATCGTAGATAGGGACTCCATCAGTCACGTTTAGATCTGTCGCGCTAAGTCCGTTCGGGGTTGTGGGCCGGCCTCGTGAGTGCGCGTGTAAGTCGTGCTCGTCTGATCGTACTTACATGGGGACTCGTGGTGTTGGTCCGCTGGGATCAATCCATCAGCCAATCACCTATGCAGAAGAGGGTTCATGCAACAACCTTTCAGAAAACTCTGTTTGAGCGGAAAGCAGTTATGCGGCCGTCAGGGGGATATTTCATCACCATCCAGACATTCATCGAAACATCATAACAGTATCAACTCTTTCAACTATCAATCATCTGGGTCAGAACCGGCGCTGCGCGCTGGATGATTCAGGGTTTCATGCAAAACATCGGTTATCCCAACATCACAAGATCATCATACCCATCTCGCAAGCGAATGCAAAAGTGAAGGAGGGAGAATACATCACACAAAGTTGAAAGAAATGTCAAAATGCAAAACAAGGGCGTCTCACTCAGAGGCAAAATTTTATACACAAGGATTGAGAAAAGACAAAGAAGGTTGCAATCCTACATCTGCCTGTTTCCTCTCTCTCTCTCTCTCTCTCTCTCTCTCTCTCTCTTTCTCTCTCTCTCTCTCTCTCTCTCTCTCTCTCTCTCTCTCTCTCTCTCTCTCCGATGTGGACAGTCCGTCATCTCGCACCCATCAACGAAGTTGCCACCTCGCTTAGTCCGCATGCGCCCGTCAGGTTCGCCCGTGCGCCACAGTCCGTCGTGGCCTACACGTCAACCCCGGGCACGTGGCACCAGCTTGTCGGGTCGCCCAACTCCCACATCCACTCACCTGTTACTCTGCTCATTAGCCGACCCTCACTGATCGCGCTAACCTTGAGCCTCTAACAATTTTAAGAGAGCTATCTAGTCGCTCGAACAAAATTTATAGCATGCATGCGTGCGTGAAGATGTGGGATTGCAGGGATTGGAAAGAGGACCAGAGAAAGGAAGTGCTTATGCTTGGCATGGCCAGATCGCGGCGTGGGGGACGTAGCCACTCTGCACTCATCGATCTACAATCTTCCCCCGAACAAAACGCACGTATGTACTATTCAACTTTCCTTGGAAAAGTTGATTTCTTGAAGTCGCCCCCTGAAATCCAAATAGTACGCACGTATGTTCTGCTCGAATAGAACGCACGTGTGTTCTGTTCGAACACACGGGTGTTCTATTCAAACAGAACATACAGAATGTCGTGCTCATTTTCAAGAATGCGTGCCCTGCAGTGCTCCTCCTGCTCTCTCTCTCTCTCTCTCTCTCTCTCTCTCTCTCTGTGTCGCGCGTGCCCGTCTGCAGTGCCACACTCATATTCAGAGTGTTGTGCCCCCTCTCTCTCTCTCTCACTGGGCCAAGATGAAGATCCAAGACTGCATGACTGTTCAAATGTAACTCTCAGCAAGTAGCGTGGCCGACTTTTCGATTGGTGCGTATAGACCGGCCCTTGCTCTACTGCTCTCCACATGCATAATAGACAAAAAATGTGGTGATGCATTTGTCCATTTTCTGGCAAAAGATTCATTCATATATATATATTTTTTCACGTTTCTAATATTTGGTAAGTAGTGGAGAGAGAGCCCTGGTATCGGGTGGAGAGAGAGCCCTGGTATCGGGCTCTGTGTTTCTTTTTTCTTTTCTTTTTTTTTTTGCTTTCGACCATTTCTCTATTCATGCAAAGGTATCAACACATACTGGATTTTTTCGGGGGAGGGCTTTTCCGAAGTCAGTCCCTAAAATTCGTAGCATTACACACGTGCGTTGTATATGAATACAACGCACCCCGTGCGTTGTATTCATCTACAACGCACGTGCGTTTTGTTCGGGGGAAGACTGTAGTCATGCAGCGTTCAGGCCAATCAGATGCAGCGACAAGAAGGGACAAGGGGCGGGAAGCAGGCGAGGAAACAAGAAGGAAGATACAGTTACAATGACACCCGCCCAACGATTACAGTTGTATGCAAGATTAAGGGCGCCGCTTAGTCAGAACTTTGTTCCCGCCGCAGAAAAGTGTGCGCAAGAAAGAGGCGCCGCTCGACAAGAATTTCAAAAAGTCCTAAATTCCTATCTGAACTCAAAATTGCAACAGAAAAATTCCGACGAGACGGAGGAAAAGCAGAAAGAAATTAAATTTTCGAGAGCCCTCGAGGCTCGTCCATAGTTGAAAGAAAAATTTAAAAAGAAAACGGAAAGCTTCTCGCCCGACATCGCGCTAAAAATCGCAGTTCCCTCCTTTTATTCCTACCAGAGCAAGAAAGAACCATTGCCAACCGTTATTGATCACGCCCATCGGGGCGCGCACACTTAACCGTCTGTCCCGGGCCTGTCCCATTACCGTCGATGGGGAAGGAGCGAAGCGAAGGAAAAGAAAGACGTGAGGGCAGCGATGCAATTTTACCCACTGGTCGCACCTCCCGCAATTTGTCCAACTTTCCCATCTCAGGACCCCTCATTGTCATCGCGCAGAAAGTCGCGAGACACAGAAAGTGGTACGTCACACATGTGACGCCCAGGGGGTTCCAATCGATCGACGACGCGGAGTTCTCTACGTGCCATTTACCGTGTGATAAGAGTGTGGAAGTCATCCAATGTGGCATACACGGGCTCCATCCTACGAGTTCCTTGGGAAGGGAAATCTAACCATGGACGGAGGAGGTGGCGGGGGGGGGTCTTTGCCAATTTACACGCGTCATTACTGCAGGATATGAGCTCATCTTGTTGACACGTCGTTAGATCCAATGGTGCACTAGTGACCCGCAGGAAGGGGATAAGGGAGTCGGTACATGGGGAGGTGGTGAGGAGGAGGATCACTTGGGAGTGGGGGTAAGAAAGTCTCCATCCCGGCCATCGTCTTCGACAACTCTTGATATCGGACAATGCGATGTATATGGGGGAATCGGCGACCACTATGGGGGAGAGAAGCGAGATAGTCGGGATAGGGTCGGAAAGGTGCGGAGCAGGGCCGTGCGGAAGTGATCATAGTCCGCGCACGCAGGGATAGTTCTTGTGATCATGCAGTAGACTTCGACCATGTTGTCCCCGCTATGCGGCACTGAAGAGAAGAACGTGGAGGGAGAAAGAGGAGGCCACGCATCTCGTGGTGGAATGCGGATACATCGTGCCATCGAGGCGAGTGGCGTAGAAGTGATGGAAGGTGGGAGTCGGGAAGGGGTTACGAGGGAAGGAGAGCGGGGTATCGATCTGTCGGAGGGTCAGAAAATCAAGGGGACGACGGGATAACGACCGGGGACGTAGCCTGATGCCCCGCATCGACACGTCTGCGAATTGAGGGACGGGGGGAGGGGGAGGGGGATCGACTCTGTTGCCTCCGCGCCGGCGCTCTCGAAGTCTCTGCAGGTGGGAGCTCATCTTCAACCGCGGGTGGCTCGGGATCTCTGGTCGGATCGTCCAGGATTGGCAAATTAGTGCCGCTTGAGTGCTCCAACGACCGCTTCCCTTCCCCTATCTTTTCCCTCCTTCGCGCGGCTGCCACATGATCCTCTTCTCGAACTTTCGCCTGATCTGCCTCTCCTCCCAAACTTTCCCACTCGGACTCCTCTCCTTCTTCTCCCTCTTCTTCTTCCTCTTCACTCAACGCCTCCGGCTCTTCTTCGCTGTACTCGTTATAGCTTCCCTCTTCTTCGGAGGTTTCCTCCTCCTCATCCTCCGACTCTGCCGCTTCCTCCTCCGATGTCGTTCGGGGTTGAAAGAAGAGAACGTCGATTATCCCCCGGGGGTTCAGATACTCCACGCGCGCTGGGTAGCTACCACCTCCCTCGCGCTCTTCCAGATAGGCCGACCATTGCAAGTACGGCGTCAAACTCTGCGAAAGCACTTTCGGCGTCGGATTCTCGTCGCAATGCGAGACGATGTTGGTCGGAAGGTTGTCCAACAACTGTATGAAAGGGACCAAGAGCTCCCACACGATCGTCTGCCGATGCCCTAGATCTACGACTCCGAAGATGAATCCGAGAAGGTCTCCCTCCACGCCTATCCTCCAAGCTTGGATGATAAGCAGTTCCACACTTTCACTCACGACACGATGCTCACTGTCCTGAGCCCACGTCAGCTCGATCCCAACTAGGCACAAAGAAAGGGTTGAGCACTCCTCACACCGTATTTCCCACTGCGATGGTTTGATGAGCGGAACTGCAAGTGGTTGTATGCAGAAGGAGAGGCGGGGATGGAGAGCTGACTGCCAGAAGGTAGGGAAGACAGAGGGGAGGCTGAAGGTAGAGAATTGGGAGCGGTTCATTGGGGACGAGAAAAGGGGACGAGCGCGGGGAGAGCAACTGTCGGTTCGTGCCGCACGGTACGGATGCTGCCAGTGTCAATACTGTCGGTATTGACAACATTCTCCCCTCGCCGTGCAAGTAATTGGCTCCGCATCTCCGCCAATTCCTCACCCCACTCCCTCAACGAGGTACGGATGGCCGTATGAGCTCTGGGATCCATCGTGCTTAGATCCCCGCTGAAGAAGACGACTGTCGATATGTGATTGATACCTGGCGCGGAGAGTCGTCAATAAGCCGATGCTTTGGCCAGCACCTGTGCCCTGCTGTTGGGGACTACAAAACGGAACTCCGCCGCCGCGTGTACACCTGCAGTACTGAAGAACTGCGCGAATCGGAGAACGTAGGGGCTGATGCGAGGATGATGGACTTGCCAGATCGTCGAAATGTTCCCTCATGGCGCCAACAAACGTTCACTGAGAACCTGCTCCGTGGAAAAACTCATGGCGACGAGGGAGAAGGTGAGTGGGGCGAAGAAAGAGAATGGGGACTGTCACTCTCCCACTCGGATTTCGAGATCGACCCAGTTGGGGAGGGGGGGGGAAGAAGCTGAGAGATGGCGGAGATAGGATACGTGGCGGACGATCGGGCGAGCCGATCGACTGCCTGAGACTTCGGGCGCTAGTCACACCGTGTTCACCCCGTGTGGGCCGAGCTCGATCACTTGAAATTGCCTGAAGAATCATGGCGCTAGCTTACCTTGGCGACCACATTTCCTCACCTGCAGCATGTCCCCTAATTTATATTGGGGCCGTGGTCCCGCGTTCGCATTTCGAGCCTCGTAGCTACGGATTTGTCGTATGTGGGCCAATTCGGTCATCCGCTGTTGTTTTCGGGCCAGCCTAGGGAGGGACCGTTCCATTAATTCCAAGTGTCGCGTGGCCTTATCTCGGGCTGTGGCCCTCGTGGGCCGTCGACCCAAGGCAGATTCATCGTTCAGGCTCCGTATCGAGACACATGTCAAGCTATTGGTATGTAGTTGAAAGGGGCTCAGGCCTGTGGACTTGAGGGGCGTTCCAGGATGGACCGCCAGGATGTGATCCACAATATCGGGCCAAGGCCTCGTGTCCCTAGCCGCGATATTACGCCGAAGGGCAGTTTAATCACTCGGTTTGCGTTTCCTACCAGTCTGTTCAATTGCGACACGTGAGGTGCGGTGTTTCGGATGGCGACCCCATGTATGACCAGGTTCCTCAAGACTTCCCCCCTAAACTTTGCCCGGTTATCCATCAGAATTTCCTCGGTGTCTTGATGCATCCTGAGGTAACGGTTGACGTATCGCGCGATTTCAACCGCCTGTCGCGTTCGGCATGGATACGCCTCGATCCATTTCGAAAAATGATCCACAAATACCAATAAAATTGAATACTCACAGCTATTCGGTCGAGGGGGCACCATTATGTCGGTCGTGTCCATACTCACTCTCTGAAAAGGCCGTTCGACTACTGTGGGCACTATCGACCTTGGCGGCTGGATCGGCGTCTTATAGGCGGCACAAACTTGATAGTTTTGGACGATGAATTTGACATTGTCACGAATATTGAACCAATACCATTCATTTTTGTCCATCGTCGTTTCGGTGATCCGGACGGCGAAGTGAGCTGCGGTATCCTCATGGGCTGACTTAACCCAGTCATACCTCATGAACGGGTGCGGTACAGTCATCTAAATCCCACTACCGTCCGTCTTTCGTTTTTCCAATCGTCCCTCGTTCCATCGATAATCCCGGGCCCTTTCATTGGCCCTCCTTCGGTCCTCCCTAGTGAAGTCTCGGAGTGGGTTTCCTACTACGGTGGCTATGAGAGTGACGTCGGTCCATACCTCAACCCTTCTAAACCTTCGAGTCTTTTCTAACCCTTCCGACGTGGCGTCAAGGAAGCGAGCCTCGGTCGGGATTTTATCGGTCCGACACAGGGGGCACAACCAAGGCTTATTGCCGCTTTGGTATTGGATACAGGGGCCATGGGCAATGGACACACACTGTTGACAATCTACCCATTCTGCATACCCATTCCCACTAGGGTGCATAGGGACCGAGAATACCCGTGAGATTGCTTCACAAAAATAACAAAATTTGTCGGGTAAGGAGAGAAAAGATGAAGACGAGAGGGGAGAGAGAGGAGCATTGGAGTTACCTCCGTCACCCATCGCCACATGCTTATCCCATGGTGCGTGGGAGAACTGCCACTTGTCAGTACCGGGGTCCGCTGGTTGGATCCGGTTCTTTCCAC
Source organism: Chara braunii (assembly GCA_003427395.1). Lineage (NCBI taxonomy): Eukaryota > Viridiplantae > Streptophyta > Charophyceae > Charales > Characeae > Chara > Chara braunii. The sequence continues at coordinate 4,082,155 of BFEA01000053.1, forward strand.
GGGATGATCTCTTCGCCTTTGGCGACCTTCGTTGGACGATGTAGTCGCGTCAATCCGTCCGCGTTTCCGCGCCTCTCGGTTTTTCGATGGATGATGTCGAAGTCGTACTCCTGTAGTCGCACCGCCCACCGTCCCGGCTCGTGATCTGTAACAATACGAATGAAAGTGCTGGACTTCCCAAACCACCACGTAGCACTTTCCTTGCGGGGCCGAGTCGTTCTTTCGTTCGTCCGACACAATACGAGAGGCGTACTTGATGACGTGCTCGCGTCCATCGTTCCCTTTCTGTGCTAGAATAGTGGAGATTGCCTCGGGCTGCCAGTCCGTGATAAGGATGAACTGCTTCGTTGGGTCTGGCCGGATCAAAATAGGTGCTGTGGCCAGGGCCTCCTTGAGAGTGACAAAGGTCTGTTCGCACTCCGCGTCCCAATTGAGGGGCTGGTCTTTCGGTAGCAGGTTCGTTAAAGGTTGTGCAGGAGCGGCGAATCCCTTGATAAATGGTCGATAATACGAAGCCAATCCGAGGAAGGCTCGAACCTGGGTCAACGACGTGGGAGTCGGAGCGTCATGGACAGCATCGACCTTTCTCGAATTGGGCGGCAAACCACCCCGAGTCACCATGTAACCGAGGAACGAAATCTTCGGGAGAAAGAACTCGCTTTTCTCCAACGCGATCTTGAATCCGGCGTCCCTCAAGGCTCCCAATGTCCACTCGATGTGCTGCGCGTGCCCGTGGTAGGATTCCGAATAGACCAAGATGTCGTCCATGTACACAATGACACAAAAATTGATCATCCCTTGCGTCAATCGAGTCTTGTTAACAAAATTTTGAAACGTCACATTCATCGCTCGCTGGAATGTGGCTGGCGCGTTGCGAATCCCCATCGGGCACCGAACCCACCGCCACGTGCCTTCAAACAGAACAAAGGCCGTCTTAGGCCGATCCGCCTCCTTAACCAGAATATGATGAAACCCGTGGCGGATATCGAACTTACTAAAGTCGTTGGCACACCCAATTGCATCCAACAAATCATCAATCCGGGGAAGGGGGTAAACATCTTTAATCGTGATATCATTCAACTTACGATAATCGATGCAAATGCGGACCGACCCGTTCTTTTTCAATGCTAGGACTACTGGGAACGACGAAGGTCCCGTAGCCGGCTTAATCCATCCGTTAGCCTCGAACTCTCTAATCCTCTGTAGGGTCGTTTTTCGTTCAGCGAGAGAATATCGATACTGTTTGCAATGGATTGGGGGATGATTTCCAGTCTGAATCTCGTGTTGAATGATTAGTGACAGTCCGATGTCCGTGTCCATTATGCTAACCGCTCCCTGATATTCCCTTAGGATTTCCGCAATCAGGTGGTGTGTTTCGTCGGGTATGTATTGTGGCATGTGTAACTCGTAGGGTTGCCCGTGGATAACAACCGTCATGTGTTTCGTGCGCATCATCCTCGCGTCTCGTGGAGGCGGAGAGGAGATAAAGGAGTTGTTCGATCACCACGAGAATACGGTGGCGACCATCTGGGCTTCCTCCTGTCGGATAGCCACGTGTTCTTCAGGGGTTATCCCATCCTCGACATCTATCGGCCTTTCGGCGATTCACATTCCCATCTCGAACAACGAGGCTTTGGGGTACCCAGGGGGTTTCGAAGCTCGTGTCTTTGCTCCTAGGCATAGTAATCTTACTTCTTTTTTTGTCGTGAGAAGCGATCGGGGAGGTACGTCCGTAACATCACAGAATGATCGTTTGTCTCTGCTCCTAGGCATAGTAATCTTACTTCTTTTTCCGTGGTGAGAAGCGATCTGGGAGATATGTCCGTAACATCACAAAAGTATCGTGATAGCAGTGGGACAGCTCCCTCGTATAGGGTTCGAGGGGGGTTCCAAAGAATCGGGCATCCGTGACACCTGTACTAATGGTTCTCCCAGGATAAGGGCCCGAGCTCGTTGGGCTGCCTCGTTGCTAAATACGAATGTCTTCGACGTTTTCTATCAAATCGGGTAACGGATTATCCGTCGTGTTAGTTCGAGAATGTGTGAGTCGTTCTCCTCCTCACTTTCAGAGGTGATTGATGGCAAGGAAACCTAGTTTCTTCAATGTCGGAGTCATCCGTGGACTCTTCCTGTCGTATCATTCTCAAAATCGTGCCAGGTTCCTGTCATTGTCGCTCGACCATCGAGGCTGTCCTAAGAGTGAGACGCATCGGGATGGTGTACGGTTTTCCTCCTGTGTTGTTGAGGATAACGGCTCGTCGTTCGAGATCCAACGTGGGTCGCAGCGCTGTGAGGGCCGGTAATCCAACAAAAAACGTCGTACGTGTTCACGCTTAAGACCACTACGTCCCCTAAAGCATTGACCTTGCCGATGCGGAAGGCTACGGTCTCGGATCTTGCCCTCGTCAGCGGAGACGAAATGATCGCCTTCCGCCAGTGGGATCACGGCATTCTGCCTGTCGGCTCGTTCGACCACTCGCAAGGAGATGGCCAGGACCGCGGCTCCGGAATCAAGGACCACGTTGTAGGGGTTTCCCCAAACTTCCACGTCACATTCTGCGGATCTCCATAGAAGGGTCCTGATTCGTATAAAATGATCGCCTTTCTGGATTAGGCCCATCCGAACAGGCTCTGAAGTGCTTGGCATGTCAAGTCTTGGTTCCTGGGTGGGGGCCTTTCCTTTCGCAGTTGCTAGTCTGGCCAAGGCGAACCGTTTTCAGTTTGCCTTGCAATGCTGTAGCATCCGATCGCTCGGAGATGGACAACAGGTGTCCGGTTGGTAGGGGAATACGATGATCTAATGCTCGGACGATGTCCAAGACATTGATTTCTCCCGTAACGATCACGGGTCCTCTTGTTTCCATTTCGTTCGGGGAGGGTGTCCATTTCGATACTTCGTTATGGTCAGGGACGGGCTGGATGGCCCCGATCATACCGAGGCCCGGATACCTTAGCGATAGGTATTGATCAAGCGGGATAAGTTCGGCTGCTTCCTCCGTAACACCCAACGGGTTCGCACCATTGTCCGTTTCTTCCACCATCGTAGCCACCCGGCCAGGTCCATTAGCGATCGGGGCCGCTGCTACTGGTGCGGCTTCGATTTTGGGTTGTGCGGATTGGTGGGGACAATCCCAGGCTATGTGTCCTGGCTGGTGACACGTGTAACAAACACTTGTGTTGGCCGCGGTCCCTCCTACTGCTGGGACGGGGGCTGCTCCTTGTATTCCTGGGGCTGCCTTAACGGTAATGGGGCGCATCGACCTCATCATGGATTCGATCCGTGCGTTGTGCTCGCGCTGCTCCTTTTTCCTTTCCTTCATCAGATTCACTAACGTTCAAGTTAATTCCAATATCGCGTTGGATTCGCTAGGCTGGACTGGATTGGGACTACCTATACCTGTGCCTCTTCGGGGATGACTGGGGATTCTTGACCTTTCAGAGATCGATGGTCTGCCTCGTACTGACTCCCAAAGGTCAAGTTGACTCTTCAGAGGACGTAGGGCCTATTGACCTTTGGAAAGGTCAACTGTAAACTTGCCTTTTCCGAAAACATACGGACGATCCTAAGGCTCCTTAAACCACTGACCTAGGGATCAAACCCCACATGACCCAACTCATACATGCAAGACATTAATACACGGTTTTGGGGACACAGGTCACGGGTTCAAAACGCATAGGGTCAACGGACAACTGTACAGTGGGCTAGCAAAGGTCTGGGGATCGAGTCGTGGTTTTTACAACTGTCGCGTGAACTAGTGGAAGATTCACTTCCGTTTTGAGTATTCGGTGAGTGCTGCAGCGAGTCTCACGATCGTGGTCGTGCTTGATGATCTTCATAGTCTCTCTCTCCCCCACCTTCTGCTTTGTATTTGATGTAACGCAATGGCCTCACCGTGGTTGTATCCACACATTGGTGGGGGTTGCATGTACCAGCCTGACATCCTGGTCGGGAACATTGAAGGGAGAAACGAGTGGGAGAGAGAGACTGCTTACTTGCACCGGGCGTGCATCGGATTCGTGTCGGAGAGAGGCCTTTTGGACGCTTTTGATTTGGGTGAACCCGATGCTTGGGTTAGGCCGCTAGATAGAGTGACGTGTGGGGCAACAAAGGAAGAATGGCAGGGCGGAGGTGAGAGTGAGAGAGCGGGAAGAGGAACCGTGAGGAAGGCTGCAAATGTGTGTGTGTGTGTGTGTGTGAGAGAGAGAGAGAGAGAGAGAGAGAGAGAGAGAGAGAGAGAGAGAGA
>BFEA01000053.1:4094580-4109528 GCA_003427395.1 Chara braunii
ACTACTTGGATAAGTTTGTTATTGTGTACCTCGATGACATACTTAGTTTTAGTAGGACTGTCGAGGAGCATGTTGCGCACTTAGACAAAGTCCTCGGTCTTCTCCGACAGCGCTAGTTCAAGATCAACGGGGAGAATTGCGAGTTTGGTCGCACCCGGAACTTGTGCTTGGGTCATGAAGATTTTCACGGAGGGTTTGAAGCCCGATGACGCGAAGGTGGCCAGCATTCGTGACTGGCCACGTCCTCAGTCTGCAACTAAGAAGAGGTCTTTCTTAGTGATGACCGACTACTACTGTAATTTTGTTAAGAACAATAGCATAGTGGCCGCTCCTTTGACTGACCTGACCCGCCTTGACACCCCATGGGAGTGGACAGAGAGGTGTGAGGCTGCTTTCAAACATTTGAAGCATGCGTTGACGCATCATGAGGTCTTGAAACTTCCTGATCCTGACAAGCCATTCATAGTAACCACGGATGCCAGCCAATATGGCATTGGTGTTGTGCTAGCGCAGCAGGAGGGGTCAAAGTTGAGGCTAGTGGAGTACATGTCCAAAAAGATGCCCTCTCAGAAGTTGGCTAAGTCCACCTATAAGAAGGAGCTGTATGCGATCTATAAAGCACTAACCCATTGGAGGCACTATCTCCTTGGGAGGTTCGTCATTGTCAGGACTGATCATCAGACCCTGAAGTGGATGAGAATTCGGCTTGTGCTCTTCGATGCGTTGAAACGCTGGATCGAAGTCATTGAGCAGTATGACTTCGAGCCCAAGTATGCGGGAATAAACGTTTGTGTGTTCCTAATAAAAAGTCTTTACATAGTTTATTTTTAGGTGAAATTCACGATGCCACGGTTCATTTTGGTTTCAAGAAGATTTAGTTTATTTTTAGGTGAAGTTCACGATGCCACGGGACATTTTGGTTTCAAGAAGATTGCAGCCAATATGTTGCATCGGTTATGGTGGCCCACGATGATAAGAGATGCCAAACTGTATGTTGAGACTTGTCAAGTTTGTCAACGTGGCAACACTGGAAAGCCTTGGACACAAGCTCCTCTTGGGCTTCTCAAGCCCTTTCTAATTTTGGAAAGACCTGGTGAAAGCTTGTCCTTGACTTCATGGATACGCTAGTCACCAACAAGAGTGGCGTGAGGTACATCTACATCATCGTGGATAGATTTAGCAAGTATGCTAGGTTAGTGGCCATGCCGGAAACAACAAAGACCAAGTACGTTATCAAGCTAAAGAAAACTGGGTTAGAGACTTTGGCCTGCCGAAGTCTATAACCAGCGACAGGGATGTTCGATTCACTAGTGAACTGTGGAAGGCCGGAATTGCCAAACAAGGAACGCAGCTGCAGATGACATGTGGAAACCATCCAAAAGCAAACGGACAGGCAGAGCAAATGAACCGCGTTGTTCAACACTTGCTAAGGCACTACATTAAGCCTAATCAAGTGGACTGGGATGAGAAGCTTGCTCTCATCGCCAGCTTGTACAACAATGCAGTTCATAGTGCCATGGGCGTAAGTCCTAACAACCTACTCCTAACGTTCAAACTTAAACTCCCTTTTTACTTTCTGCTACCCGAGAACCAGCCTATTGCTGCTCCAGGCACTTTGGATTTCGCAGCAGGCAGTATAACACATGCACAAAGCACATTCGACGATGGTCGAATATGAGAACAAGCACCGCCGCCCATCTATGTTTCAGGTAGGGGACAAGGTTTGGTTCAAGGCTTCAGAACTGGGACAAGAGCACAGGATTTTCCATAAGCTCATGCCACAGTACTTTGGACCATGGGAGGTTTTGGATGTAGTTGGGGATGAACGAGGACCCTCGATATGTCATTCGGATCCTTGGACACCTTCACACTTACCCTTTTTTTCACGCCTCTAAGCTTGCACCATTCAAGGAAACTGACCAGTTCCTTTCGAGACGCTCAATGCTGCCCCCAACCATGGTTGGAGAGGTCGATATTGATGAAATCGTGGATCACAGAGAGATGCCAGTTCCAAGACCGATCGGCAGGGACGTCCTCCGAAACAGAAGCTGCAGTATCTCGTGCGGTTTAGGCATCACATTGATGCAGACCTTTCCACAGTATGTCGCCCACTACGAGAAGTTACTGCAGAAAGGAAAGCGCTAGATTCACTAAATGTCTCAGAGGACTAGCGAAGTATGGAGGAGGGAATGCGAGGCACAAGGCCTCGATAAGCCCTATCGGGTCCCTATCTACAACAGGTCGGCCACCCTAAATGAAGGCAGGCTCGACAGTCGACAAGAGGCCTGTTTTGGACTACTTCGCAATTGGGGAAAATTCAGGCAGTTGCGCAGCGCGAGTTGGTTGAAGGCGCCCAGGCCCTGGCCTCCTTTATCAAATGTATCCAAGTTAGGCCTTGGGCGAGATACGCAACATAGGCCCAACTCAAGCTGTGAGCAGTTGGGCACGAGTAACTGTTGGTGGCCCTGGGCCTATTTCGTTTGGACTGAGGCTCAACCTCCCTGGGCGTACCGGAAGCTTCTGGGCCTCAGCGCAACGAGGCTACACGCGAGGCAAGCATGCCACTTCCATTTAGGAAAGGGCCTGCCCACACAATCGACATTTGGGCACTGGATGCATGTTGTGCAAGCGCTGCTGCGCTAACGCTGGCCAGCGCTCACGCGCTCACAGGCGAGCTGGAAGGACCAGACAGCCATAACCGAGTTGAGTTGTTGTATGTTGGATGATGGCGCATGGTGGTCCTTGGGTGGATGTGACATTTGCGAGTTGGGGAACGAGGTTGTGAGTGATACGGGAGACATACCTGGTGCTTGAAACGTACGGCGTTGGCCGAGATCTGTTGGAACTTCGGGGAGCTGTTGACTTCATCGACGACATTGTAGATTAGGCTAGATAGGATCTGCCATCTGTAGTCTGGGCGTCGAGCGCCAGATAGGATATCGACATTTGTTCTTCGTTGATGATGATGAGACTATTCCAGCATTGTCAATTATAAGCTTTTGCTGTAATCTTATTTGGTGGAGCTCGTGATGCGATTCTGCTGTTGGTTCGAGGTCACAACTATCTGGTCTCATGTGTATGATGCTGTTTGATTTTTGAAGTTCGCTATTGCTCGTCTTCCTTGCATGAGCGAACTAAGCATTGTTTCTAAGATGAATGACTTAGTCATACGCCCACTTTGAACATTAAACTCATATATATATATATATAACTTGGCTATTAAACAGTTGAGTGTTGATTAGACATTGTTTCTTAAAATGAATGGTTTAGTCACATGCGCAATGAAGGGAGTAGTTGTGCAACTTGTTCGTGTATAACTAAGGCAAAGGGTTGGACAATGTTTCTAAAATGAATGGCCTAACACAATGAAAGACAACTACTTGGTTGAACCAACTACTTGCATGAACATAACTTGATCATTTGAAGGTCCAACCAACTACTTGCATTAAAGACAACTTGGGATTGGTGAGAGACTTACTGTGGTTGTATATGTGTTTGTTTGATTGGAAGTCAAGTTTGAGTTATCTTCTGATAGGTTAGTTGCTTTAGATGCTCGCCATATGCTGGAGCCATAGGAGTTAATTCAATTTTTGCATTTTAGACAACTAGGAGTAAGTGTATTCTTCATATTTTAATTTGTGTAATTTTTGGAAAAACTTTCGCTATTGAAAGTGTTACCCAACTGTTTACAAATCCAAAAAGTTAGTCAATTTTTGTCTTTACAAATTTGACTTTTGTCTGAGTTTCATATGTGACTTCGTAAAAATATAGGAAGCCTACTTTTTTAAGGGAAGTGCTGCCCAAGGTTTTTCTAAATCAGAGAGTTGTACAAAAAATCGACTCTGTGAAGTAGAAATTACTTTTAGAATTTAGAAGTTTTGTACAGTTTTTGGAAAGGCACTTTCGCTGGAGGGAGTGCTACCAAAATTTCTACAAACCTAAAGAGTTAGTTAAATTCTGTCTTAGCAAAAGTTCAAGTTCTATCTTAGAGTTCATATCTTGCTCAATATAAATTTTGGAAGCTTACTTTCGTAAAAGGGAATGCTGCCCAAATTTTTACTAATTTAAAAAAATTGACTTTGTGAAGTTGAAAGTCGTTTTTGGATCTCGTATCTAGATTAGTATAAAATCCGAAAAAAGAAGGCAATTTCCCTAGACGGCGTCCCACCAAAATTTTTCTAGTTTTGAGGAGTTGGATTATATTTGGTAGGAAAAATGACAATCCACCTTGTACATGGGAGATGCTATCAACGTCTTCCCTAATCTTCTGATGACATTTAAAGATAAAATAAAATTAAACTTAGTTTTGGGAGAAGTTGGAGTGAGATGTGATATGATGCTTTATTCTTAATACACTTGAGGTTTGGGAATTGGTCTGTGTCGTGTTACAAGTCTATTTTATCTACTCGAGGTATGACAAGTTTTCTACCTCATCGTACGGTGATATTTTTCTATGATCTTTTGATTTAAGGCGGTTATGATTCAAGTTCAAAATTATTCTCGTGACTCAACCTAAGCTTAGGCTTTGTGGGTTGAATTATTTCTATTGTGTTTTTTTTCTCGGACTTTTATTAAATGGTCAGTTATCTGAGCATTTTTTTTTGGAAGGTTGAAGTTGGGGCTTGTGTAAATAAGGCAAGGGGTGTGATTGAAGAGAGCGGTTGAAGTTGACCCCGCGTAGTGCGTGGTCTATCGATGTTGAATTTGCGTGTGATTGCAGGTATGTCTTGTGACTTTGGAAGTCAGGGATTGACCTTGCCTGTGCTTATTTTCGTACTTGGAAGGAAGTTACATTGTGATTGTGAGAGTGATCGCCGTGTATTCAGTAAACCTGTGTTATTTATATTGTGATCGGTTGCGTGGTCTACCTTGACCATGCGGAAGGATGGAGCAAATTTGTATTGAGAGAATGAAGATCCTTTTTTGTTTTTGGTTTTGAGATTTTTACAGTTGGACGTTGAGGTCTGTGGCGGTTCGCAAAGTCGAACCCTTTGACCTGTCCGAAGGCCGTCGAAGATGGAGCCTCGTTCTATAGGTCAAGGGCATCTGGTCAACCACAAAGGGCTGAAGCTCGCCTACTAGTCACCCTCTAGGGTGCAGACAAGGGTAGGTCTTGCAATCGCATTCGCGATTGTTTAGTGTCAAGAGATTAACCTCTCAAGACGCGTATCAACCGACACTTGAGTGTCGATGGCGATCCTCGGAATCATTGAGGACTGCTTGCATGGTTTACCTTAACCATGGGCAAGGATTGAGCGAATTTGTATTGAGAGAGAATGAAGATTCTCTTTTATTTTTGGTTTTTAGATGTTTATAGTTCGACGTTGAGGTTGGTGACAGTTGTCAAAGTCAAACCCCTTGACCTGTTCGAAGGCCGTTGAAGATGGAACCTCGCCCTATAGGTCAGGGGCATCTCGCTAAACACAAAAGACCGAAGCCCGCCTACCAATCATCCGCGAGGGTGCGGAAGAGGGTAGGTTTTGCAATCGCACTTCCGATTGTTTAGGAGATTGACCTCTCAAGATGCGTGTCAACAGACACTTGAGTGTCGAAGGCGATCCGCATAATCATTCAGGACCGCGTGTCTAGAGGTAGCACTTAGTATTGCCATCCTTGTGTCTGTTTGCGTATTTATGCATGACTAGTTGATATCACAAGGCCTACGTCGCCACGATATTTATTGAGAGTCTTGTATAGGACGCTCGCTTATTTCTATTGTAAAGTGGTTATGGGACTGAAATGAACAAGGGACTAGGCGCGATTCAGAGATCGTCGTAGTTGAGCGGCGCAAAGCTGGACTAAGGAGATTGGCTCCTGGAGCGTCTGTTTGCATAGTGGTTCGATTAAGGCGTTTGACAACGCGAACCCACATACTACAACGAATGAGAACGCCCTCGGCTGGGCCACCTCTGCGATTGCACTTGAGCAACTTTCGCACGGTGGTTCGTTAGCTCGACGGGGATACGCCTGTCCAAGGGTGGTGACAACCCCTTGGGGAGAGGTCGGTTGTTCCTTGCACGACCTCTATATTGTCATAGGGGTTCGAGAGAGATACGGTTATCACACTCGGTCGAAGCGATGGGCGATCCTTTGTGAAAAAGTCCTGCAAAATCATGCGTTACGTGGATAAGAGGGTCCCTTTCTGGATCAATGTGTCGCATGACTGATAGAGAAGAACTAATATCTCAAGTCGTCGATGTCGAGGTTGAATTTCATGGGTGGCAACAAATTTTTGCCACTTCTTGAACCATTCCGGGGTAGGCATTGTGCTTTGGTTGCAATGGTAGAGCTCGTTCATAACCGTCTTCTTTACGTTTCGGACCATGAACCACGTCTGCCACAATTGCTCAAATTCTGCCCATGCAATCTTGGTGTGCAATGTTGTGACCGTACATGTCTTTTGCAATGCCAATTGTTCATGAAGGCCTGGCTGCAGCCAATCAACTTGAGGTACAGCGCGTTGAGGAGTTGATCGTCGGGGACGTGATGCACGTCCGCCTTCGTATTCAATGCAGTCCACCATGCCAATGCGTCGATCTTGTGATAGTTGTCAAATTTGGCCATGTTGAACTTGGGCATCTTGAATGCCCGATCGTTGTCTGGTCTTGACCTCAGCTGTCCAAGCTCGACTTTGAGTGTCGTCAATTGGTTGCTAAGCGTCGTTGGAGCCTCGAACTGGCCTAACTCGCCAGTCAGGCTGATGATGTGATCACTGCGCTGAGTGGAGGTGGCGCTTGTACTCTCGATTGGTGCTACATGTCGGCCTCAGTGCTGGCCAGCTGCTGATGAACCAATCTATGCTGCTGCTGGTGCATGGGTCTGTGCTTCGATCGTACTCAGGCGTGAAGTGTGTCGTTGTCCTGTTGTTGCCGTGTCTTGGGAGAGCTGATCGGAGGTGCGAATGTCTTGTAGTCACTCGAGATAGCGTTTAGGATCTGTTGCTGCTGGTATGCTGCAGAGCTTGCCACCACAACTGCTCATGTTGCCAGTTCACAGTGTTTAATAAGTGTCTAAGTAGGTACGCCAAGTCTCCTTTCTCCTGTTCCTTCGTTGTTGGCGTTGACCACGCGGCTGATGGCACAAAGGTCCACGCTGTGAAGAGTGCAGTGAAATGCTGCTCCTCATTCTGTAGGACTTGTGTGCTTGTGGGACGCTGTTGATGTTGCGCTGCTTCGGCGGCTTCTCGCCGTAGCTTTGCCTGGACGGCTGCCTCGTTGGCCAACCGTTGTGCCTTGGCGGTAGACTTGCCGACCAACCTCTATTGCTCAGCTGCTGCCTCTTGGGCCACTTTCGGCTGTTTAACTGCGGCAGTGGCAATCCGCTCTTGTTCGGCAGCAGCCAGATTCATGAAGGCCTGAACGCGCTGCAAGAACAAGTCGGATGCCTCATTGGCGCCTTGGACCAGAAACGTTGGCAGGACCATCATTCTCCTCCTCCTGGGTACCGTAGATGTCGGGATGCGTGCTGCCAACTGCTGCTGTCTGCTGAGAAGAGCTACTATCTGACGATGACGTCGAGGAAGTACCCAGATCGCTGACCTGCTGACTTGAGCTGCTGCTGGTAACCACGGAGGCTGAAGTCAAGCAATACCCTCTAGGCCATGAGCGGGAGAGGAGAACAAGGGGTGGGAAGTAGGGGATGGGAAAAAGATAAGCATGCGGCTCCCCATCCCCAATGTGGATTGACACTCTAATCAATAGGAAAAAAATTCCCCTCGGACATATTTTATTTTTTGAAAAAAATTAATAATTAAAAAATATTATTTTTATGAATTTAATTAATTGAAATGTTTAGATAAATAAATATGTCGGAAATTAGGTGTCAATCCCAGATCAAGAGTGGTTGGAAAGTTCACCTAGTGTAATAATTCATCAAAGTGCCAACTTTCGTATTTGATTGTAGGTGAAACTTTCGGGAACTTGCAATTCTGCGACGTTGCTGACCTTTCGGCATCTGGGAGTTCGCGAAAAAATCCCTTACGGAATTCAAGGAGTCAAGCAGGTTAAAGACATGCAAAATGAAGCAAAAATTCATGATTTTCCCACCTAAAATTTTGTGAATTTTGCGGAAGTTCCCGGTGTCAAACCTAAAAATAACGCAAATTTCCAGATTGCAACAAATCTATTTTTAACGCATTACGTAATCATAGAACATAAGAAAAAGAAGAAAATTTTGCAATTTGGAATTTGATGACAACTGTTATGATCCTGGCTTTCTAAATACACATTCATCAGATAGTATCATGTCGTCCAATTGCGGAAAGAAATGAATGAACTTGAGTGGAGAGAGAGGGTAAGAAGAAGAAGAAAGAAAGAAAAAGAAGATGATGCACACCAACATAGACAAATGATAAAGCTCTTCTTCTTCGCCAAACACTCTCCTCCTCCTTTACTCCTTTCTTATTCACACAAGAAATAATAGTACAATGTTGAATGGCTAAACCAGAATAAATGTTAGAATCCCTCTTCTACTGCAGGTATCACTCGAGGTCCACCATAGCCATGGTCGCCTCCCCCACTCTTCTCTTTCATAGGCCGAGGCTATCGCGGACTAATTGGGCCGTGCCCTGCTGTGCAAAGGACAACGGAAAGCAGCTATGGCTGCTCTAGCTCAGGTCGCAGTGCTCGACTTTGCCTCGAAGCTTCTTGGTGTAGCTCTACCCCAGCTCGGGTCTTCTTGCTGTAGCGCCCACCAAGGTGATGAAGATGACAACTTGGGTCTTCCTGCTGTAGCGCCCACCAAGGTAGATCCCCCTTCCTCCTGCTCTTCTTCCTCCTCCGTGTCCTTGCTCCTTCCGCAACAGCGCTGCCCTTGCTAGCGTTGCTCCAGCCAACGCTCCAACCAGTGTGTCGCCAAACTTGCACACCGACAATGAGGTTGGGCTCTTCGCCCGACCTCGAGATATAGCGGCCTGCTTGTGTCTTGGGTGGTGACTTTCAGTCCGCTCGGCCTTCCAAGCAACTGGTACCTCCTCCCTTTCAGCGGGAAACATCATTGCAGACTGACATTGCCCGTAGAGGCCCTAGACTCAGACTGGTTGGACTGGTACCCACCTAGACCTAGCCTGCAACTACTGGGCCTCTCAACATGCCAGTTTTGTCTTCTTCTGCTCGGCGTCCAGTACCCGAGACATCTACCTCTTCAGGGTGTGGTAGCGGCCTACCTGCTACTTGAGGGTTTCCCCGCTGCTTCAAGTGTTGAGGGCCTCTTCGCTCGCCACTTGAGTGTTTTCCCGCTGCAGACCTCAATGTCACTGCCACAAGTAAGTGGGCCCTGAGGGTCCAATGAACGAACAAGTGCCCTTGCAGGTCACACACACACTCAAGCCAACCAGCACTTAGACAACCATGCGGACCAGCAAGCGTGCAGACACGCAGACATGCAGAACTTAGTAGCAAGCGGGAGACTCAACAAGGCATTCAGTCCATGAGCAAAACTCAGAAATCAACGGTGTGTCTCAGTCTGTGTTTGGTCGGGTCATCACACTATCCCCCCCCCCTTAAGAGCGAGGTCCCTTCGAGCGAGTAACTCGGTCTGAGTCCTTGACAAACGCATAGTAAGCATATAAGGCAAAGAGATTTCGAGAGTACTCTGTCGCAGTGAGCTCTGCAGAGATTTTGGGAACAACATTAGAGGCGATTTATCGTTTGTAGGCTTTAACAATGCGAGGTGCGCTGCGCAGCAGTTCCTTCTTGGAGATCCAGTAGAGATCGTCCAATGGGTGATACATGAAGTGAACCTGGTACTATTTGTTACGTCACTTCCCTATGTGCTGTTTGATTCTATTGATCTCATGACCGCTGTTGATTGCACGAGGAATCATGTCTTCATGGTGATCGAAGGATTTAGCATCACGGTGGATACATCGTTTTGATGCTGGAAAAACGGGGTATGTACGCAGATGAGGTGACACAACAACTGTGTATGAGGGGCCAAACCCATCCTTGCGAATCACATCCAGAACTTTCCACGGACCACAGTAGAGCGGAAGAAGTTTGCGTGTGACTTCTCCTTTTGAGAACTCAGACATCTTGACGCAAACATAACTTCCTACTTCGATATCCGAAGGTCGGCGCTTCTTGTTCACATGATGGATCATTGGGTGTTGTCGCTTGGTCATTGTTGCGTTGGCAACTTTGAGCATTCGATCGTACTTGGCCTTGAAGCCAAGCCTGCGGGGTGTTAAACCAGCTGGCTGTTTTGGGAACGGGTAGGAGAGCGGATTTCGAATCTGCCGATTGTAATGCAGCCTGTTCGACGTCATGCTGGCAGAGGTGTGTGAGCAGCCATAACGGGGCTGCAGGCCGCTAGGGGATGAGACGGCAGTCGGTGGTCTTTCGGAAGGAAGCAAGTGTGGGTGGACATGGTCTGATGAGGGGAGATAAGATACGTACCTGGTACGAGGGAGAGGTCGGCTATGGTGGTGACGTCATGTACATTGGTCTTCAAGAGTCGAAGTGACCTTGTTGCGTGAATTCTGATGCAGGTAGGATAGTCGAGTAGTGTAGGCTGGGCGCTGGGCGCCAGACAGACAGGAGCGACTTTGGGTACTGTGTTGGTGTGGCCAAAGGGCTTCAACATTGGCTCATTACTTCATTGTATTGCTCTTATTTGGATGGAGTCTCGGTGCATTTGTGCTCTCTTCTTGTACACGACTACTTGTACATCTATGTGATTTCACAACTTGGCTTTCTATATATCGTTCCCGCTCACAGTGCTTGCAGTTTGGTATCGGAGCTGGTTCGAGATCGCCACTTACTTGGCGCTGGCGACATCGTTACTTGGTGCGCTGCCGATGCTTCTATGTAGTGAGGATACTTTGGCACTGGCTTAATAGAGCGGGGCCCAGGTAGAGGGCCCGACCGCTGGAAGGCTGTGGGGACAACGTGGGAGCTGTGGCGACAGCGGATGTATGTATGATGATGAGAGCATGCTGATAAGGCATTTTGGCTGAGGTGGCACTGCTTTGAGTTGTGGGTGGTACAAAGACTATGACCGGTCGTCGAAATGCACATCGGCTGAATTGGTGAGAAATTTGTCGTTGGGGGCAGCTATCTCCAGGTACGTTGTTCCCTTACCTTATCTACCCTCTCAACCTTGAGTGTCCTCTCTTTTGTGTTAGGAGTCATGAGCGCATATCTAGAGAGACGCCATTCTTTCCGGTGGCGCATCTGGTGGGAGAGGGCGGTGCCTTTGAAGGGCCCTGGTTGAAGCACGGGTCACGGTCACCATGCCAACCCCTGGGAGTAGTACACGCAGGCCATGCTGCTTTGTCCTTTGAGGCTCTTTGTTGTGCTGATAGAAGGGGTGTGCGGACTGACCAGTCCTTTGCAAACGCTATGTAGACCGTCTATAAGTATTTTTGGCGGGTGTCTGATCTGTCCATTGGCTTTGGTCGTCGTCTTGATTGAGACGTTAAATAATTCTTGAGGACCGTGGGGGATGTCGTTAGACTGCCTCTCGATCAGCCAGATCAGTCAGACGTAAGGCTCGTTGCACGCGAGGCTAAACAATGGGCAGTTCTGGTCATAAGCATATGCCTTTGCAAAGGACCTGACTGTCCTCCACTTGCTGGAGTGTATCACAATGCATGCATGGACAATGACTCACACACGAGATGAAGCTCACGCATGGTCCAAACGAGATGGAATAGAACCAAGATGCGCAACTCAATTTATCATTAACAAATCATACAAGAGAATATCGAGATCCAAAGTTCAGTGCCCAACATTATCACCAGTATCTGCTTTCTGTCTCACGAATGGGGCCTGGCTCAGCCAGCGCCACCTTCAGAACCCAAGTATAGTGCACAACAGGTAAGTATCCACCATAGCCAGATCCTACCTCACTCTCCCTCTCTTCTCTCTCTTAGATCTCAGTCTTGGTTCTCCTGTCCCACCATATATGCACACTCCTACTACGAAGATCTACTTTGAATGCTACTCACTGTAGACTAACTACTAACTCACTACCTATACTAACTAGTTGGCGAAGCTATGGCTGCCACTTGCACGCCAACGCCCAACTCTCTTCCACGTCTCAGCGCAGCTTCTCCTCCAGCGCTAACCCAGCCAGCTAGCGCACAAGTGCACACAACACTTCCACGCCAATATGCCAGTGGGGATCTGATCTCAAGGGAGGCTGGCCTATTGCTTTATACTGCTGGCCGCCCCTGGCGAGGTCTGCATTGGTCTGTATTGGCTCTTTGGGCCTCCTTCAGTCTCGGACCCATGCATGTGTGTGTCCCAGTATTTTCCCCTCAGGGTCTGCTGCTGCTGCGGCCATCTGGCATGGATTTTGGACTGGGTGTCTGAATCTAGACCCTCTATTAGACTTGGACAGAACTGGGAACCTGCCCTTTGACTTCCTTTTGGACAGATACACATTCTGCATGAACAGACACTCGTACTGCACGAACAGACACTTCTCTTGCCTGAACAGACACGACCTGCGCACCCCCTGGACGAACAGATGTTACCCCCAAATCCGAATATTGCAGCTATTCGTACAGGGCACAACTGTGACCTTTGACATTGGCTTCTTCTTAGCTAGGATGTGATCTTTGACCCAGAGAACATGTCCCTTGATCTGCTTTCACGAGTTGGGCCCTGGCGAGTGACCCCTCTATGCTGCATTTGTCGAACAGGGTCTGAATCAGATAAAGGCCCTTTTACCTTGGGCACATTGATGGCGTTAATGCACACCTTAGACACCGCCGCTTGATGATGCGTACAGGCATGTTGGATACAGGGGAGGAAGATTCCAATTAAGACTCAACTGTCATACACAACCATACCCATTGTGCATACATCTGCTCACATTATTTGTTTGTTCTTTCATTAGTTGGTCGACCGACTGCTAACACCTCACAGACAGCCTAGACTTGAACTGTAATGTTTTACCATAGCCAGTTCTCTTCGAAGCTGTTGTAAGAGAAGTAATCAAAGCAAGTTTAGATTGTGTACAATCTGTGTGAACGCTGTTGATATCGCTTGAACGGTAGTTGTAGTAACTTGTAGTAACTTTATTTATTTATTAAAAAACGGTGAGACTAATGTGGTGGTAGAATCCAGAGTGGATACTAGTGCAGACAGCGTCTGCCTAGCCGATGATTGGATCACAGGGGTGGTGAAGGTACGGCTGGCAGCAACCTCGACTGGTCAATAGACCAGCTCGCAGTCCATCACAAGTACGTCAGGAACTAGCACTAGTCAGATGGTGGGCGTGCAGTCCAGCTTGCTGCCTCCACGCACCCGAGAGCAGATGGAACTCCAGCAAGTAGAGAGGATCAGCTTAAGGCTAGAGGAGGAACTCAAAAAGGCTACTGAAAAAGAATGAAATTAGAAATAGAAGTGTCGGACTTGAGGGTAGGCGGCCAACAAAGCTGCTTCAGAGGGGTTAGATGACTCGGCGTTGGACAATAACATGAAGATAGTGAAGGTGTGTATGCTGTCCATGCATGCATACATGGACAGTAAACTAGATGCTATCCAGGACACCCTAGACCAGATCTTGAATGCCATGCACAAGCGAGGAGTCATGCCCGCAATTTTGCCATCGCTGCCATTCTCGACGATGAGAGGCTCGTATACGCCTCAGTTTGGTACCATACCAAGTGGTACCTCAGCAGCAGCACCTGTATCTCAGACTGTTGTTTTTACCTCCTCTAGTCCACCAGTTGGAGCTACACCACAACTGTCACCTGTTTCACCGGTGGGACAGCAGCAACCATGGTACCCCGGAACCCCATTGAAACCACCCTCCACCTTCTCAGGTGATAAGGAGGAGGAGGCTTTCGACACATGGTGGCGAACGACTCTAGTATGGGTAAGGGCCAAGAGGACGCTGGTAGAGGAGGACGTGATAACTGTTGTGTCCTACTTAGAGCGTTCAACAACTCGTTGGCTAAACAGATTAGTAGTATCCAAGGGATTCGGCAGGAAAATGGGCGACTGAGCCAAGACCCATTCCCTGGAGAGCTTTATGGACCTGGTAGAAGTGGGATGGCACAACCCACAACAGGCACAGATTGCCAGTGATGGGTTGCTAAAACTAGATACTAAAAAGTACAAGTCCGTGCGCAAACTCACCTCTACCTTAGAGCGTTTGATTGTCGTCCTTGGGTACAATATAATCCACAAGTCTTGTTGACCATGTTCTCGAGTTGTCTTCCCATAGACATCAAGAACTTGCTTGCCAGCGAGGCTCGACTAGAGTATTAGACGTTTGAGGCCTTTAGCAAGAAGTCCTTGGATTTAGAGGCTACGCTTGGAGGTGCTCAGACACCCTGTACTGACGAAAGAAAGAAGAAGAGTCCACAAGAGTGGAAGAAGCAAGGGAGTCGAGTGATGATGGTCGAGGCCGATGGTACTCAGACCGAGATCGAGGATTTCTTAGATCTTGTGGAGAGTACATTAGTGCTTGAGGGTTGCAGCCTCACTGCAGTAGTAAAAGGAAAGTGGACAATACATTAGTGCTTGAGGGTTGCAGCCTCACTGCAGTAGTAAAAGGAAAGGCAGGAGGCCGGGGCAAGGGCGGTCAATAGAGGAGTAAGGGGCAAACCCCCAACCCGAACAAGATAGCAATTTCGGTTCGAGCGGGTTTGGGTCAAGAGGTGTGGCGGGACCGTTATTCGTGGAGTGCTTGCATTAACTGCGGCGAATATGGCCATCAGCAGTTCAAATGCAAGAACGCGAAGGTACCACAAAAGATTCCACCTAAGGGTGGGATTCCCTTCGGCCAAGGCGGGGCCTCTACAAGCTCTAGCTCGGGAAACACGAAGGCCTAGTAGAAGTTGAGGCTGCCTCTACTCTCGTTGAAGCGGGTGATGTCCTCGAGAGTTGGTCGAAGCTATTAACTCCTAAGCAGGGTTGTCGAGCCCCGGCCCCGGGGCCCCGACGGGGGTCTCGGGGGCCGGGGGTCGGCACCCCTGGCCCCGATAAAAAAAA
>BFEA01000053.1:4138213-4150343 GCA_003427395.1 Chara braunii
TCTCTCTCTCTCTCTCTCTCTCTCTCTCTCTCTCTCTCTCTCTCTCTCTCTCTCTCTCTGTGTGTGTGTGTGTGTGTGTGTGTCTCTCTCTCTCTTCGTGCGCACTAGCGTGCGTATTCTTAATGGCTCGACTAGGTGACAAAGTTCTCACGTGCGTGGTCACGCGCTGATCCAAAATGTGCCTGCTCATGATTTGTGCGGACGTGTGCGGATCTAGACGAGCTCGTTGTCGCGCTCCCATCGCTTCCAGGGCTTGGTTGGGTGTCCCTACCCAAGCCGAGTCCAGTGGGTTGGTGGACTGGCAGGCTGTCACACAGGAATATGGTAAGCATAAAAATCATATAAAATAAAAAGTGCATTCAGAAACAGCCTTTGTCATTCTTAGTCATACAGTCGAGTAGTCAGGGTTATCCCTCCTGCCAGCGGTGAGGCGGCTTAGAGTGAGGTGTTTGGGTTTGTCGCCTGCACCTGACCCCGTATGAAGGTCAGACTGAAGGTCACCGGAGTCTCTATTATCCAGGAGTCGATATAGCCTTGAGTGTAACCTATGCAGTAAGAAGAGGAAATAACATGACATATCATGCATCACATAACAAATGACACTTGAAGGATAAGAAGACCAGGAACCAGACTCTACAAGAGCATGACCAGAGACATGAGACCGAAGAGTAGTAAATAGGAAATGCAGAGAGCAGCCATTTGAGGGCTGCAGTCATTGATGGGTCATAATAATAGTGTCAAAGAGGTTGCAGGGTCAATATGCAGAATGTATGCCATGCACGGAGCCATCTTGTGACGGGCGTCGGGCTAAGGGAGAGCCGAGGGAGAGGAGAGAGGGAGGGAGAGAGTGAGAGCACACACACACACACTCACTCGACACGACCAAGGGTCGGACGCAGACACAGTGGCAAGACACAAGTCAAAGTCTTGGATTCCGAATGTCGAAACAGCAAGTCACACTGAGTACGAGTACAGCAGCAGAAAACTGGTACCAGACTGGTCCCCGTATGGTACGGGGAGCCGGTATAAGTACCGGTGACACGTACGGTACCAGGGGCATTTCTGCAAAGACCCGGAGGGCAGAACTGAAAAATGCGGTATTTGAAAGTGGCGCCCGAATTGCAGCATGGCGCCAGTTGTCCAAAATCCTACGGTACCAAAGGAGGGGTTTGGAAAAATGGTGCCAGGCCGAAAACGGAATGCAGCCGAAACATCAAAAAGATAGACCAGGGATCGAGCCCTGGCGGAGTCCGTAACACTATCCCCTCCCTCTAGAAGGCAAAAATCATGAAGCAATGTTGAAATCTGTGAGTAAGAGGGAACAAGTTGAAATCTGTGAAGGACGGGACGGGGCCGATCACTGGTTAACAAGTCGAAAGGGAAGAGGGGTATAATGTGGGTGGCATGGGCTGTGTGAGTAAGAGGGAACAGGGTTTGGTACCGGTGAACAGAGTTGTCCTACTGATGAACTAGTGGGGTTGCAGGGAACAGGGTAGTCCTACAAATGAACTATAGGGACGGCAGGGAGCAGGGTAGTCCTATTGATGAACTAAGGGGACTGCATGGCTTGCTATAGGTTAAGGGGGAACAAAGTTCAGGTAACAGAGGACTCCAATCGAAGTTCGACTGGGTAAGGGAAACTATGGTAAGGGGAACAGGGATCTGCTAATGATGTTCTACAGGGTTGTCAAAGTCAGAAAAATAAAAATGAATCAGAAAAATAAAAATAAAAATGTTTGTTCAGGATGCAAAGGCTGGTGTGTCGGAAGCAGAATCTCATGTAGGAACAAAGCGTCCAAGTGTCTTGAAAGGGGGTCTGCAGCGGTCTTGATCAGGTCTTTGGAGTAGGTGGTAGAAGCGGTCTTCAGCAGCTGCGATAGGTAGAAGTCCAAGAAGCGTAGTAGTAGTTCAAGTGTCAAAGTCCAAGTGCTAGGGTGCGTCCGGTACACGAACTGCAATGAGGTCTGATCTGGAAGCAAGGAAGTCGCAGACTGATGCAAAGATCCATGTCACAAGTTGCTGCTCCAGTAAGTCCGCGAGTCGGGATGTCGACTGATGAAACAACATGGTGGCCAAACCAGCTGCATAATCTTCATGAACAGTGAGGCAGCAGGCCATCGTCCTCGTGCACTTGCCATTAGATCCTTTATCACCGGCGTCACGCAGGTTCACAAGCATTGGACAAGAGAAACAAGGTAGTGGAGAGGACAGATGGGACAAGGCTAGGYGAGGGCAAGGGCAGATCAGACATCAGGAATGAGGGTCAAGGGGAGGGTGGACTGGGTTCAAGGGTGTGTGTAGAGCAGGGTTGCAAGGGTTTAGCGGGGGTTTATGCCATAGTTGTATAGGTATTTAGGACGTAGGATAGCACGATCATAGGCTTGGACAAGTTTCATGGCGTTCTTAAAATTAGAGAGAGGTTCCCATGTAGATTCTTCGTCGGGGTATCCGGTCCATTTGACTTTGTATTTAGTGATTGGTTCTGGATGATCAGATACTTGAGTGGTTCGTCGACCGATGATGGTTTCGACAACGAATTCAGGGCTTGTGGGTAGCATGATTGGTGGAGGTCTAGGATATGGGCGGTCGGCGAACTGGAGCGGGGATTTATGGTATTCTTTTAGGTACTCGACATGGAAGACTGGGTGGACACGACTCATGTCAGGGGGAAGTTGGAGTTTGTAGTTGACGGGGGAGGTTTGTTCAATGATGGGGAAGGGATCGAGCCATTTGTTGGAGAGTTTCTTGGACAAGCCGTGTTCGGGTTCAAAGCGTTTGGCAGAAAGCCAGACTTTGTCCCCTACTTTGAATGACACGTCACGTCTGTGTTTGTTAGTCTTGTTGGCTTGTTGTTYTTGTGTTCTTTCAAGGGCTTCKGTTGCTTCTYTGAGGAGTCTRTTCATTGTYGCTAYCCATTCATTGAGAGAGGGGCAAGGAGTGGAGGGGCTGAGCTGCGAGGGAAGCAAGAAATCAGAGGGCAAGCGGGGATGGTAGCCAAGGTCGAGGTAGAAAGGGGACATGCCAGTGGAGGGGCAGACAACGTTGTTGTAGGCAATCTCGGCAATTGTGAGCAACTGATCCCAATCGTGTTGGTGTGGATGACAATACTTTCGCAGGATTCTTTGGAGTGTATCGTTCATCTTCTCTGTTTGTCCATCGGTCTGTGGGTGGAATGCAGTGCTATACTTTAGCGTGGTTCCGTAGGCCGTGAAGAGGTGTTTCCAGAATTGTGAGAGGAAGCGAGGATCACGATCACTGATGATGTTCTCGGGGAGGCCGTGATGGTGAGAAACATGGTCGAAGAAGAGTGTGGCGAGGTCCTTGGCACTGTGCGAGGTCGTGCAAGGGACGAAGTGGGCACGTTTGGTCAAGCGGCAGACAATGACGTAGATGTAATCATGCCCGCGGTCGGTTTTGGGGAGGCCGCACACGAAGTCCATGGAGATGGACTGCCACCGGTGAGTTGGGATGGGCAATGATTGGAGCTTGTCGGGTTTGGCCCAGTTCGAGGGGTTGACAACTTGACACATGGGGCACGAGCGAATGTATGCCTTGACGTCGGCGAGGAGGGAAGGCCAGTAGAAGTAGCGGGAGATGGTGTCGAAGGTTTTCTGGAAACCGAGATGTCCTGCAGTCTTGGCGTTGTGGTGCTCGGCCAAGAGCTGAGTACGGAGGCCTCGTGCGTCGGGGATGCAAAGTCGGCAAGTGCCTTTGGTATCGATGTAGAGGAGATTCTTGTGGAGGGAGTAGTCGGGAACTGGGTCAAGATCGCAGAGATTGTTGTAAATGGCGGCGAAGTCTGAGCAGGAGAGATAGGGTGTATCGATGATGAAGTGATGGAAGGAGTTGAATATGAGTCATGGCGGCGTAGACTTTCTCGGGCGGCTTGTGGTCGGGTTGTCGAGAGAGGGCATCCTCAACGCGGTTGCTTTTGCTGGGGGTATGGCAAATGGTGAATGTGAACTGGGCAAGAAAGTTTAGCCAGTGGGCTTGGCGTGGAGTAATATCTTTCCTGGAGAGGATGGAGGAGACGATGGTGTTGTCAGTGCGGATGGCGTTGCACTTCGGTGTTGGAGTCAGATCCTCCTAGGAGATAGGACACTAGTGTAGGGGTAGCGTTAGAGGGGTCAGGAGGACCACATGAGAGGGGGGGTGAGTTCTATTCATCTCAAAGCTCAAGGCCACTCAGGTAAGTGCCATGCACCTACGGGATGCCCATGTATGTGTGTATGGTATTGATTGTCCTGCTGGGGTACTCTGGGTTTCTTTTCCTACTCCTCTGTGGTCTTGATTTTGTGACTGTATGCATGTGATCTACGTACTCACCTGATGGATGGAAAATGAACCTGATGGATGGAAAATGAAGTATCTTGACCTAAATACCGAGTTTTTCTACAGTGCTTTGTCTTTTCATCTCTGAACGGTTGTAGTCTTTCGGTTTTGCCAGAAGTTGAAATTTCGTTTTTCAGTGTAGTAGAGACTGAACTAAGTCCATGTGGAACTCCCCTTGGTTGGGACCTGGTTGAGACCTACGTGGGACCCCTAGGACCCAGCGGGACCCTGCCCAAACAAGAAGAGCCTTTGGACCCAAATCGGTTAGGCATTGACCTCTTGTCTTCTTGGCTGGGATACGGGTTCATTCTTCTTGGATTAGGACACCCACTGCCGAGGGGATATTGGCTGAGACGTTTCGCATGTCTTCTTGGATTGCACTGTCCGTGGCTTGACTCGCACCCTGTACACCACTCAATTCTCCATTATTGCATTTTTAGTCACTCTGGTTTGCTGTACGGTCATGGAGCTGGTCGTACTGGACTCGAGAGGACCTCGTATGCAGTCTGATCAGACTGGGTCACTGGATCAGACCTTTCGTTTGAAGTTGTTTGTTTTTCTTTAGTTTGCTGCTCTCTACTTCCAAATGAAATGCCGCTCCGGCTAAGAGTTCTTCCTTCTCTTCTCTGAGCTTTCAGTCAGTTTCTCTGAGTTCATTTCCGATGGCTGTGGAGACTCGCAACCAGAAAGAAGAGAGAGAGACGAGGGAGAGAAAAGGGAGAGAGGGAGAATGATCGTTTGAAGTGGGCAAGGACTGGGAAAAGGAGTGTTTGTCCAAGTGAGAAGGGGAGTGAACCTCTTGAGAGTCTAATTAATTCTTTTGCTGACTGGCGATTCTCTGACCCACCTGTCAATACTGACAGTCCAGAAATGGCTCAGCTAACTTCAGTGCAATGGCAAACCTTGTTAGATGCAGCCAATGATGCCGAAAAACCATATCTACAAGTAGTCTTAAATAGTGCAATCAAAAGGGATCAGGAGGCAGAGAAGGAGAGGAAGGAGACATTGCTGAAAAGGCAAGTGGCCATCCTAGAGGTTGTTCCCTCACTGACTGAAGAGCAGCGTGGGGAACAGTTGTAGTCTATACTCACAGCCCTTGTTCAAGTCAGGAATCTTGAGGAGATCGGTGAAGTTTTCGCAAAGTTGCAAACACTTCAAGATGATCGAACTGATATGACCCGCAAGTACCATGAATTGACAAGGGAGGTGGCTGAGCTGCGACAAGCCCAAGTGGGCAACCCTCTTCCTCTTCCTGTTGGATCTGAAGCTGCAATTGAAATACCTTTGCCTCTCTTGTTGTATTTTCTTCCTTGAATGTGTTGGCAAACCCCTCGGGACCTGCAACAGGTGCAGATTCCGTTGTCGCTGTGACAAGCAGCGAGGCTGGAAATTCTGCAACTGGTGCAGCCCCAAGATTGGAACCAGCAGGAGCTGGTCCCAGCTACATCGTAAGGCGGTTCGAATACCATCTAAGTACGACGGCAAAGAAGACATCGAATCTTGGATCAGCTCCATGAGGGCATATTTCGAGATTTTGGGGACTCAACCTGAGAACCAGTCCGTGATAATGGGAATGAATGTCAAACCGGTCGTGCGGGGCTTCTTAGAGGTCCAAGCTATACGAGCTGGGATTCCTAAAATTCAACTAACATGATGGCTTAAGGCCACCCCGGTTGATTTCCTCGAGAAACTCCTCATTTCATAATACCTGGATCCACATGCTGCAGCAAGGGCAAGAATTCAGCTTGACAAGATGAAGCGCAGCAAGTGGACGGACTCCATGAAAAGCTTGCAGACCTATCTTAGCAAGATGTTTGCTACTCCCGAATTGGAACTGACCGCACAATCTTGCTTGGATGTGGTCAAAGTCGCGGTTCCCACCAACTTTACTAATCGCCTGGGCAGGGACTTCATTGGTTACACTGACTGGTTCACCTTGATGAAGGACATAGTCAAATTTACTGCCTTTAAAAAGACTGCCAATGCAAACGGACCGAATCGGGGTGCAGGGAAGAACTATGTCCAACTTCCCAAGGGGGTCAAGATCCCACCCAAACCGGACGATGCGACTACTAAAGCTTGGGTCGACCTTCGGATTATTGAAAATGATTGGCGGGTAGACTCAAGAAGGGGGKATGCCTTTATTGCCAAAAACCAAACCATAAGGKACAAGATTGTTATAGCCTGCTGGGAAACCAGAACCGGGCGTAGAGTCAATTTCAGCAAACTCTACAGCAGGGGAGATCGAATCTGAGGCAGATCAGCAGTCCTCCCTTGAAGCCCAAACATTTGTTGAACACAAGGTTGAGGTGAGTAATGTTTTGTATGTCGAGCCTTGGGAGGAGTCTGGGACGGTGGATCTTCACTATCACTTGGAGCATTAGGCTGAGATGAAACAGCAGCGTGCCCAAGGGACAGTGAAGTTGATATTCTTCAAACTTCTCATAAACCACCGCTATCTCCGTGTTTTGGCTGACTGTGGTGCTACGGCTAACTTTATGTCACCTCATGGGATACGCAAAGTGGGCTTGGGGATGAAGCAATTGGCCTTGCAGAACCCTTGCCGGACCCAAGTTGGCAACCAACAAGTTGTCTCTTTTACA
This sequence comes from Chara braunii, assembly GCA_003427395.1. Taxonomy (NCBI): domain Eukaryota; kingdom Viridiplantae; phylum Streptophyta; class Charophyceae; order Charales; family Characeae; genus Chara; species Chara braunii. The sequence continues at coordinate 4,145,149 of BFEA01000053.1, forward strand.
CATGCGGTCAAAGGTGTGCACACTACCTTCGACAAGGAAAAAACTGTCACACACGCATTGAACTTCTGTGTTCTTGACAAGTGCGCCTTCGACGCTGTCCTTGGCTTGGGCTGGCTGTAGTCCCAATACGAATGGACCAAGTGGAAGGAGTCACTTTTCATGATCAAAGATGCTCGAAGGAACGAGCTTCCTGTCCTCTCGGATGAGAAGCACAAGTCCCCAATGGCTTTTCTGAATGCTATGCAGCTCTGCAAGAAATGGCGTAAGCACAAGGAGGAAGAACAGTTGTATGTTGCCTTTGTTCGTCCTACCCATGTAACATCTACTTTTGCGGTTAATACCACTACTACGTCGACCAGTGGCCCTACTTCTAGTACTTCTACTTCTAGCACCTCTATCTCCCTACCCTCTAATAGTCCAAATGATCCTACTTCAGAGGTCGTCTCTATACACGACCTGCGACCGGATCTAGGTGATCCCTTTGCTGATCCACCACCCCCACCTGTCCCACCAGACATCCAAAACCTCCTCGATCGGTTTTCGGAAGTTTTGGCCGAGCCGCGTGGAGTCCCCACGCGACCGGTCCGACACACCATCAAGTTGGTTGGAAGGTGTTGTTCCTCCGAAGGGCTGCGTATACTGATTGGGACCCGGTGAGTTGGAGGAACTCCAGCGACATATTGATGAGATGATTGACAAGTGGTGGATCAAGCCTAGCGAATCTGAATTTGGTGCTCCTGTGTTGTTTGTTCAAAAGGAAGAGGGCAAACTCCGCATGTGTATTGACTATCGCGGTCTAAACCGCATAACAAGAAAGAATGCCTATCCATCGCCTCGTATAGATGACTTGCTTGATGCTGCAGGTGGGTGCAAGGTCTTCTCCAAGATCGATATTAAGTTTGGCTATCACTAGATTGAAGTCGATCCTGCGGACCAGCACCAGACTGTGTTCAAAACACGGGATGGGCTTTAGTAATGTATTGTAATGCCCTTCGGTCTCACGAATGCACCAGCCACCTTCCAAAGCCTCATGGACAAAGTCCTCCGCGAACAGATTGGCCGGTTCGTGGTGGTCTACCGCGATGACATACTAATCTTCAGCAAGTCCATGGAGGAACACCTCAAGCACCTTGAGGAAGTAATGGCCATCCTCAAGAAGACGCAACTCCATCTCAACTTAGAGAAATTTGAGTTTGGGAAGGATAGTGCCATCTATCTTGGGCACCGGTTGTCTGCTGCAGGCCTGGAGCCTGAAGCAACCAAGGTGGAGGTCATACGGAACTGGCCTCGGGCCGTGAACATTCGCGAACTGCGTGCTTTTCTTGGTCTCGCGTCATACTATCGGCAGTTTGTGCCCCGCTTCTCCATTGTTGCTCATCCATTGTCGCGGTTGACCAGTAAAAATGTTCCCTATTCTTGGGACGCCGCGTGCACGAATGCCTTCCAAGCTTTGAAGGAAGCCTTGGTAAGTCACCCAGTACTGCGCATTGCAGATCCCAAACTGACGTTCGTAGTCACTACGGATGCGAGCCAGTACGGAATCGGCGCAGTGCTGCAGCAAGACGACGGCGATGGCTTGCGGCCGCTCGAGTACTACAGCAAAACGCATGCCCAGCGTAAAGGTAGCCACTTCCACCTACATGCGCGAGCTCTATGCTTTGCGCATGGCGTTGGATCACTGGAAACACTATCTTTTGGGACTTCAGTTCAAAGTCTTCTCAGATCATGGGATCAAACAGCAAACTACCCTGTCCCCTACCTTGCTTCGCTGGTTCCATGAGATTGACATTTTTTATTTTGAATTGAGACACGAAAAGCGCTATTATAATCGAGTTGCTGACGCATTGTCTCGCCACCCTAAGTACATGACTTGCCTTGTCAAATCCTACGACCTCCGGAAGATACTGAAGGAGGAGCTCGTAGAGCACACCGCCAAGGATCCGGAGCTGAGTTCCATCCTTGAGCGGCTACAGGCTGACCCCAACAGCCAGCCTGATTTTCACGAGTATGGAGGACTGATTTTTCGTTGCTACGGGAATCATGACTGTTTGTGTGTCCCCAACCATGAGCCTCTCCGCACACACTTTTTGGATTTGGCTCATGGACGGAGGGGACACTTCGGTATGGCAAAAACATACGCAAATTTGCTGATACAGTTTGATTGGCCTGGCATGAAAGGGACTGCTGAAAAGTTTGTGGCTGAATGTCAAGTCTGTCAACGAATCAAACCATCCAGACAAAAGCCCATGGGGCTACTCACACCCCTACCCATTCTCGATGGTCCCGGGGAGTCCGTCTCCATCGACTTCACCGACATGGGAAAGGTAAGTAAGAGCGGTTACTCACACGTCATGGTGATTGTTGACCGATTCTCTAAGTTCCTCAACCTGATCCCTTTGTCGCCTCACGCCCCAACAAAACTAGTAATTCGTGAGTTCCAACAGAAGTACATTCTGCAGTTCGGAACCCCGAAGACTCTGGTGAGCGATCGGGATCCGCGCTTCATTAGTACTGAGTGGAAGGACTTCACGTCTCAACTAGGGATCAAGCTGTGTATGACATCTGTCCAACACCCCGAAGCCAAGGGTTTGGCTGAGGAGATCAACCAAACTGTGTTTCAACTTCTTCGCGCTTTAATTATCCTGGATCAGGAAACATGGGATGAAGAGCTGTATTCCGTTAAGGGGTTATACAACAACTCTGTCCACTCCGCCACCGGCATGACACCCAACAGGCTGCATTACGGTTGGCAGATCCGGAATCCGCTCTCTTACCTATTCCCTGAGCAGCCAGCTGGTTTGACAACCATCAGACCTGGCTTCAGGGCCAAGTATGATCGCTAGCTCAAAGTTGCCATTGCAGCTATGACCAAGCGACAGCACGCCATGATCCATCATGCAAACAAGAAGCGCCGATCGTCGGAAGTTCAGGTAGGAAGCTATGTTTGGGTCAAGATGTTTGAATTCTCAGAAGAAGAGGGAGTCTCACGCAAACTTCCCCCTCTCTATTATGGGCCCTGGGAAGTTTTGGATGTGATTGGTGAAGATCACTTTGGCCCTTCGTACGTCGTTGATGTGCCAGCCCATCTGCGCACATACCCCGTGTTCCATGCATCAAAACTGTACCTCTACCGTGATGCTAAAACATTCGACTATCGCGAGGACATGATCCCTCGTGCGATCAAAGGCTGGCATGAGATAGACAGGATCAAACAGCACGTAGGGAAGGTACGCAACAGACAGTACCAGGTTCACTTCATGTATCACCCATTAGACAATCTGCACTGGATCTCCAAACAGGAACTGCTACGCAGTGCACCACGTGTTGTCAAAGCATACGAGCGACAAATCGCCACTAACACTGTACCTAAGATCTCTGCAAGGCTCACTGCAACAGAGTACTCTAGGAACCTCTTTGCCTTGCTCGCTTACGATGCGTTTGTCGAGGACTCAGAATGAGTTACTAGCTCGAAGGGACCTCGCTCTTGAGGGGGGAGTAGTGTCATGACCCGTCCATACATGGACTGAAACACAAATGATTTCTGAGTTTTGCCCGTAGACTGAATGCCCTGCTAAGTTTCCCGCTTGCTACTAAGTCTGTGTGTGCACGCTTGCTGGACTGCGTGTCTGTCTGAGTGCTGGATGGCTCGAGTGTGTGTGACCATGCCTGTCTGAGTGTTGGTTGGCGTGGGTGTGTGTGTGACCGTGCCTGTCTGAGTGCTGGTTGGCATGAGTATGTGTGTGGCCGTCAGGGCTCTTGCTCATTCGTTGGGCCCTCAGGGCCGGTACTTACCTGTGGCCGTGACATTGAGGGGTTGCAGCGGGGAAAAACACTCAAGTAGCGGGTAGGCCGGTACCGCACCTGGAAGGGGTAGATGTGCAGGTACCGGAGGCCGAGCAGAAGAAGACAAAAGTGGCATTTTTAGAGGCCCAGTAGTTGTAGGTTAGGTCTAGGCGGATATCAGTCCAACCAGTCTGGGTCTAGGGCCTGTATGGGCAATATCAGAGTCTGCAATGATGTTTCCCTCCGAAAGGGAGGAGGTACCGGTTGCTTGGCCGAGCGGCCTGGAAGTTACCGCCCAAGAGGCAAAGCAGGCCGCTATATCTTCTGGCCGGGCGGGGAGTCCGGCCTCTTTTTCGGTGTGCAAGTTTGACGCACTGGTGGAGCGCTGGCTGGAGGAGCGCTAAGCTGGAGTAGCGCTGCTGGGGAGGAAGGAGAAGGACACGAGGGAGGAAGAAGGAAGGAAGGGGGAGGAGCGCCAGGGGTACTTACCTGGCTATGGTGGCAGCCATCTTCATCACCTTGGTGGGCACTGCAGCAGGGAGTCCCCAGCTGTGGAGAGCTACACCAAGAAGCTTCGGGGCAGGGTCAGGCATGGCGGCCTGAGCTAGAGCAGCCATAGCTGCTTTGGGTTGTCCTTTGGGCATCGGAGCAGAGCCCAGTAGTCCGCCATAGCCTTGGCCTATGAGAGTGAAGAGTGGGAGAGGCGGCCATTGCTATGGTGGACCTTAAGTGATACCTGCAGTAGAAGAGGGACTCGGACATTGATTCTGGGTCAGTCATTCAACATTGTATTACTTGTATGAATAAGAGAAGGGGGAGATAAGGAGGAGGGGATTGTTGGGCGAAGAAGAAGAGCCTTGTCATTATCTTCGCTGGTGTACATCTTCTTTCTTACTTCTTCTTCTAATCTTCTCTCTCTCCTCTCAAGTTCATTCATTTCTTTCTGCAATTGGATGGCATTGTACTTTCCGGTGGATGTGTATCTCGAAATTGGCCAGGGTCATAACATTACTATGCAAGTACGATAAAAGATTTTTTTTTTGCAACTTTTGATTTAATGATAACAGAGTACAGGTGTAGCTAATGAATGAATGAATGAATGAATGAATGAATCAATCAATCAATCAACAATCAATCAATCAATCAATCAATCAATAAATGGTGAGTCATCCAATTAAAAGGGCCTTTACCCGATATAGGCCTCAGGCCTTGTAAAAATAAAGCAGCACGGGCCTTGAAAAAGTAAAGCATTGTGAAAAGGTATCTCGTCAGAGCTCAGAAACGYGAAAGCAGGTCAAAGGTCAAGTTCTCTATCAACAGGCATATTTAAAACTAAGGCAAAGGGCATTGTCAAAAGACTTACCTGTTCACCAGGAGATGTGTATGTCATGTCTGTTTGGGTAAGGGTGTGT
>BFEA01000053.1:4161634-4180911 GCA_003427395.1 Chara braunii
GAGAGAGAGGGAGAAAGAGGGTTCGTGTGTGTGTGTGCGAGGTCAGAGGGAGGGGGAAGAGGAGGGGGAGGAGGGAACCTGAGGGGAGGGTGAAATCTCGGTCAGCGGAGGCTGAGGGTGGGATGTTGGGAGGAGGCAGGCGCGAGGTGGATGGAGGGCAGGGGGAGATGGGAGATCCCAATGGCGGAAGGGAGGGTTGGTGCGCACAGCACAATGTGCAGCGGGATTGCGGGAGGAGGCGGATGCGAGGTGGGGGGAAGTTGAGGGGAGATGGGAGATCCCAATGGCGGAAGGGAGGTGGGCGGAGGGTGACAGGAGGTCGTCAGAAGCGGTTAGGAGGTCATCGGAGGCCGAGGGGAGGTGGGCGCGCAGTGTTAAAAAAGTAAGCAAAAAAGAAAAGGGGCGGGCAATGGGATGTCCAGCGGGATGGCGGATGTGCGGGCAGAGGAACGGAGCCCAAAGCGGAGGTGAGCGGAGGAGGAGTGGCGGAGGCCGAGCGGAAAGAGAGAACATGGCGAGAGGAGGCGGAGGGAAGGCGGACGGATTTTGAGGGGAGATTGGCGATCCCAATGTCTGGAGGGAGGTGGGTAGAAGCGGACAGAAGGTCAACGCTGGCTGAGGGGAGGAGGGCACGCACCATTTTTTTTTTGTTTTTATTTTAAAAGGCGGGCGTAGGGATGGTGGATGTGCGGGCAGCGGAACGGAGGCGGAGAGAAAATGGCGGGAGGCGATTTTATAACTGCCCTAAAGTTGGTAGTTAGAGTTACTGCCGCCGGTTACTGGGGCTTCCATTCAAAGCTTATGTCACTTCTCCTTTATGGGTGGGTAGAGATGGAGAGGAGGTGGCGGTGTCTTGCGCATCGGCACTCGCGCGAACGAGGGCCCTCCCGGCCATGTCACGCAGGAGTTAAAAGAAAACTTCACCAAAGAGACACAACTCGAGGACGACGCATAATTAATCTCGTGGACCGCCGAGACGGTTGCGGTTGCGTCGTCCCTTCGCCGGTCTAGCCGGGTGTGCCAGCTATACATCCAGCGGTCTCCTACGACAGGGGCATAAGCTTGATTCCCTAAGGGGCTGTCACCACCCTTAGGGGCGTATCCCTACCGAGCTACTGACCCACATGCAAAGGCTTTTAAATGCAATCGCAGAGGTAGATCAGTCGAGGGCGTTTTCTCGTATCGCTGCAGTATAGGAAATGCTTGGTTAACGCCGAGTGAACCCAAACGTCTTTCGTTCCCTGGGCGCTGATCTCCCAAGTACGAAGCGTACGCCGATCGACTAGGACAGTCTGAACCAACCGTGAAGCTCTCAGATGCAATCCTAGTCCCTAACAATCAAACAAAACAACATAATCCATATAACTTAATAAAAATCACACAAATTTAAGTCATTGACTTGATGAGCTGATCTGCCAAAGTGTTTTTTTTCAACCTGTATGACTGAAGAACTTTTATATTGTCGCTCCAAGTCTATTAATTGAAGAATAAAACTAGGACTGATCTTCCTATCATGATTTTGTCCATCCCCTAGGAGGTGGTCTGGGATACCCCTCGTCCTCTCCCGAGTGAACTCTGGAATTCAGAAGTCGGGCTGGCTCCACCGCAACAGCATGGTACCCCCCCCCCCCCCCCCAAAGCGGTCCACTCTGAGTCGATAACAGGGCCGGCCCCTAAGGGAACGAACCCCCGCCCCAGATGCCTCATAGGAAAAGGAAAAACATCTACACGGCGGGCAAGCAAACTCTTGCCGCCTAACGTCAGGAGCAACTTAGACGAAGAAAAGAAAATCGTAAAGAAAAGAGTCATTCAGACGGACAGGCATAGAAAGGGGTGACCTTGGGGAATGAGTCTAAGTCCAGTTGCGTCCCTCTTCTTTATGCTCGTTTCATTTTCATCGTCTTCTTCCCTCTAATTTACACGCACCCACAAGTAAAGAGATGAGAAAACAACCATTTTATTTTATTTTTTTTCATCATCATTCTCATCCATCTCAGTCCACATGCCGTACCTGCAATCAAAGTCAGACCACAAATAGACCACCATATAGATCCCTTGCCATCGTTAGACACCCTGTCATACACGCAAACACACATTCCCCTTCTCTTTCCAATGAACGTTGAGAGGACCAAGGTCAAGCAAGTGTGGGTTCACACAGGTGTGAAGGGAACTGAATCAGGTTAACTGACCTTGAGTGAAGTTTGAACGGCACACTCGAGAAAACCGTATAAGATTACACCCTTTTAACGAGAAGGTCGTCGCACCTAGTTGTCAACAAAGTGATCGACACCACTCCCTTGTGACGACCGCTTGCCAGAGTACCCTCTCAGCACACAACCACTTTCCAATAATCTGGCAGCATTATCTTGTTACCATTACTCGCCTTCAAAGTTACAACGTCCTTGTGGCGTCATGCTTACTCTACTTCAAAAATGCAACACCGCTTTGACGCACCTTCTCTGTGCCAACACCCCACCTCCACTCAGTCCAAATATACTGTCGTTATCGCCGTAAAAACTGTGTCGTCTTCGACAAAAACCGACAAAAACCCGGTAGCGCTTCCGCACTACTGTCGTAAAAATTGGAGTTGCTGCCGCAAAAAAAATCTTGTAGCGTTTTCGCATTACCGCCGAAAAAAACAGAATTGCTGCCGCGAAAATCCGGCAGCGCTTCCACACCACCGTCGAAAAAAACAGAACCGCCGCCGCAAAAATCCGGCAGCGCTTCCGCACTAACGTCCAAAAAAACAGAACCGCCGCCGCAAAAATCCGGCAGCGCCTCCGCACCACCATCGAAAAAAACAGAACCGCCGCCGCAAAAATCCGGCAGCGCTTCCACACTACCACCGTTAAACTAGGAGTCGCCGACGGCCGCCGCTGTAAAATTCTGGCAGCACTTCCCCATTATAGTGGAAAAATAGCTGGCCAAAATTGGTAAAATTTGGGCCCCAGGCCAAATTTCACAGCGCCGTCTTGCCGTAGTTCCGTAGCGCCCCTGGGTCAGCCCCGTGGGACCAGCACCAGCCAGAGGGAAGGGGAGCAGAGTGCTCCCTGGCTTGGCTATGGCTGTCCACCTCGCGCTCCTCTGCAGATCTCCAGCCTCTCCTCAAGTTGCCTCGCCTCAGGCAGCACCTCCAGCAGCCAGCAACACTCGAGTGTGCTCGTCACACACTGGCATCACGACTACATTGTGTGGCAGCTGGGGGGCAGCTGCCTGTTTTATAGTGGCTGAGGAGGGCTGGACGTCACTCCAGCCCCCAGGCAAAATCGCGGGCTCGCTGTGAGCCCTTGATCTGGCCAAGATCCAGGGTTGTTTGTGGCCGCACCACGACCACAAACTTAGTGTGGAGCAGTTTCTTTAACTGCCCTATTTTATTTTGCTTTTTCTTTTTTCCAGTTATCTTGGAATCTCACGAGATAGCTGGGTTCCTGCGATTTCCAAAACCATTTTTCTTTTATCCAGGGTTGACTGTGGCCGCACCACGACCACAGCCTTAGTGTGGGGCAGTTTCTTTAACTGCCCTATTGTATTTTTCTTTTTCTTTTTTCCAGTTATCTCGGAATCTCGCGAGATAGCTGGGTTCCTGCAATTTCCAAAACCATTTTTCTTTTATTTTTCTGATAAGGGGTTGGAGAGATACAACCCCTTACAGTTTGATGTATCTGGACCCTTTTCCCAGGGCAGATACATCGGGGAAAAGGCAGTACCTAACCTTTTCCTTAGTGGCCCTTCAATTTCTAGGCTCCCTTCAAAAACGGGAGTGTGACAGTTACCTCTGGCAGCTTTTGGCAAAGGTAGCACCACGTGAGGACAAGTGTCCTCACGAAAATAAAGAAGAAAAAACAAAAGAAAAATAAAAATAAAGCTAATTCTTATTTTTACTGCACCTGGCTCTTTCCTCAGCTAGGTGCATGTTGTTGCTTACAATAGCTCTCCACCTTTTGCTCTGCCCTTCCCCGAAAACGAGGAGGCAGTTGTCAGTTTGCGAGGAGTAGGTCCTCCTCCTCCCAACTGCCTCGTCCTCCCTCTCTCCCCTTCTCTAGCCAGCTCCCTCAGTTCCTTTCCCAAAACGAAGTGGGAGCTCTTCTTGCCCCCATACAGTCGAAAAGACTGTTTTCTTTTGTCTCACGAAGCAGTTGCCTCGTTTTTGTTTTGTTTCTGCCCCCCTTTTTTTTTTTACAGTTTTTCACGAGGCAGTTTGCCTTGTGTTTGCCCCTTTTTCCGTTTTTACCCCTGACATCCTGCTGTCCAACGACCACAAAATGGCAAAATGGGGGAGGAAGAAAAAACTGAAAAGAAAACGAAAAAAAACCTTACCTGAAGTTGAGTGTACTGCCCGTTTCTTCGAACGAACGGGCGTAGACCCTAAATTCGACTGAGGGGAGGGAAAAGGCACACATGTGGGGGTGTACATTTTCATGTTCCACTGGTAGATTCATTCGATTATGCTCATCCTATCAATGGAAGTACCATGAGGTCAGCCACGAGGTTGGAGGCTTACTTGTTGGCCGTCATATCACGTCGCGTCGCCCTTCCTCCTAGTGCCAGGTAAGTCTCACTTGTAGTTAGCGTATATTCCCCTATACCAGTAGTAGATTCATTCGTAGGTTGGTAGTTTCTGCCCGTTCGTCGGGGATAATAAGAATCTAGAAAAAAAAAGAATCTAAGAAAATCTAAAAAAATTAAGGAACAAAACTAAGCAGAAAAAAACAGTCTGACGCCGTTGAAAACAGCGCCTGATCTTCAGGGACTATCAGGGACTATTAAGTCCCTGTTTCTTCCTGACGCGCCATTTGGCGTATTGGCTTATGCCAACGGTTACTGTTATGTGCGCTCAGGCACATCTTTTGGCGCCAAGTGGCGCTATTTTGGCTTTTCTTTATTTTTTTTATTTTTTTTTATTTTTATTTATTTATTTTATTTACTTTCTTTCTTTATTTATTTATTTATTTATTTATTTATTTTTACTTGATTTATACGTGTCATCCTTGGGCAGGGGCCATGCTAATCTCGCGCGGTCGATTTCGGCCGTGCGATCTTCTTGATTGGCGGTCGAAATCAACCGCGTTAGTAGCTGGTAGGGCGGCCAGCTCCAAAAGGAAAGGAGCCAGCCCAGGGGTGCGACATGTCAGATTCGATCCTGGTGTCTGCTGGGTAAGAATCGGCTGTGTTAACCTACTGGGCTAGCTCCTAATCCACACTCAACAGGAGCAGCTCTTCAATATGAAGAGCTAGCCCAGGTATCTTCCCGGCCTACGGCCTTGCAAGCTCCGCCCGCCTGTGGTTTAGCAGGCTCACTTCGCCTGTGGCCCTCCCATACCGGTTAGCCGCGGTTGATTGGCCATCTAGCTGGGTAGGCCTCGGCATCAGCCTATCGGCCCCCAGGCTCGAAGTCGAGCCTTGCGGCCCCAGGAAATAAACTAAACTTCCTATTCCTGCGCACCATGGTCCTATACCCGATGCGGGCGCTCTTTTTAGCCTACTTAGACCCTGAATTGCGCAGCTGTTACACATTTATGGGTAGATTAGTCTTAACTTTACCGCGGCTTCGAAAAAAGCGAAAACATTGTCATTTACATTTGTCACTCCTGAACGCCACACTCGTCTGGACTAAAGTCTGAAAAACTTTGAATCCCTCAGTCATAGGTCAGGTTTGAATAACTTTTGGCAAACATCAGTCTCATCAAGTCCTTCAATTTCAACGAAAAGGTCGGACGGCGTCCGACATTGAAAAACCCCGGCAAATACCTTTGTAAGGGTTTTTGCCCCGACAGCGGGAGGAGGCGGACGGGAGGTGGCGGAGGTGGAGAGGAGATAGCGGGAGGAGGCGAACGGGAGGTGATTGAGGCGGAGAGGAGATGGCGGGAGGAGATAATCGGAGGAGGAGGGCAGAAGGTGGCGGAGGCAGAGGAAAGGAGATGGCGGGGGGATGTTGACGGAGGTGGGCAGAGACGGAGGGGAGGTGGTCCTAGGTGGGCGCAGGTGGGCGGAGGCCAAGCAGAGGTGGGTGGAGGCCGAACGGAGGTGGGTGGAGGTCGAACGGAGGAGGGCGGAGGCTGAGGTCAAAGGCGATGGCGCAGGGCGCCATCGCTCTCTTTCTCTCTCTCTGACACACACACACTAACTCAGGGCGATAAGGTGAGTCCTTATCCATCAGTCAAATGCATCCTGGGTAGACTGTCAGGGTTCAATCTCCTGATGAGTCGGTGAAAGTCCGACGAAACAGTTTGGTACAATCATGCTTTTTTTGAGTGTATAACGAATATGACAACACACACATGCACACACACACAGGGGATAAGGAGGTGGAGGCGGAGAGGAGATCACGGGAGGAGATGGCGGGAGGAGGCAGACGGGAGGTGGCGGAGGCGGGGAGGAAAGAGAGAGGATCTAGTGGGGGGACGCAAAGGGGAGCTGAGCAGATGCGGAGCTGAGGTGGGCAGAGGCTGAGTGGAGGTGAGCGGAGGTTGAATCCAGAGGGGGTGGCGCAGACCGCTCCCTCTCTCTCTCTCACACACACACACAAAGGGGATAGACAGGCGGAGAGGAGTTGGCGAGAGGAGATCGCGGGAGGAGATGGTGGGAGGAGATGGCGGGAGGAGGTGGACAGGAGGTGGACAGGAGGTGGCGGAGGAGGTGGACAGGAGGGGGTGGAGGGGAGGTGGCGGAGGCGGGGGAGGAAAGAGAGGATCTGGCGGGGGGAGGCACAAGGGAGGTGGGCGGAGGCCGAGGTCGGAGGCGGTGCGTGATCTCTCTCTCTCTCTCACACACACACACACAGGGGATAGGGAGGCGGAGACAGAGGCGGAGAGGAATTGGCAAGAGGAGATTGTGGGAGGAGATGGTGGGAGGAGGCGGACGGGAGGTGGCATAAGCGGGGGAGGAAAGAGAGAGGATCGGGGGGGGGGCAGGCAAGGGTGAGTTGGGCGGAGGTGGAGGCCACAATCTCTCTCTCTCTCTCATACACACACACAAACATATACAGGGATAGGAAGGCGGAGGCAGAGGCGGAGAGGAATTGGCGGGAGGAGATGGCGGGAGGAGATGGCGGAAGGAGGCAGATGGGAGGAGGCGGAGGGGAGGTGGCGGAGGCGGGGGAGGAAAGAGAGGATCTGGTGGGGGGAGGCGGTGGCGCAGGCTGACGAATCTCAAACGCCACACCTGAGGTAAGACGGCAGCTTCCAAAAGTAGCCTAACATTCGACAGGTGAGAAACCGCAGCACGAGGGTCGCAACGCCCTCTTTCTCCCCCACCCCCTCCCCTTGCCACACCCCTCTTAATGCCATGCGACTTCTTTTGCTTTGCGAGCGAAGCTGCAATAGGTCATCTTGTCTTGCTTTGAAAGTCATATCTCTCTATTGTGCTTTATCTCTTCATCTATTATTGGATGTCGTCTGTAGGTTTTTGTTTTTCAGTATGGTAGAGGCAGAAAGTAGGACCTTGAGGTACTCTCCTTGGGACTTGGTCACGACCTACTTGGGACCCATCGGGGCCAAACAAGAATGGCCCCTTGGACCCAAATCTGCTGACGCAGTGTCGCTCTCTGTTCTGTTTGGGATACGATATTCTTCTTCTTTGATTAGAGCCCTCGTTGCCGAGGGGATCTCGACTGAGATGCTTTGTCAGACTGATGACACACAATCGAACGCTTGAGCTGCACCTTATACACCACTGAAATCTCCATTGCTGTATGATGTTCCTTGTAGTCTGGTTTGCTGTACTTTGAAGGTGCCGGTTGGATTAGGCTCGAGTGGATCTTGTACTTAGTCTAACCGGACTTAGACGCGGAACTCGAACTCTCTTTTAAACATATTGTATTTTTTGACTTGTCTTTTTTTTGGTTGCTCTCTAAGTCCAAATATTTGCTGCTCCGGCTAGGAGTTCTATCTTCTTCGCTGTACTTCAGTCTGTTTCTTTTACTGAAGTCCACTACATTCTCGGTGAGACGCGCTGATAAGAGAAATGGGCAAGAGAAGCCATAGCAACTGAAGGAACTAGTGGTTCCGACATGGCACCAGCCAAACTTTTTGACATGTTAAAGGCTCGCATTGATGCAGCGTTAGAAGCTGATAAACCGTTGTACGAGGCCCTGTATCAGAAAGAGTTGGTTGAGGAGGAGACGGTGGAAGAGGCAAAGCGGAAAACACCCGCCCATGAACTTGACACCATTTTTCAATCGGTTCCAAATAAACCTGATGCAAACCTTAAGAAAGATCTGGTTGTGTATGTACGTGCCCTTGTTGATTACCATTTGCTCAGCAAACTTCCAAGTGTGAAGTCCCAATTACTTGAGGAAATGAGTAAGATGCGTACTCAAATGGCAGACATGGCCAAAAAGCACCGCGATCAGATCCAGCAAATGGCAGCCATGCATCAGACCCCACTCTGAAGTTCTCTTCCTCGTTCTACCTTCACACCCCTCCATTCCTCTCCTTCTTCTCAGTCTTCTTTGTTGAGTTTGGTGATTCAATCAGGATCTGCGACAGGTGCAGTTCCCATTGCCGTTACAAGCAGCAGCGCAGGAAGTTCTGCAACTGCCGCAGCCATGGGATTGAATCCAGCAGCAATAGCTGGACCCAACTATGGCAGTCCATACATGGACAGGATGGCGGTGATGATACCGTTTAAGTTTGACGGCAAGGAGGACGTTGAGTTCTGGATCAGCTCCATGAGAGCGTACTTTGGAGTACAACGCACTCAAAGAGTAAGCAACTCCTTGATCTTGGGGACCAACGTCGAGCCTGTCGTAAGGGGCTTCCTTGAAGTCCAAGCCATGCAAGCTGGGTATGCCAAGATCAACCTATCCGAGTGCCTTAAAGTCACGCCGGTCACCACTCTTGAGGATATACTCGTAGCACAATACAAGGACCCGCATGCTGCTGCAAGAGTAAGGATACAACTTGATGAACTCAAGCGCAGCAAGTGGCAGGGCACCATGCATAAATTGCAATTGAATGTCAGCAAGCTCTTTGCAACACCAGGATTGGAGTTGACGGCGCAATCATGCTTGGATGTAGTTAAAGGAAGGTTCCCACTCACTTGACTAATCGCCTAGGCAGGGATTTCTTCCGTTGTACTGACTGATTCTCCTTAATGAAGGATGTAGTCAGTCTGGAGGCAGGGGACCTCCTTACCGCAACAAGCAGCAAAAAAACCTTTGTTCGTGGGCGATCTCGTGGCAGCAATTGCTTAGCTTCGCTAGACTTGCTGGAAGGGGAAGGGGAGGCCGAAGCAGACGACCCCACTCTTGGCGACGGCCAAGAGCAGGACGCTGATAAGGCCAGCTCTTCAACTCAAGAAATTGACATAAATAATGAAGATGATAAATTTTGTGCCTTTAAAAAGACTGCCCGTGGGAAGGGAAACCAAAATAGGAATTCAATAAGGAGCTTCGTAGCACCTCCAATGGGAGCCAAAATCCTAGCCAAACTGGAGGATGCAACTACTAAACCTTGGGTAGACCTCCGGATTAGTGAGGCTGAATGGAAGGCTAGAATGAAAAAGGGAGGTTGCGTGCATTGCTTAAAAACAAACCATAAGGTACAAGATTGCTATAGGCTGCAGGGAAACCAGAATCGGGCGTAGAGTCGGCATCAACACCCTCTACGGCAAGAGAAACTGAATCTGATGCAGTTCAATAGTCCTTTATTGAAGCCCCGTCATTTGCTGATTCCAGGGCTGAAGTTTGTCATGCTTTGTATGTTGAGCCTTGGGAGGAGTTTGAGACGGTTGACTTCCACTATCTCACTTAAGAGCATTGGGTTGAGATGAAACATCAGCGTGGTCAAGGGACAATGAAGTTAATCTTCCTTAAGCTTCTCATAAACCACCGCTATCTCTGTGTCTTGATTGATTGTCGTGCAACAACTAACTTCATGTCACCACACGGAATACACAAAGTGGGCTTGGGGATGAAGCAAGTGGCTTTGCGGAACCCTTGCCGAACTCAAGTAGGCAACCAGGAAGTTGTCTCATCTACTCATGTAGTCAAAGGTGTGCGCACTACCTTTGACAAGGACAAGACAATCACCCATGCACTGAACTTCTATGTTCTTGACAAGTGTCCCTTCGACGCAATCCTTGGCTTGGGCTGGGTGCAGTCCCAATGCGAATGGACCAAGTGGAAGGAGTCACTTTTCATGGTCAAAGATGCTCGAGGGAACGAGCTTCCCGTCCTCTTGGATAAGAAGTGCGAATCCCCTGTGACTTTTCTAAATGCCACGCAATTTTGCAAAGAGGATGAACAAATGTATGTTGCCTATGTTCGCCCTACTCATGTGCCATCTACTTTTGCGGCTAGTATCACTCCTACATCTAATGAGTCTACTTCTCTACCCACTACTAGTCCAAATGATTCTACTTCAGATTCGGTCGCTTCCATTCGGAATCGTCGACCAGATATAGGTGATTCGTTTGCTGATCCTTCGCCTCCACCGGTCCCAACAAGTATCCAAAACCTACTTTATCGATTCCCAGAAGTTATGGCCAAACCACGCAGAGTCCCCACGTGATCGGTCCGACGTACCATGGAGTTGGTCGAAGGTGATATTCCTCCAAAAGGGTTGCGGGTACCAAATGGGACCCGGCGAGTTGGAGGAACTCCGGAGACAAATCGACGAAATGATCGACAAGGGTGGGATCAAACCTAGTAAATCTGAATTTGGTGCACCTGTTTTGTTTGTCCCAAAGAAAGGAGGCAAGCTCCATGTGTGTATCAATTATCGATGTCTAAACCTCGTCACCGGAAAGAATTCATATTCATTGTCACACATAGATGACTTGCTTGATGCCGCCGGTGGGTGCAAGGTCTTCACCAAGATCGATCTAAAGTTTGGATACCACCAGATTGATGTTAATTCGGCGTACCAGCACAAAACTGTGGGCTTTACGAATTTACTGTAATGCCATTCGGCCTCACGAATGCACCAACCACCTTGCAAAGCCTCATGGACAAGGTCCTCCGCAAACAGATTGGTCGGTTTGTGGTAGTGTATCTCGATGATATTCTGATCTTCAGTAAATCGAGGAGCACATGAAGCACCTTGAGGAAGTGTTCACCATCCTCAAGAAGACGCAACTCCATCTGAACTTAGAGAAATCTGAGTTTGGGAGGGATAGCATCATTTATCTTGGGCATTGGTTGTCTGCTGCAGGCCTCGAGCCTGAGGCAACCAAGGTTGAAGTCATATGTGACTGGCCACAACCTGCAAACATTTGCGAATTGCGTTCTTTCCTTGGTCTCGCGTCGTACTGTTGAAAGTTTGTGCTCCGATTCTTTATTGTTGCTCGCCCGTTGTCTCGAATGACTAGTAAAAATGTACCTTACGCACGGGATGCAACATCTGAGACTGCATTTCAAAACTTAAAAGAGGCCTTGGTAAGTTACCCTGTACTGTGCATTGCAGATTCCAAACTAACATTCGTAGTCACTACGGATGCTAGCCAATACAGGATTGGCGTAGTGCTGCCAGAAGATGACGGCGGTGGCTTGTGCCCGCTCGAGTACACCACAACAAACGCATGCCCAGCGAGAAGGCAGCTACTTCCACCTACATGCGCGAACTCTATGCCTTGCGTACGACTTTGGATCACTGGAAACACTATCTTTTGGGACGCCACTTCAAAGTGTTCTTCAATCATGAGACCTGGAAGTGGATCAAACAGCAAACCACTTTGTCCCCTACTCTATTGCGTTGGTTCCATGAGATTGACATTTTTGATTCTGAACTAAGACATAAAACGGGTTGTTATAACCGAGTTGCTGATGCGTTGTCTCGCCACCCTAAGTACATGACTTGCGTTGTGGGTTCCTACAACCTCCGGAAGAAATTGAAGGAGATCGTAGAACATACTGCCAAGGATCCGGACCTTAGTCCCATCCTTTAGCACTTATTGGCTGACCCCAACAGTCAGCCTGATTTTCACGAATATGGAGGACATGTTTTCCGACGTTATGGGAATCATGACCGTTTGTGTGCCCAATCATGAGCCTCTCCGCACGCACTTCTTGGACTTGGCTCATGGCCGGAGCGGACACTTCGGCATGGGAAAGACGTACGGAAACCTACTAAGACAGTTCGATTGGCCCGATATGAAAGGATCCACTGAAAAGTTTGCTGCTGAATGTCAAGTCTGTCAAGGAATCAAACCATATAGACAAAAGCCCATGGGGCTACTCACACCCCTTCCCATTATCGATGGACCCGGGGAGTCCGTCTCCGTCGACTTCACTACCATGGAAAAGGTAAGAATGGCTATTAGCAAGTCATGGTGATTGTTGACCGCTTCTCTAAATTTCTGAATCTGATTTCTTTGCCATCTTATGCCCCGATTGAATTGGTGATCCGTGAGCTCGAACAGAAGTACATTCTGTAGTTCGGAACCTCGAAAACTCTTGTGAGTGATTGGGACCCGCGTTTCATGAGTAGCGAATGGAAGGACTTCACGTCCCAACTCCCTGGCCTCAAACTATGCATGACATCTGGGCGACCTCCCAAAGCCAACGGTCTGGCTGAGGAAATCAACCAGATTGTGTT
Source organism: Chara braunii (assembly GCA_003427395.1). Lineage (NCBI taxonomy): Eukaryota > Viridiplantae > Streptophyta > Charophyceae > Charales > Characeae > Chara > Chara braunii. The sequence goes on from BFEA01000053.1 coordinate 4,174,171, forward strand.
TCAACTTCTCCATGATTTAATCATTCCTGATCAAGAGACGTGGGGTGAAGAGTCGTATTCCGTCAAGGGGTTGTACAACAAATCCATCCATTTTGCCACCGGCATGACGCCGAACATGTTGCATTACGGTTGGCGGATTCGAAATCTGCTCTCCTGCCTGTTCCTTGAACATCCAACTGGTTTAACACCCGGCAGGCTCGGCTTCAAGGCCAAGTACGATCGCCTGCTCAAAGTTGCCATCGCAGCAATGACCAAGCGACAACACGTAATGATCCACCATGCAAACAAGACCTTCCGATATCGAAGTAGGAAGTTATATCTCGGTCAAGATGTTTGAATTCTCAGAAGAAGAGGGATCTCACGCAAACTTTTTTCACTCTACTACGGTCCGTGGGAAGTTCTGGATGTGATTGGCAATGATGAATTGGCCCCTCATACACAGTTGCTGTGCCATCTCATCTGCGCCCATACCTCGTCTTTCATGCATCGAAACTGTATATCCACCGTGATGCTAAATCCTTTAATTACCGTGAAGATATGATTCCTCGTGCAATCAATGGCAATCATGAGATCGACAGAATCAGACAGCACGTAGGGAAGGGACGTAAAAGACAGTACCAGGTTCACTTCATGTATCACCCCTTGGACGATCTCTACTTGATCTCCAAGAAAGAACTGCTGCGGAGCGCACCTCGCATTGTTAAAGCCTACAAACGACAAATCGCCTCTAATGTTGTTCCCAAAATCTCTGCAAAGCTCACTGCGACAGAGTACTCTCAAATCGCCTCTAATGTTGTTCCCAAAATCTCTTTCCCTTATTTGCTAACGACGCGTTTGTCGAGGACTCGGACCGAGTTACTCGCTCGAAGAGACCTCGCTCTTAAAGGGGGGGTAGTGTGATGATCGAACCAAACACGGATTGAGACACACAACTGATCACAACTGATTTATGAGTTTTGCTCACAGACTGAATGTCTTGCAGAGTTTCCCGCTTGCTACCAAGTTTTGCATGTTTGTGTGTGTGCACTCTTGCTGGTCTGCATGTCTGTCTGAGTGTTAGTTGGCTTGAGTGTGTATGTGGCCCCCAAAGGTACCTGTTCGTTCGTTGGGCCCTCAGGGCCGGTACTTACCTGTGGCCGTGACATTGAGGGATTGCAGCGGGGGAAAACACTCAAGTAGCATGTAGGCCGGTACCGCACCCTGAAGAGGTAGATGTGCGGGTACTGGAGGCCGGGCAGACGAAGACAAAAGTGACATTTTGAAAGGTCGAGTAGTTGTAGGCTAGGTCTAGGCGGGCACCAGTCCAACCAGTCTAAGTCTAGGGTTTGCACGAGCAATATCAGAGTCTGGAATGGTGCTTCCCTTCGAAAGGGAGGAGGTACTGGTTGCTGGGAAGGCCGAGCGGCTTGGAAGTCATCGCCCAAGAGGCAAGCAGGCCGCTATATCTCCAGGCCGCGCGAAGAGCGCAGCCTCATTGTCGGTGTGCAAGTTTGGCGACACACTGGTTGGAGTGTTGGCTGGAGCAGCGCTAGCTTGGAGCAGCGTTGTTGGGGAAGGAGAAAGGACACGGAGGAGGAAGAAGAGCAGGGGGAAGGGGGAGCGCCAGAGGTACTTACCTGGCTATGGTGGCAGCCATCTTCATCGGCTTGGTGGGCGCTGCAGCGGGGAGACCCCAGCTGGGGAGAGCTACACCAAGAAGCATCGAGGCAGAGTCATCCATGGCGGCGTGAGCTATAGCAGCCGTAGCTGCTTTGCGTTGTCCTTTGCACAGTAGGCCAAGGTCCAAGTAGTCCGCCATAGCCTCGGCCTATGAGAGTGAAGAGTGGGGGAGGCGCCCATGGCTATGGTGGACCTCAAGTGATACCTGCAGTAGTAGAGGGACTCGGACATGATTCTGGATCAGTCATTCAACATTGTACTACTATTTCTTGTATGAATAAGAGAGGAGTAAAGGAGGAGGAGAGTGTTGAGCGAAGAAGAAGAGCTTTGTCATTTGTCTATGCTGGTGTAAATCATCTTCTTTCTTTCTTCTTCTTCTTCTTACCATCTCTCTCCTCTCAAGTTCATTCATTTCTTCCTGCAATTGAACGACATTATACTATCTGATGAATTTGTATCTCGAAATTGGCAAGGATCATAACATGTGTAATTTTTGTGAGTTTCATCTTTGGTGAGAATTTGACAAAATCCAGCAATATGCCCTTTTTTATTGCAATACTTACAGGTAAGATCCTTCTCCCAGTTTCCACGTTCTCCAATATTTCCTCGTCTGCGCCCACGACCTCCCCCAGCCCGAGGCTGGTTTGGTCTGGGCTGAGATTGTTTCACTTGCCCTTGACCATTGCCATTTCCACCATTCCCACCGTTTCCTCCATTCTTCCTCTGTTTCTTATTTGTTCCTTGACTCGCTCGGATCTGATTCAAAACCTTTCTTTCAGCTTTTGTCAGCTTCCTAGGAGGTCTTTCCTCTCATTGTTGTTGCTGCTTTCCTGAATAGTCACATCCTTCCGTTTCCATTTACTGCCTTTTGCCTTTACCATTATAATTTCGAATGTCAATCGCCTGCATATTTGCCATCGTCCCTTTCATATCTAACAAGGTTATGAAAACTCCATGATCTTTGTCAGTTCTAACATCCTCCTTCTCACCATCCTTTTCCTGCTGTGTCAGCATATGGTAAAGCACTTGATCAACACTTCCAGCCTAAAGGTTAGTCTTTATCTTTGGTTAGTCATACCGTCCTTGCATGTCTTTCATTAATTTCCTCTACTCGACTTTCGAAAAAGTGTCTTGGAAGATAAGACATTTGTCCTTATTCGGAAGGTCTGGTACCCGCCTTGCATCTCGCTCGAACTCTGTCAAAAACTACTTAGCCGATCTGAATATTCAATGGATAACTTTTCGAAGATCCGCTAAGTCCAGCAATTGATCTCGAAGTTGGTATTTATCCCGCAACTTTTCCTTGAAAGTCGCCCAATCTCCCGATTCACTCACCAACGCGGCCAATTCCTCCTTACACTCCACTTTTCGATACCACTTCACCATTAAGAATTAATTAGCCCAAAAAGTCGATATTCTCGCGTTCAAACTCCTGTAGAAATAAAGGTCTTGCCAAAACCGTCGGTACCGGTTGTCGCGAGTTCAACGATAATGATGTAGAAGCAAATGGTCCATACCACTTGTTATAGCGCAAGAGCAGCACAAAGAATAACCACTTCACTTGTAGTGCCGAACCAAAAGGTGAGACACTCCGTCACTTCTCCGAGGTGTGAACCTGTAGCAAATAATGTGCCTTGTAACGTCAGTGCGAAACATGCACAGTTGAGAATGGTTTCTCAAACTCCCTTGCCAAAGCCGCGGTTTATCCCTCGCATGAAAGACGATAGACGGATCATATGTCAATTGTCCAATTCTCATCATGATAACCCCTTCTTCGCCCGATCCTGGCATCAATTCACTTGCTTGCTCACGTGTATAGAAAAACGTCGCCACTGTTGCAATGTTTGCCATTTTGGAAAGATTCATTAACCTTATTTGTAAATATCCCTCTCGTCACGAACTTTAAACATTTTTATCCCTTAAGCGTGTTTTTTCTCCAAGAAGTCGTCAAAAGTTACGTATCTCAAGCCAATAGGTGACCCCATCGAAGGTTTGCCTGCCAATGATTTCGAAACAATTTGCTCGAATCCGCTCGAGGAACTCGATCTCGTCGAAAGGACCGACGCGACCATCGTAGTACAAAATAAGTCTAAGATACAACCATCTAATCTCATGGTCGTACTGCGCTTGCAACTCCTTGTCTTCGAACCCATGAATAATGCGTAAGTCGACCCAACCTAGACACTGGGTTCGAACAAATCGAGTTCAAAGATTTGCAAATAAGTTGAGGTTATAAATAAATACGTTCACGGTGGGTTTTTCGTCATGCCGCGATCCATCCTCAACTCTCTCCCAGAAGGAAATGCAATGGTCGAGTTGTAAACTATGCGGCCAACTTGTTCTAAGTTCAATGGACGTCTTCCTACCTGAACTATATGCCTCTCTGTTCGGAAATAACACAACGACCGCTAGGACCATAGGCATATGAAAAATAGAAAACAAGGATGACCCTCATAAGTTGCTAAGTCCAACCAAAGGTTCTTCTCCTTTATATTTTTTTTGAAGTCCTTTGCTTATTTCACTACAACATTTTGATTGGCAATTTAAAACTCATCTCCCTGATCCCTCATCCGGACTCTGCGCTTCTTAAGGAACGTGCCTTCTGCGACGGAAATACCTACTTGAGCTTTGTGTAAACACCGTCAACCTTTCAAACCGAGGGTGGCTCCTAATGCGTCCACTTGAAAGGTCTGCTAGTTCAACTCTTTCCCCATGTAAGAGTGGGGGGAAACCAACTCTGATTCCCAACCATCGCTCGTTCCCCTCTTTAGGAAGTGGTCTGGAGTACTCCTCGCCTGAGCGAGAGGCTCGTAACCAGGAAGTCGGGTCATCTCCACCGAATCGATGAAGTACACCCTCGTTAAACGGTCCACTCGAGGTGGATAATAGGGCCGACTCCCAAAGCAACGAACCCCCGCCCCATATTTCCTCCTAGAGCGAGGAAGCCCTCAAACTTAAAGCCAGTCTGACTATTGTGAATCCCTACACGTGGAAATAACTTAGATGAACTAGAATTTCAGAGAAAAAGGAGAGTTGAGACTCGTTTGGACGGGAACAAATCGAGAGGGCTTTCGGGATAGAAAAGGGGAACCTTGGGGTTAGACCAGGTTCGTTCATTCTTTTTCTCTTTTTTCCTGTTTTTGAAGTTCGTTTACTGCCCTCTTTACTTTTTTCGTCAGAGGTCTGATGGTTACTTGATGACCAGGTGAAAACAACACAAAGAAAGGCAGGGAAGCATTAAACTTTCTCATCTCCTCACTCATTTGCATGCCAAGCAAAACGAACAACCCAAGAATTCAACCAACAAGAAATCTTCTCAAGTCAGTCCGAGTGTGCCACACAAGCACGTCCCATCAAGCTTTTCTTCCACTCAACTTTTCCCTAAGCACCAGAAAAAAAAGAAGGGTCATACAGCGTGAGGCTGCACGCAGGTGTGAGAGGATCCTTGTCAACCACTAACCTTGAGTAGATGTAGTCTCAATCGCAACTCGGCTCACACAAGCAACTCAGGAAAACAAGCGTGCCTCGCCGAAGTACTGCAGCCCAAGGTATGTTCCAGGTCAACTAGTAGTCCCGACTCACAAATTCCACAGGCGGCAGTCTCAAATGCGAAGGCGGCGAGTTGCACAAGTCCCAAAAAAAAAAAGGCGGTCCCAAAATAAGTCCCATTTTGTCCCAGATGGTCCCGAGTGGTTTTGCACTATCCCTTCCAGCACCTGATAACCTCGTCCACCAAAACTACTTCAACCAGTCCTCACAAAAAATAAAACACGAGTTTCCACTTCAACGACACCGTCTGTCCCGCTCACTCACACACAAAAAAACGGCATTTCGTTCCACCTCAACAAGCCCGGTCTAATATGTAGATTATCGCCGACACCTCTAATGATGTTCGTTATAACGTCGTAATGGTTCCGCTCCAATTTACCCCTTCACTAACGTTAATGGCGAGTCCCTCGATGCACCAAAAAAATATCGAGCACATTCCCTCCACTTAGTGTCGCTTGATGAACCCCAATTTTTGGCTGTAGAACGCTTCTAAAACTATCGTTGTTGACGTCGAAAAAAATGGCAGCATCTCCCCACAAAAGTGGAAAAACATCCTGCTGTTGTTTAGCCCGCCGGTACCACCACTAGCGTAGTCTTGAAGTCCGCTGTCGCCGCTCTAAGCCTGCCGACAAATTAATAAAAAATTGGGCTCTGGACAAAATCCAAGCCCAAAGTGTACTCCCACTGTGCCGCCTTGGTCCCGCAGAGTCCCAAAGACTGTCCCATTGGACCAGCACCAGCCAAAGGGAAGTGGAGCAGAGTGCTCCCTACCCCGGCTATGACTATCCTGCTCCTCCTCTAGCACTCCACTGCACACCTCCAGCCTCCTACCACGTTGCCTTCGGCAGCCTCTCCAGCAGCCCAGCAGCACTCGAGTGTGTTGTCACACACAGAGTGCACGGGTGCTTCTGTGTGGCAGTTGGGGACAGCTGCCTTTTTTATAGTGGCTGAGGGCTGGATGTTACTCCAGCCCCCAGGCAAAATTGTGAGCTCACTGTGAGCCTTTGATCTGGCCAAGATCAAAGGCAAAGGCTAATTGTGGCTACACGACAGCCACAGCCTTAGTGGGGCCAGTTTCTTTAATTGCCCCAATTTTATTTTTCTTTTCTTTATCTCAGCTATGTCGGAATTTCACGAGATAGCTGAGACCATGACATTTTCAAAACTGTTTTTCTTTTATTTTTTTGATAAGAGATGACCCCTTTCAGTTTGATATATTTGACCCCGTTTCCCAAGGCATATTCATCAAGGAGAATGTTAAACTTAGCCTTTTCCTTTTTTACCATCAAGGAAAATGTTATACTTGGGCTTCTCCTTTTTTACCCTTCAATTTCCAGGCTCCCTCTAAAAATGGGAACCTAACAGAGGTAACACCCCGTGAGGACAATTGTCCTCATGAGAAAGCATGGCCTAACTTAGTTGGTAAGGCTTACAAGTGGCATTCAGGAGGTCGTGGGTTCAATCCCCATTGGCCTCATGTACCTTCAAGGAAATGCTTGGCGTAAGGGAGGGGTCCTTAGGGGAGGGGTCCTT
>BFEA01000053.1:4189811-4206093 GCA_003427395.1 Chara braunii
TCTTGACTCCCCTGGGAAGTTGGACATAGTTATTCCCTGCACTCCGATTCGGTCCCTTTGCATTGGCAGTCTTTTTAAAGGCAGTAAATTTTTCTTCTTCTTTGTTTGCATCAGACTCCTGGGCTGAAGAACAAGCTGTATCAGAGTTTTGTTATTGGTCGTCACCTGTCTCTTATACACATCTAGATGTGTATAAGAGACAGCTCGGTGCACAGTGAAAATCAGGACGGCAAAACTCGGTGCCCATTCGGGAGGCTTACAACTTAGCAAGAGTGTATCTTACACATGGGATGATGCATGTCAAACTGCCTTTCAAGTCTTGAAAGGGACCTCGGCGAGTCATATTGTGCTCCGCATTGCTACGGACGCGATCCAATATGGGATTGGTGCAGTGCTGGAACAAGATGATGGTGATGGCTTGCGTCCGCTCAAGTACTATAGCGAATGCCTGTGCTCCGCATTGCAGATCCCAAACTCACATTCAGAGTTACTACTCATGCGAGCCAATATGGGATTGGTGCAGTGCCGCAACAAGATGATGGTGATTGCTTGCTTCCGCTCGAGTACTACAGCAAACGCATGCCCAGCGAACTGCCAAGGATCCGGAGCCTTGCACCATCCTTGAGCAGCTCAAGGCTGACCCCAACAGTCGGCCTGATTTTTGAGTGTGAGGGTTTGCTGTTTCAACATTACGGAAAACATGACCATTTGTGTGTACCCAACCTCTCCCACTCACTTCCTGGATCTGGCTCATAGCCGGAGTGGACACTTCGGTTTCGAGAAAATATACGGAAGTCTATTGCAGCAGTTTGATTGGCCTGGTATGAAAGGATCTGCAAAAAACGTTTGTGGCTAAGTGTGAAGTCTGTCAACAAATCAAGCCATCTCGGCAAAAGCCCTATGGGCTACTTTATCCCCTACCCATTCCCGATGGTCCCAGAGAGTCAGTTTCCATCGATGTTATGGATATGGGAAAGGAGGGTAAGAATGGTCACTGACAAGTGATTGTGATCGTTGACTGCTTTCCAAAATTCTTGAATTTGATTCCATTGCCACATCACGCCCCAACCGAGCTTGTAATCGAAGACCTTAATAAGCATTACATTCTGTCATAATATGAAACCGTATGAGCGCGTGTAGGCGCGAGCGCGCGCTTTATGCCCCCCCCCCCTTGCTCAAAGCGCTCAAAGTGCTTATGAAAAAAAAAAAAAAAAAAAAAATGTGCACCTAAGGGGGTTGCGCGTGTGCAGGGGATGCCGTAGTGAGGGTTGCGCGGGAAAAAAGAATAGGGGGGTGGGTGTGATTTTTTGAGGGGGGGGCGGGTGGTTGGGGGGTTGGGGGGTACGTGTGTGTGTGTGTGTGTGTGTGCACGTGTGTGTTTGTGTTTGTGTTTATGTGTATGTGTTATGATCCATGCCAAATTCGAGATACGCGTCCATCAGATAGTACAATGCTACCCAATTGCAGAAAGAAATGAATGTCCAATCTCTTCTTCCTCGCCCAACAATCTCCTCCTCCTTATGTCCCCCTTCTCTTGTTCATACAAGAAATAATAATACAATGTTGAATGGGTGATCCAAAATCATAGTCCGAGTTCCTCTTTTACTGCAAGTATCACTTGAGGTCCACCATAGCCATGGCCGCCTCTCCCACTCTTCACTCTCATAGGCCGAGAATATGGCGGACTACTAGGCCTTGCTCAGATGCCCAAAGGACAACCCAAAGCAGCTATGGCTGCTCTAGCTCAGGCTGCCATGCCTGACCCTGCCTCGAAACTTCTTGGTGTACCTCTCCCCAGTTGGGGACTACCTGCTACAGTGCCCACCAAGGTGGTGAAGATGGCTGCCACCATAGCCAGGTAAGTACCCCTAGCGCTCCTCCTTCCTTCTTCTTCCTCCCTCGTGTCCTTCTCCTTCCTCCCCAACAGCGCTGCTCCAGCCAGCACTCCACCAGTGTGTCGCCAAACTTGCACACCTGAAAAAAGGCCGGGCTCTTCGCCCGACTGGGAGATATGGCGGCCTGCTTGCCTCTTCGGGCGGTGACTTCCAGGCCGCTCGGCCTTCCAAGCAACCGGTACCTCCTCCCTTTCAGAGGGAAACATTATTGCAGACTCTGATATTGCCCGTACAGAACCTAGACCCAGACTGGTTGGACTGATATCGGCCTAGACGTAACCTACAATTACTAGGCCTCTAAAAATGCCACTTTTGTCTTCTTCTGCTCGGCCTCCAGTACCCGCACATCTACCCCTTCAGGGTGCGGTACCGGCCTACCCACTACTTGAGTGTTTTTCTTGCTGAAATCCCTCAATGTCACGGCCACAGGTAAGTACCGGCCTTGAGGGCCCAATGAACGAGCAAGTGCCCTTGCGGGCCACACACACATTCAAGCCAACCAGCACCCAGACAGGCACGGCCACACACACACTCAAGCCAATCGGCACTCAGACAGACACGACCACACACACACTCAAGCCAACCAGCACTCAGACAGACACGCAGTCCAGCAATCGTGCACACACAGACTTAGTAGCAAGCAGGAAACTTAGCAGGGCATTCAGTCTATGGGCAAAACTCAGAAATCAGTTGTGTGTTTCAGTCCATGTTTGGACGGGTCATCACACTACTCCCCCCTCAAGAGCAGTCCCTTCAAGCGAGTAACTCATTATGAGTCCTCGACAAACGCATTGTAAGCAAACAAGGCAAAGAGGTTCTCTGAGTACTCCGTTGCAGTGAGTCTTGTAGAGATCTTAGGTACAGCGTTAGTGGCGATTTTTCGCTCGTAGGCTTTGACAACGCGCGGTGCACTGCGTATCAGTTCCTGTTTGGAAATCGAGTACAGACCGTCTGATGGGTGATACATGAAGTGAACCTGGTACTGCCTGTGGCGTCCCTTCCCTAGGTGTTGTTTGATTATGTCCATCTCATGCCCGCCTTTGATCGCGCGAGGGATCATGTCTTCGCGATAGTCGAACGTCTTCGCATCACGGTGGAGGCACAATTTCGATGCATGGAACACGGGGTATGTGCTCAGATTGGTTGGCACATCAACTACGTACGAAGGGCCAAAGTGGTCTTCGCCAATCACATCCAAAACTTTCCACGGTCCGTAATAGAGCGGGAGAAGTTTGTGAGAGACCCCTTCTTCTTCTGAGAATTCAGACATCTTGACCAGACATAGCTTCCTACCTGAATCTCCGACGACCGACACTTCTTGTTTGCATGGTGGATCATGGCGTGTTGTCGCTTGGTCATTGTTGCAATGGCAACCTTGAGCAAGCGATCATACTTGGCCCTGAAGCCAGGCCTGCCGGGTGTTAAGCCAGCTGACTGCTCGAGGAATACGTAGGAGAGCGGATTACGGATTTGCCAACCGTAATGCAAGCTGTTGGGTGTCATGGCGGTGGCAGAATGAACGGAGTTGTTGTACAACCCCTTGTTTCCTGATCCGGAATAATCAAAGCGTGAAGAAGTTGAAATACAGTTTGGTTGATTTCCTCAGCCAAACCGTTGGCTTCGGGGTGTCGGCCAGATGTCATACACAGCTTGATCCCCAGTTGAGACGTGAAGTCCTTCCATTCGGTACTAATGAAGCACGGATCTTGATCGCTCACAGGAGTCTTCAGGGTTCCGAACTGCAGAATGTATATTTGTTAGAACTCACGAATCACTAATTTTGCTGGGGCATGAGGCGACAAATGGATCAGATTAAGGAACTTAGAGAATCAGTCAACAATCACCATGACTTGTGAGTAGCCATTTTTAGAGAATCAGTCAACAATCACCATGACTTGTGAGTAGCCATTTTTAGAGAATCAGTCAACAATCACCATGACTTGTGAGTAGCCATTTTTAGAGAATCAGTCAACAATCACCATGACTTGTGAGTAGCCATTTTTACTTACCTTTCCCATGTCGGTGAAGTCGATGGGGACAGACTCCCCGGGACCTTCGGGAATGGGTAGGGGTGTGAGTAGCCCCATGGGCTTTTGTCTGCATGGTTTGATTCGTTGATATACTTGATATTCAGCCACACACTTTTCAGCAGTCCTTTTCATGCCAGGCCAATCAGACTGTGTTAGCAAATTTGCGTACGTCTTTGCCATGCCGAAGTGTCCGTTTCGATCATAAGCCAAATCCAAAAAGTGTGTGCGGAGAGGCTCATGGTTGGGGACACACAAATGGTCGTAGTTCCCGTAGCGACGGAAAATTAGTCCTCCATACTCGTGAAAATCAGGCTGACTGCTAGGGTCAGCCTGTAGCCGCTCAAGGATGGGGCTAAGCTCTGGATCCTCGGCGGTGTGCTCTACGAGCTCCTCCTTCAGTTTCTTCCGGAGGTCGTAGGATTTGACAAGGCAAGTCATGTACTCTGGGTGGCAAGACAAAGCATTAACTACTCGGTTATAACAACCCTTTTTGTGTCTTAACTCGAAATCGAAAATGTCAATTTCATGGAACCAACGAAGCAAGGTAGGGGGAAGGGTAGTTTGTTGTTTGATCCACTTCAGAGTCTCATGATCTGAGAAGACTTCAAAGTGGCGTCCCAAAAGATAGTGTTTCCAGCGGTCCAACGCCATACACAAAGCTTAGAGCTCGGGCATGAAGGTGGAATCGGCTACCTTTACGCTGGGCATGCGCTTGCTGTAGTACTCGAGCGGCCATGCCATCGCTGTCGTCTTGCCGCAGCACTGCGCCGATTCCATACTGGCTCGCATCCGTAGTAACTGCGAATGTCAATTTGAGATCTGCAATGCGGAGTACTGGGTAACTTAACAAGGTTTTTTTTAGAGCTTGGAAGGCATTCGTGCACGCGGCGTCCCAAGAATAGGGAACATTTTTACTAGTCAACCGCGACAATGGACGAGCAACAATAGAGAAGCGGGGCACAAACTTCCGATAGTATGTGACGCGAGGCCAAGAAAAGAACGCAGTTCACGAATGTTCACGGGTTAAGGCCAATTGCGTATGACCTCAACCTTGGTTGCCTCAGGCTCCAGGCCGGCAGCAGACAACCGATGCCGAAGATAGATGACGCTATCCTTCCCAAAATCAGATTTTTCTAGGTTAAGATGGAGTTGCGTCTTCTTGAGGATAGTGAACACTTCCTCAAGGTGCTTGAGGTGTTCCTCCATGGACTTGTTGAAGATTAAGATATCATCGAGATATATCACTACGAACCGGCCAATTTGTTCGTGAGGACCTGGCTGGTGTGTTCGTGAGACCGAAAGGCATTATGGTAAACTCGTAAAGCCCATCACGAGTTTTGAACGCAGTCTTGTGCTGGTCCGCAGGATCGACTTCAATCTGGTGGTAGCCAAACTTGAGATCGATCTTGGAGAAGACCTTGCACCCACCTAAGGCATCAAGCAAGTCATGTATACGAGGCAATGGATAAGCATTCTTTCTTGTAATGCGGTTTAGACCGCGATAGTCAATACACATATGGAGTTTGCCTCCTTTCTTTGAAACAAACAACACAGGAGCACCAAATTCAGATTCGCTAGGCTTGAGCCACCCCTTGGCAATCATCTCATCAATCTATCGCCGGAGTTTTTCCAACTCGCCAGGTCCCATTCGGTATACGCAGCCCTTTGGAGGAACAACACCGTCAACCAACTCGATGGTGTGTCGGACCGATCGCGTGGGGACTCCACGTGGCTCGGCCAGAACTTTCGAAAACCGATTGAGGAGGTTTTGGATGTCCGGTGGGACTGTTGGGGGTGGGGGATCAGCAAAGGGATCACCTAGATCTGGTCGCAGGTCGCGTATAGAGACGACCGAATATGAAGTAGGATCATTTGAACCATTAGAGGGTAGAGAAGTAGAGGTGTTGGGAGTAGTAGTACTAAAAGTAATATCACTAGCTGAAGTAGTAGTGAAATTCACCACAAAAGTAGATGGAACATGGGCAGGACGAACAAAGGCAACATACAACTGTTCGTCTTCCTTGAGCTTGCGCCATTTCTTGCAGAACTCCATAACATTCAGAAAAGTCATTGGGGATCCGTGCTACTTATCCAAGAGGACGGGAAACTCGTTCCCTTGCGTCTTTGACCATGAAAAGTGACTTCTTCCACTTGGTCAATACGCATTGGGATTGCAGCCAGCCCAAGCCAAGGACAACATCGAAGAGGCACTTGTCAAGGACATAGAAGTTTAACGCGTGGGTGACAGTTTTGTCTTTGTCAAAGGTGGTGCGCACACCTTCGACCAAATGGTAGTGAAAATCGATTGTCCCAAACTCCTCCCAAGGCTCGACATACAAAACGTTACTCACCTCAGCCTTCAGTAGATGATTGGGCTTCAAGGGAGGACTGCTGATGTGCATTAGATTCAGTCTCCCTTGATGTAGAGTTTGTTGAAATTGACTCTACGGTCGAGTCTGGTTTCCTTGCAGCCTGTAGTAATCCTATACTTTGTGATTTGGTTTCTGGCAATGCAGGCATATACCCCCTTCTCGAGTCTACCCCGCCAGTCATTTTCAGTGATCCGGCGGTCGACCCAAGGTTCAGTGGTCCCATCCTCCGGTTTTGGTGGGATCTTGACTCCCCTGGGAAGTTGGACATAGTTATTCCCTGCACTCCGATTCGGTCCCTTTGCATTGGCAGTCTTTTTAAAGGCAGTAAATTTTTCTTCTTCTTTGTTTGCATCAGACTCGTGGGCTGAAGAACAAGCTGTATCAGAGTTTTGTTATTGGTCGTCACCAAGAGTGGGGTCATCCGCATCGGCTTCGTCTTCGGCCTCCAGCAGGTCATGCACAGCAAAACGGTTGCTGCCTTTGAACCACCTGCTGCCCATGGGCTTTTTGTTGCCTGCTGTGGTGACGAGGTCTACAACCTCAAGATTGACTACGTCCTTCATTAGAGTGAACCACTCAGTGTATCCAATGAAGTCCCTGCCTAGCCGATTAGTAAATTTGGTGGGAACCGCACCTTTGACCACAACCAAGCAAGATGGAGCAGTCAGTTCTAATCCGGGTGTAGCGAACATCTTGCTAAGGTAAGTCTGCAGGTTTTTCATGGAACCCGTCCACTTGCTGCGGTTGATTTTGTCAAGCTGGATTCTTGCCCTTGCTGCAGCATGTGGATCCAAGTATTGCAAAATGAGGAGTTCCTCGAGGGAGGCAACCGGGGTGGTCTCAATCCACCTTGTCAGTACTATTTTGGGAATCCCAGCTCGCATAGCCTTGGACCTCTAAGAAGCCCCGCACGACCGGCTCAAGATTCATTCCCATGATCACGGACTGGGTTTGAGGTTGAGTTCCCAGAACCTCGAAGTATACCCTCATGGAGCTGATCGAGGATTCGATATCTTCTCTCCCGTCGTACTTAGACGGTATTTGAACCGCCTTTCGGTCCACATAGGGACCGGCGTAGCTGGGACCAGCACCTGCTGTTTCCAATCTTGGGGCTACAACAGTTGCAGAATTTCCAGCCTTGTTGCTTGTCACAACAAGAGTGGAATCTGTACCTGTTGTAGGTCCCGAGGGGGTTGCCATCACATTCAAGGAAGAAGATGCAGTAAGAGAGGCAGAGGTAGTTTCAATTGCAACTTCAGATACAGGGGGTAGAGGAAGAGTGTTGGCCACTTGGGCTTGTCGCATCTCAGCCACCTCCTTTGTCAATTCGTGGTACTTGCGAGTCATATCCGTCAGATCATCTTGAAGTGTTCGCAACTTTGCGAAGACTTCGGCGATCTGAGTGGTGTGATCTTCAAGATTCCTGACTTGAACAAGGGCGGTGAGTATAGACTGCAACTGTTCCCCACACTGCTCCTCAGTCAGTGAGGGAACAGTCTCTAGGATGGCCAACTGACTTTTCAGCAACGACTCCTTCCTCTCCTTCTCTGCCTCCTGTTCACTTTTGGTTGCACTATTTAGGAGTGCTTGTAGATACGGTTTTTCCGCATCACTGGCTGCATCTAACAAGGCCCGCCATTGCACTGAAGTTAGTTGAGCCATTTTTGGACCATTAGTATTGACAGGTGGGTCAGAGAGTCGCCAATCAGCAAAAGAATCAATTAGACTTTAAAGAGATTCACTCCCCTTCTCACTTGGATGAACACTCCTTTTCCCAGTCCTTGCCCACCCCAGACAATCACTTTCCCTCTGTCCCTTCTCTCTCTCCCTCCTCTTTCTCTCTTCTTTCCGGCGGCAGGTCTCCATGGGCATCGGAAATGAACTCAGAAAAACAGACTTGAAAGCTCAGAGAAGAGAAGGTAGAACTCCTAGCCGGAGCGGCGTTTCATTTGGACGTAGAGAGCAGCAAACCAAAGAAAAACAAACAAGTTCAAACAAGAGGTCTGATCCAGCGACCCAGTCCGATCAGACTGCATACGAGGTCCTCTCGAGTCCATATTGNCAAACAAGTTCAAACAAGAGGTCTGATCCAGCGACCCAGTCCGATCAGACTGCATACGAGGTCCTCTCGAGTCCATATTGACCAGCTCCGTGACCATACAGCAGATCAGATAACGAGTGACTAAATGCAGCAATGGAGAATTGAGTGGTGTACAGAGTGTGAGTCAAGCCATAGACAGTGCAACCAAAAGAGATGCGGAACGTCTCAGCCGATATCCCCTCGGCAGTGGGTGTCCTAACCAAGAAGAAAGAACTTTGTAACACAGTCAGAAGACAATGGGCTAATGCTTACCGATTTGGGCCCAAAGGGCTCTTCTTGTTTGGGCCCGGTCCCACTGGGTTCCAAATGTCCCACGTGGGTCGCGGCCAGGTCCCAACCAAGAGTCTACTCTATTGGAAAACGAAATTTCGACTTCCGGCAGAACCTACAGACTACAACCGTTCAGAGATGAAAGACAAAGCACTGTACAGAGACTCGTCATTTAGATCAAGATACTTCATTTTCCATCCATCAGGTGAGTAGGAAGATCACATGCATTCAATCACACAATCAAGACCACAAAGGAGTAGGAAAAGAAACCCAGAGTAACCCCGACAGGATAAACCATACCAAGCACACACACATGGGCATCTCGTAGGTGCTTGACACTTACCTGAAAGGCCTTGAGCTTCGAGATGAAAGGAACTCACCGCCCTCTCATGTGATCCTCCTGACCCGTCTAACGCTACCCCTACACTAGTGTCCTATCTCCTTGGAGGGTCTGACTCCAACACCAAAGTGCAACGCTTGATCCCATGTCGATGCTGAAGAACAAAGTAGCAACTCGCAGTCCGTAGATGCTGAGTGGCCGCCGACCCTCAACCTCGCCTACTTGAGGGCAACCCTTAAGTTGCCAAGTGTCTCCCTTGAATCAGATTCTAGGTGCGAACGCCTTTCACTGTTGCCTCTCTCAAATTGTCGCATGAAGCCTCCTCGAAATGTCTCGCCACCCTAATCTCACTCTCAAGCAACCTGGTTAGGTTCAACGTTGACCCTCTGTGACCTAACCAGGTGGGGGCAGCTTCCCTCAACCACACTGCCCCACTTCCCTTAACCAACCGACCCTAACCCTAAGTGTTGCCCTCAACCACCTAGGTTAGGGTTAGGGTAGCAAAGTCAACTCTCACCAGGAAGTAGAATCCGCTCTGATACAAATGTTATGATCCTGGCCAATTTTGAGACACACATCCATCAGATAGTACAATGCCACCCAATTGCAGAAAGAAATGAATGAACTTGAGAGGAACAAGAGGGTTAGAAGAAGAAGTAAGAAAGAAGAAGAAAAGTAAGAAAGAAGAAGAAAAGTAAGAAAGAAGAAGAAGATGATGTACACCGACATAGACAAATGTCCAGGCTCTTCTTCCTCACCCAACAATATCCTTCTCCTTATCTTCCCCTTCTCTTATTCATACAAGAAATAATAATACAATGTTGAATGGCTGATCCAGAATCATAGTATGAGTTCCTCTTCTACTGCAGGTATCACTTGAGGTCCACCATAGCCATGGCCGCCTCTCCCACTCTTCACTCTCATAGGCCGAGGATATGGCAGACTACTAGGCCTTGCCCAGATGCCCAATGGACAACCCAAAGCAGCTATGGCTGCTCTAGCTCAGGCCGCCATGCCTAACCCTCCTCGAAGCTTCTTGGTGTAGCTCTCCCCAGTTGGGGACTCCCTGTTGCAGTGCCCACCAAGGTGATGAAGATGGCTGCCACCATAGTCAGGTAAGTACCCTTGGCGCTCCTCCCCCTTCCTTCCTTCTTCCTCCCTCGTGTCCTTCTCCTTCCTCCCCAGCAGCGCTGCTCCAGCCAACGCTCCACCAGTGTGTCGGGCTCTTGGCCTTCGCCCGGCTGGGAGATATAGCGGCCTGCTTGCCTCTTCGGGCTGTGACTTCCAGGCCGCTTGGCCTTCCAAGCAACCGGTACCTCCTCCCTTTCGGAGGGAAATATCATTTCAAACTTTGATATTGGTTGTACAGCCCCTAGACCCAGACTGGCTGGACTGATATCCGCCTAGACCTAACCTACAACTACTGGGCCTTTAAAAATGCCACTTTTGTCTTCTTCTGCTTGGCCTCCAGTACCCGCACATCTACTCCTTCAGGGTGCGGTACTGGCCTACCCGCTACTTGAGTGTTTTTCTTGCTGCAATCCCTCAATGTCACGGCCGCAGGTAAGTATCGCTGTAAGGAAACCCGGGGAGGGGCTGCCTGCCGTTCGACGAAGCCAATGGCAACGACGCCTGTCACTCGCAGCGCCCGCTTCCGAGGTCCTCGGTGATCAGCAGGGTAGCGAGACGACTTTGCCCGCCACACACTCGCCGGAACCAGCCCACCATACTTTGGTGCCGGTAGGGTGATTTAAAGTTACTCTCATTCTTTAATCAGGATTGACTGGATTCAGCAGGGGCTTTGCGAATTAGGACAATCCTTCTAGTTGCAGTTCTGCAGGGGAGGGGGGTATGGCGAGGGCAGCCAGTACAATTGGACTGAATGTAGTTAACCAAGAGACGAGAATCAATCAATTAGTCAATAAAACAAAAAGGAAAAAAAAACAAGTGAAACGAAGGTGAGTATCGATCCAGAGAAACACGTGTAGGTACCTTATACTCCACGTTGTACCCCTCTCTCTCCCTTTCAATCATTCACTCTCTCATAAGCACACCCACAGCTTCATGCTTGAATCGATTGCATGTCACTTTCAGTTTTCTCTTGAGAATTCCCAAAGCTGAAGAATCAAAGTTCTCTCAGCATCCACATTTCCACAAACAGTCTTCACTCAGAATCGTGCTTCCATCGATTGGTCCGCAATAAATGACAGAGTGGGGCACTTTAAGGCTTTGACTGGTTCAACGATGGGTGTACCGATTTCGTGTTGTAAGGAGTTGTAATGTCCCCAGTTGCAGTGAAGCGCTGTCATGAATCAGCTTAACCCCCCCTTCCCGCACAAAGCAGGGTCTGATGAGCTACAAACTTGACGCTTGTCTGATTGAGAGCACGCACACATTTTGTACATAGGAATGCCCAGACAACGAAGCTCATTCAGCCCACGATTCATTTCATCTCGTATCAGTCTCCTTAGTTTCGCATGTTACCTTTCGCTCGAACTGTGCCCAGTTCTCTCCTTCTCCCTCCTATGCTTCCCCTATCTTTTGTCCAGTTTGATATCCCCTTTATTCCGGTCCTCGGATAGGAAAAACCCTTGCCCCGAACTAATATAACAAAAACACGGAAAAAAAAAAGAGAAAAATACTCGAAACCAGTGATCAGAGGGAGGAGTATAAGTGCTTATTGATGTCTAAAACGTAATAATCGCGCAAAAGAAACAGGTTTGACCTCGATTGGCCCTGCAAGCTTACCTCTACCCCAAATGAGAGTGTCAACGGCTCGCTTACCAGTTCTCGGCTTATGCAGATTAGTGAGTTGCGCATCTGGCTGCGCACACAGGGTCGCTTACGGTTAGACTGTCAATCCGTCCACCGTACCTGCTCAGGGTACTTTTGTCGTTCTGATCAAGAACGACAGCCCAACCCGATGAGTTTGCTCTCTTTGTCAACTGATCTCGAGTTGTAATAATAGTGAATCGGTCTTCTGGGTCAGCCCATAACGACAAGCGAACGGGTGGGTGATGCCAACTAATCGATTTTCTCAGTCAGAGTTCTGTTATCGGGGCTCCAAACGAGCATTAGGTGAGCTGTAGGATCGATACCCGTTGTTAGTCGATTTGAGTCGCGTCCCTGTCTGGGAGCTCGATTCTGGCACTCGTCAGGCGTAAGTCACTGATCAACTGGCCGCTCGTTGACTATACCTGGATGCTTCGATTTCTGATACGCAAGTCTCGTTTACACAGCAGTAAGATTGCTCCTGTCCGCTTTACCCCTCGTGCTCGGTTTTTCACTCTTGCCTATTCGTGCGCGTTTGCAGGTCCCCTCTCTCCCCGCTTAGTATAAGCAACCGCCCATCTGAGAATGCAGAGACTTCTCATCTGCTGTCACCCACGCTTAGGTTGAGTCCCGAGAACCTCGAAGTATGCCCTCATGGAGCTGATCCAGGTTCAATGTCTTCTTTGCCGTCGTACTTAGACGGTATTTGAACCGCCTTTCGGTCCACATAGCTTGTCACAGCAACAGCGGAATCTGTACCTGTTGCAGGTCCCGAGGGGGTTGCCATCACATTCAAGGAAGAAGATACAGTAAGAGAGGCAGAGGTAGTTTCAATTGCAGCTTCATATCCAGGGGGTAGAGGAAGAGGGTTAGCCACTTGGGCTTGTCGCATCTCAGCCACCTCATTTGTCAATTCGTGGTACTTGCGGTTCATATCAGTGAGATCATCTGGAAGTGTTTGCAACTTTGCGAAGACTTCAACTATCTGAGTGGTATGATCTTCAAGATTCCTGACTTGAACAAGGGTGGTGAGTATAGACTGCATTTGTTCCCCACACTGCTCCTCAGTCAGTGAGAGAACAGTCTCTAGGATGGCCACCTGACTTTTCAGCAATGACTCCTTCCTCTCCTTCTCTGCCTCCTGTTCCCTTTTGGTTGCACTATCTAGGAGTGCTTGTAGATACGGTTTTTCCGCATCACTGGCTGCATCTAACAAGGCCCGCCATTGCACTGAGGTTAGCTGAGCCATTTTTGGCCCGTTAGTATTGACAGGTGGGTCAGAGAGTCGCCAATCAGCAAAATAATCAATTAGACTCCCCTTCTCACTTGGACGAACACTCCTTTTCCCAGTCCTTGCCCACTCCAGACGGTCACTTTCCCTCTCTTCCTTCTCTCTCCCCTTCCTCTCTCTCTCTTCTTTCCGGCGGCGGGTCTCCACGAGCATCGGAAATGAACTCAGAAAAACAGACTTGAAAGCTCAGAGAAGGAAAGGTAGAACTCCTAGCCGGAGCGGCATTTCATTTGGACGTAGTGAGCAACAAACCAAAGAAAAACAAACAAGTTCAAACAAGAGGTCTGATCCAGCGACCCAGTCCGATCAGACTGCATACGAGGTCCTCTCGAGTCCATATTGACCAGCTCCGTGACCGTACAGCAGATCAGACAAGGAGTGACTAAATGCAACAATGGAGAATTGAGTGGTGTACAGAGTGCGAGTCAAGCTACGGACAGTGCAACCAAAAGACATGTGGAATGTCTCTGCCGAGATCCGTTCGGCAGCGGGTGTCCTAACCAAGAAAAAACAACTTTGTAACACAGTCATAAGACAATGGGCTAATGCCTAACCAATTTGGGCCCAAAGGGCTCTTCTTGTTTGGGCTCAGTCCCATTGGGTTCCAAAGGTCCCACGTAGGTCGCGGTTAGGTCCCAACCAAGAGGAGTCCCTCATGGACTTAGTTCAGTTTCTACTCTACTGAAAAACGAAATTTCAACTTCCGGTAGAACCTACGAACTACAATCGTTGAGAGATGAAAGACAAAGTACTGTAGAAAGACTCGGCATTTAGATCAAGATACTTCATTTTCCATCCATCAGGTGAGTAGGTAGATCACATGCATTCAATCACACAATCAAGACCACAAAGGAGTAGGAAAAGAAACCCAAAGTAATCCCAACAGGACAAACCATACCAAGCACACACACATGGGCATCCCGTAGGTGCACGACACTTACCTGAGTGGCCTTGAGCTTCGAGATGAAAAGAACTCACCCCCTCTCATGTGATCCTCCTGAGCCCTCTAACGCTACCCCTACACTAGTGTCCTATCTCCTCGGAGGGTCCGACTCCAACACCAAAGTGCAACGCCGGATCCCTCGTCGATGCTGAAGAACAAAGTAGCAACTTGCAGTCCGTAGATGCTGAGTGGCCGTCGACCCTCAAGCTCGTCTACTTGAGGGCAATCCTTAAGTTGCCAAGTGTCTCCCTTCAATCAGATTCCAGGTGCAAGTGGAAGTGACAAAGATGGAAGGAAAAAATCGTTGTTTAACTGCTGGTACACCACTTATTTGTTCATTGACTAAGTTTAGAATGAATTCATAAATCATTTCAACAAAAGATTGCCAAGCATTGGGTACTAAACGACCTCCATTCATGGTGTCAAAATGAAATAAAAGCAAAACCTAACCTCTCACTGTTGCCTCTCTCAAATTGCCGCATGAAGCCTCCTCGAAACATCTCGCCACCCTATTCTCACTCTCAAGCAACCTGGTTAGGTTCAACGTCGATCCTCCGTGACCTAACCAGGTGGGGGCGGCTTCCCTCAACCACGCTGCCCCACTTCCCTTAACCAACCAACCCTGACCCTAAGTGTTGCCCTCAACCACTTAGGTTAGGGTTAGGGTAGCAAAGTCAACTCTCACCAGCAAGTAGAATCCGCTCTGATACAAATGTTATGATCCTGGCCAATTTTGAGATACACATCCATCAGATAGTACAATGCCACCCAATTGCAGAAAGAAATGAATGAGAGGAACAAGAGGGTTAGAAGAAGAAAAAGAAGAAGTAAGAAAAAAGAAGAAGATGATGTACACCGGCATAGACAAATGTCCAGGCTCTTCTTCCTCGCCCAACAATCTCCTCCTCCTTATCTCCCCCTTCTCTTGTTCATACAAGAAATAATAATGCAATGTTTAATGGCTGATCCAGAATCATAGTCGAGTTCCTCTTCTACTACAGGTATCACTTGAGGTCCACCATAGCCATGGCCGCCTCTCCCACTCTTCACTCTCATAGGCCGAGGCTATGGCGGACTACTAGGCCTTGCTCAGATGCCCAAAGGACAACCCAAAGTAGCTATGGCTGCTCTAGCTCAGGCCGCCATGCCTGACCCTGCCTCGAAGCTTCTTGGTGTAGCTCTCCCCAGTTGGGGACTCCCTGTTGCAGCGCCCACCAAGGTGATGAGGATGGCTGCCACCATAGCCAGGTAAGTACCCCTGGCGCTCCTCCCCGTTCCTTCCATAATAGAAAGTGATATGCACTGAAAGCCTAGGATCTAGCAATGACGAAAGTGGCAACAACCAGCAGCATAGGTGCAACATTCACAAGGTGTCAATGTGCGCGACGCAAAGAGTGAAACAACGGGAAATCAGTAACAACACATTCGTATAATCATCATCATAGGCTGGGAAGCAGCGCAGCGGAAGATCTAGTATCAAAGGACACGTGGACAACAACATGAAAGGGAGAAACTTCGGAAGGGCAAGACACCAGAAAGATTGCCCTTCCGCTCACACACATGCGGAGAGATCCATAGACATGCGAGAGAGAAGGGAAGGGACATAGAGGTAGCCAAGTCCAACCCAAGTCTGATCTCCGAATGTCGCACACAGTTCAATCCCAATGTAGAGTGCAAGTCCGATCTGAATGTCGTGTCCAATAAGGCAGAAGGCCGTGTCCAAACAATGTCTGCAGTTACCTCTATCTCTACTCTGATAAAGAAGAAGAAGAAGAAGAAGAAGAAGAAGAAGAAGAACTTCGGAGGAGTAGGAGGAGAAGAGGAGAGGAGAAGAAGAAGAGGGAGAAGAAGAAGAAGAAGAAAGTTGGGTGCTTTCTGCACTTACCTGGCGATGGCTGAACTTGCAGGTACCGCGGAGCCAGCTATGGCACTGGGCAGGTAAGTCCTCTCTCTCTCTCTCTCTCTCTCTCTCTCTCTCTCTCTCTCTCTCTCTCTCTCTCTACCCTCCTCGGCGTTGGACTCCTCCAGCGCTGTGCCTCATGGCCGATGAGCAGCGCAGCTGCAGTCTCGAAATGGCGCAGCAGGGAGGCTCCAAAATAGCGCAGCAGCCAAGTTCCTGAACCAGCATAACGCTGGATTTCTYGTGGTACCTTCTGTGTCCGAACTGGGCAATGGCCCAGCTTAAGTAGTGCTGGGCCAGGACTGAAAACCCACGGCCTGCGTTCTGGACCGTGCAGATCGAAACTCCGATCCACGGTCCAGATCGCA
>BFEA01000053.1:4232428-4266580 GCA_003427395.1 Chara braunii
ACCAAGAACACTGCTGATTTCTGATTTTTGCCACTGGAATGAATGCCTTGCTGAGATTCCTGCATTCTGCTGAGTTTTCTAAGTCTGTGTGTGTGCGTGCTTGCTGGTCTGCGTGCCTATCTGAGTGCTTGCCGGTCTGAGTGTGTGTGACCCGCAAGGGCACTTGTCTGTTTGGAGGCCCCACAGGGACAATACTTACCTGTGGCCGTGACTTCGAGGGTTGCAGTAGGGAAAACACTCGAGGGGCGGGAGTTGGCCTGCGACATTTAGAGCAGCGGGAAAAACGCTAATACTCTAGCAATAGATGTGTCGGGAACTGGAGGCCAAGCAGAAGAAGAAAAGTTGGCATTTTTAGTCCCTGTAGTTGGTAGGCTAGGTCTGGGGGGGTACTGTCCAAGCAGGCTGAGCCTAGGGCCTTGCGGACAATATCAGAGCCTGCAAGATGTTTCTCTCCAAAGGGAGGAGGTACCGGTTGCTTGGAAGACGTGTGGCCTGGAAGTCACTACCCAAGAGGCAGGTAGGCTGCTATATATACGGGTAGAGCGCTGGGCTCTACCTTGCGGTATGCAAGTTTGGGCGACATGCTGCTTGAGCAAGCGGGCGCTGCTGGAAGGAAGAGCGCTGGGGAGCTCAGCGCTGGGAGGAGGAAGAAATCGGGGAGCTTCCACCTCAGCTATGTTGGAGCTCTACCGGTAGGAGCAGGAGGAAGAAGGGGACTAGGGAGGAGAGTGACGAGGTACCTACGTGGCTATGGTGGACACCATCTTCATCGCCTTGTTAGGCGCTGCATCTGGAAGGCCCCAGTGGGGGTTGCGCCGCACCAAGAAGGCTTCGAGGCAGAGTCAGGCATGGCCCTTAGTTGTCCACCATAGCCTCGGCTTGGTTGAAGAGGAGAAAGGAGGAGTTTGGTTGGTGAGAAGGAGGGGGAATTTTAATTGGTCTTTCGTTGGTGTACATCTTCTTCTCTCTCTCTCTCTTCTCTCAAATTCTTTAAGTTCTTTTGCAATTGGACGGCTTTCTCTTGAATTTTGCACTTTGAAATTGGCCAGGATCGTAACACTCCTTCATTTTGTCTTTGTAGGGTTCTACTGTCTTCCCTCTGTCTTTGTAGGGTTCTACTGTCTTCCCTCGAACACAACGCACCCTTATTTTGGCTGTATCAGGCCGGAAACATACCTTGTATACCGTTCATTTTCAGGGGTGCGTTATGTTAGGGGGAAGACGGTAGAGCCTATCTGCCCAGATCTGGATTTTTCCTGGTGATGAATGTCTGAATTGATGGTTCCTGTCTGTAGGTGCGTTTTCTTTCCTGGGACGCGTGGTGTACGAATTGGTACTCCCATGACAGTCGTTGAATCTAACCTAGGCCAGATGAATATTATCGTAATGTGGCTGATCTTGGTGGGTGGACCCTTAGTGGCCAGGCCTATTTTTCTTGTCCCTGAATGAATTGATCTGGTCCCTGGCCAGTACATTGAAAGCGCAACCCATTTGTATATGACTGAAAGTTTTGGAGGAGAGGGCTCGTACTCGAGGCTAAACATAACGCAAGCTAACCTTAGGCAGTGCATGTTATCATACCCTTTTGTAACCTAGCCTATCTAATCCTGATTTATGCAACTCTAACCCACGTAATCCTTACCATGTGCTACCTATACTAGACCAATGTGGTCAAATACGAAGGAATCTCACCTGACAAGTTATTTGGTTGTTTTGCTGGTTTGTTTCCCAATGCACCCTCATTTTGCTTGGTATTGTGTGCATCTTTTGTGGGATGTGGGCTCGATGGGTCATGAAAAACAGCACATAGAGTTCGTATCACCTCCACCAAGAGGAGCAGATCTGAAGACTTACGATGTGGTTGGACCGGTGTGCGAGTCTGCCGACTTCCTCGGAAAGGACCGTTTGTTGCCAACTCCTGAAAGGGTAAATGCTAGCTGTTTTCGTTTTTCCTTTTTCCCCCTTGCTCGCACTCCTTTTAAACTAATGACCAAATTTTGGAAAATTGAAAGAAAATCTATCTATGCCCAGACACTTGGGTCGGACGTTTGGGTCGGACATCTGGGATCCCGAACATCTGATTCTTGAGCAATCTGGGGAGGCCATGACATGCGGCATCGTTTGTGGTTGCTGCCAGGACCCCCAGAGAAAAGATGGGGCCATTTGGAGATCAAAAGAACAAGTAGACTCACGGTGGCCCAATGGAGAGGACGATAGAAGAGGATGGAGAAGGGACGAAGAGGGAAATGGAGTGGAGGAGGGCGGGAAGAGAGAGGGACGTGTGTAGCCGAGGCCATGGAAAGGAAAACAACCAACAGAGAGGACGACAGAAGACGATGGAGGAGAGAAGAAGAGGGAAATGGACGGGAGGAGGGCTGGAAAGAGAAAGAGGATCGTGTGTAGGCATGGCCATGGAAAGGAAAACAACCATACCTTGCTCGTGGCACACCTCTTCCTGCCCCGAAAACCAGCCGACGTCTGCCTGCCCTCCTACTCTACCCCTCCTCCCATTCCTGTTTGTTCTTGTCTTGCTCCCGCTCCTTCCCATCCACCAATTTCCCCCTCGTCCTCCCCCTTCTCCTCCTTCCTCTCTTCCCCACTTCTCCTTCCCCTCTTCCTGCCCTCGTCATCTCGCCTCTCTTCATATCGCTCTTCCTCCTGACACTCTTCCTCCCGTTCGTCGCTCACCTCCTCCCACTCCTCGTCTTCCCCTTCCTCCTTGCACTCCTCGTGCCACTTGTTCTCATGTTTGGCTTCCTTCCCATCCCCCTCCTTCCCCTCCTTCCCCTCCTCTCGCTTGTCATCCCACACCTCCTCCTCCCGCTTGTCATCCCACACCTCCTCCTCCCGCTCCTCCTGTGGAAAATGGAATGAATCATGCACTGGAACATGGGGAGATACAGAGCCTTTTTTTTTTTGTCTTCGTGGTCGTCGTCCTCCCCGCCCCCCTCCATCCCCTCCTACTCGTCATTCCACTCCTATGCAAACTGCAATGGATCTTGTTTTAAAACATGGAGAGACACATGGCCATATTTTTTTGTTTTACCGTTCATCGTTCTCCCCGTCGTCCGCCTTCCCCTCCCGCTCGTCATCCCACCCCTCCTCCCGTGCAAGAATCTTCCTCAGGAACTGGGGAACACGGCCGTATTTTGTTGTCTTCCTGCTTGTCGTCCTCCCGTCCTACTTCCCCCCCCCCCCCCCCCCCCCACTCCCTTGGCAACCTCCCCCCCAGCTCACGAGAGAGAGAGAGAGAGAGAGAGAGAGTTTGAGCAGTGGTTGGACGGGGGTGCGAGTCTGCCGACTTCCTTGGAAAGTACCGTTTGTTGTCAACTCCTGAAAAGGTAAATGCTAGCTGTTTTCCTTTTTCTTTGTTTTTAACCCATCGTAATGAACCCAGACTCGTTGAGAAGCATGTTAGCAATGCAATAGAAGTCTGAACCCGGCTCACCTCATGAAGTCTCCAATATGAATTACCAGTCCATTTCGTCTCATCAAAGAATTGCATAAGAGGAGAGAGGAGAGAGAAAAGACAGAAGAGGAGGAGAGTCTCAATGGCAATCAGTAGTACATTTATGTCTCCCTCTCTCCCACTCCCACTTTGGGCTTCTTCCCTATTGCCACCTCAACAATGCATGTACCCTCTGACGTTCTTTGACATTATTACTGTGCAGATCATAATAGGGCGCCCATCCTCCCTCCATGTCAGCAATAAGATATGGAGGACGGCGCAGCACTTCCTCACCTTCGTGGAGACTGCAGCAGATCACACCTGTCGTTGCCAGGTAAGTCTAGGTAAGTTTTCCCAGATCTCCCGTCACTTTCACAGCCCTGATCCTCCTCGTCCTCGCCAATACTAATCACCTAGTCTACATCTACCCGGCTATGGCCGAGCCAACATAATCTTCCTCCAGGCTGGCGTCCACTTCCAGCATCTGGGTCCAGCATTCAGCCCCAGCAGCCTCGCGACATAACACTAGCATCAAGCCAGCACAAGGCAGAATGCCTTTCCCAGTGTTTGACAATTCTTTTGTAGCGTTGACCGGTGTTGACTGGCGTGGACCATTCTCCCCTTTGACAGTCTCGACGCTCCAGATTTCCCCAGTTTTTACGGCCTGGATGCAGCCTTGAAGCAGCACTATCTTTCCCTGTCGGGACTGGAATCTTCCGGATAGCTGCAAATGACCAATGATGTGCGTCTGATCTATGGCCGGGCTGACTACAGGGTTGACTTTGACTTCGGGCCTGAATTCCCGTGCTTGGTCTGACTCTTGATTTTCCAAAAGTCAAGTACCTTAGAATCAATAGGTCTCATAGGTTGCCAACCTTTATGCAGTGCATTTTGCATCCGACCAGTGACTGTATGGACACTCTTGTTGTATGCACTTGCTATCTTTGGCAATCCGCTTGGACATACATGCGCAAAAGCTGCGGACACAAACAGTTCATCTGTTCAGTCTGTCCATTCGTTTGAGGATGTCTACCTGAGGACATGGTTAGCCTGATACCGTACACTTCCATCAACCTTCACTATTGTTGTCCGGTGAATCTCACATCTCGATTGGATACGATTGTCTTGGGAAATCCATACTCAGAGACCCATCTGAAATTTTTGAATTATTAGTTTGGTTTTGGCGTCAGCAGGTTGAGGAATAAACATAGCATACTTAGAGAAATGATTGACAATGACCATGATTTGGCTATTTCCATTTCGACTCTTGGTGAGACTCATGAAATCAATGGAGATAGACTGACGTGGTCCGTTAGGGATAGGAAGTAGTCTGTTGTCCTAGTGGATTCTCATAGGACGGCTTGTTCCTTTGGCACACAAGACTGGTTCTCACATAGGCCAGTACGTCTTTTGTCAGCCCTTGCCACTGTTCCCGAATATTGGCATAGGTCTTCTTGAAGCCAAAGTGACCTTCGGTGTCATGACATTCACTGCTTCATCATGGGGAACACAGATTCATTGTTCACCCTTGTCCAAAAAGAAGAGAATGCCATCAGTGATCTTATAATATGGGAAGCTTTCAAGGTTTGTGTTCAGGGATTGGATTGTAGGCTGCCATATTCTGATTTTGTCTTTCAGTTTGCTCTCTATATAAAGTAACAATTGTTCCAAAGAAATCAGATCGTATAGAGAGTGTCAACTAGGGAAGGGCCACTTACACAAGGGAGCATGACCATTTGTGTGTATTCATCAAACGGGTACCCCCACCAGAAGGGAAAGGGGCAGTCACATAAGGGAGCACACGTAAGGCGAGAGAGGGCGATGCCAACATAGACATGTGGTCAAAAGCCGCGAGCAAGGAAAACATACACTCCATAGGAGGGTGCGCAGCATAGGGTAAGGCTGAGGGGCGGTAAAAGAACACCCCCACACGAGCAAGGGAAGGAGGGATCATCATGGGACTTAAGGGTGAGCTCAAAGGCGAAGGGTAGGTGTGAATGAGGGAAACTCCATGGAGGAGGAAAAACGCAGTAGTCCACGGATGAAGCTCCAGAATGAAGACGAGTCAAAATGATGACGTAGCTGGTGGTGAAGTCGTCAAAGTAGCCCCGGTGAAGTAGGAGTAGCACTGAAACCGAGTAGAGGTTTGAAATGCTGCAACATGTACTTTGCTGCGGACGAGAAGCGCAGAAGTCGAAGGTTGAAGGTAGATACCGGAACCGGGAGCTGCTGCACAAGTGTCCAAGAATGGTAAGAGAAAGGAGATATAGAAATCAGTCACAATAGTGCGGAAGAGGTTGATGGGCACGCTGTGGGCACGACATGCGGACTGCATCAACAGGTGGAACCGTGTAGGAAGGAGAACCGGAGGCAGGAACCGGTGGAGCAGGAGGGTCCATCGATGTAGAGGAGGGGATGAACCTGGACTGCATTTCGTGCCGGGTGCATTCAACGACAAAGACGGGATGGTGTCAAAAGAGGGAGAGCAGTAGGGGTTGGCCTATCACGCCCGATCCTTAATGGATTCGGGCGAGGGGAGATGTTAATCTATGGTTTTTTGGGCGGGCGAATGCAATGATGAGATTAGTTTTGGGGTTAGATTAGTAGAATGGATGTTAGTAGAGAAAAGCACCGCGCGGAGGAACGACAATGATGGATATGGCGGGGCTGAGAAACAATGATTTCACTCGTTTCTTTATGAAATCGAGTGAAAGAAGATGTTAAATTGGGGTTTTGGGGCGCTGCAAATCGATTGATGGAGTCGGTTTGGAGGCAGGAGGGACGAAGAGCTAGAGTGAAGGGGAAAGTGGTGCATGGAGATGGTGGAATCTCTGAGCAAGAAGATGGAAGTCTCGCTTGATTCTCGTTGAAATCGAGAGCGAGAAGAGACTAGCCGGAGGTTCGGGACCATTCCGAATCCGATGGCAGTGTCGGATTTCACGATGGAGTAGCGAGCTTGGAGGCTCAGGGTGCAGGGGCTGCGTGCGGGGATGGAGGAACGACTTCTTTGAAAAAAAAAAAAAAGAAGTATTTTTCGCTGTTTAGGGGTGAGATTCATTTCGGTTTTTATGATTACGCTACTACGCGAGTCTTGGCGGACATCTTCTTGGAGAAACCTATGAATCATGATGATTGATAGCACCGACGTAGTCATCACAGTTGTGGTGATCGTTGTTATACTTACCGCCATCGTGGCCTCCATCTCGTTGGTCGCCATCACCCGAGTGCTCGTCATCCTTTCGGCGGTGGCTTCTCCCTCGTCGCTTGCACAGGCACATGTATCAGGATTGCTCCTTGATAAGGTGTGTTATAGAGGGTCAGAGGAGTGGCAAGATGGCACGCGAGTGAAGGGGAATAAGAGAGAGAGGGACAACTTATCTAGGAAGTTGGCGATGTGCGGCGAACCGAAGGTCGAGCTACGAGCCGGACTGCTTGGAAGGCTGGGTCAGACGGCTGCAGTGTACGTGCACGCGTTCTAACTGAAAATCCATCTCGATCGTGCAGCAGGCATGGCTGAGAAGCAGCGTATATTTTCGTATTCTTTCGGAAGATTCACTCCCATAGCACAATTGGTGAAGCAGTGGATGGCTTCGGCATGCGCATCACTTGTGATGTTAGGGGTAGCCTTCACCGTGTTGTCTTGGTCTTCGCCATCTTGGTGCTTGTCGCTGCTCACTGCAGCTCGTCTTAAGCGTCCCAGTGGTGGCCTTCCCGTCTTCAGCGTCCCAGTGGTGGCCTTCCCGTCTTCAGCGTCCCAGTGGTGGCCTTCCCATCAGAAGCGTCCCAGTGGTGGCCTTCCCGTCAGACTGCCTTCTCTTTACCAGTCTACAAAACGAGTCTAGCCCCACTAACGGTCGGGTGCGTCGATATTGCAGCACCGACAGAGTTGGAGGGAAGGAGGGGGGGACAGACACCTCAGGGAAACGGGCATACGCAGCGGGTGGATAGTGTGGATACGCACCTGATGCCATGGTGATGTACCTTCCTTTCGTCTCAAAGGGGAGATTCATTGTCGTGTTGCACAGGTAGCAGGCCGTTGTATCCTCCCAGATTTCAGCAGGAGACTCATTCCCACATTGCCCTTTTCAGATGTAGCAACGGTAGGAGATGGTCGTGTATCCTCCACGTTCAGCGGAAGATTATTTCTCGTTTTGTGTATTGGCAGATTGCTTAGGTGATGCCTATACAGAACTGTTGGATTGGAGGCGTGAGTTTGAATATGGCAGGTAGGTCAGGTGCGTTCGTGATTTTGAGAATATGAGAGAGAAAGGGGGTGGTCGCAGGTGCTCATCTGGTGGACAGAGAGGAGGTAGTGAATGGTGGAGAATGCGGGAGTGAGCGCGGCAGCTTGGATGTGACGTTGTTTGAGGACGCGACCTGGGGGAGATTCATTGCCTTGTTGCACAGGTAGCAGGCCATTGTATCCTCCCGGATTTCAGCAGGAGACTTGTTCCCACATTGCCCTTTTCAGATGTAGCAACGGTAGGAGATGGTTGTGTATCCTCCACGTTCAGCAGAAGATTCTTTCTCGTTTTGCGCATTGGCAGATTGCTTAGGTGATGCCTATACAAAACTGGAGGCATGAGTTTGAATATGGCAGGTAGGTCAGGTGCGTTCGTGATTTCGAGAATATGAGAGAGAAAGGGGGTGGTCGCAGATGCTCACCTGGTGGACAAAGAGGAGGTCGTGAATGGTGGAGAATGCGGGAATGAGTGCGGCAGCTTGGATATGACGTTGTTGTTTGAGGACACGATCTTAGTCTCATTGCTGCTGTAAGTGTCACTGTCCCGAGGGGAGATTTTGGGTGCTGCTGTGCTTTGGTTACCGTCGTGTTCTGCTGTGGAACGTTGTGGATTGCAATGTTCCTTTACATGTTGCAGAGAATTACACACTGTACTCGCTCCAAATCCTTGTTTCCATTGCAATTCGAATAGAGCGCAGGGGGAAGTGCTCTATATGAACACTGCTCTTCTAGGCTGCGTAAATGCAGTTCGGTTCGAGAGTGAGGCACAACGGTTTGGAGAGAAGATCAGGCTCTGAAAAGGGGGTTACCATTACGATTTGGAGGATCGTCAGAAGGTCGTAACTCTGCGCTTTTGATCGAGGTTTGGCCATCTCTACTGCATGGGGCTAACTCCCCACAGAGTCTTGCTGCGGTCCTACGGGTTGCAATCCCGCCTGCCGCCTTCCTCTCGTAACCACAGACTAGACTTAGAGTAAGAAGGGCAAAAGTAGGGGTTTGAGACTCTCGAGATACAAGAGGGATACTGACTCAACTCCCAAGAGAGGCCCTCGTAATCTTCACGCGCCTGAGGGCCTCGCAATGATGGCCAAGGATGCAGCAACTTGGTCAAACTGAAGCCATACTGCCAAAGTCAACTCCCTGGCGACCTCCTAGCTTGCAGCAACAACTCCTTTCTCCAGAAAATCAGCCACATAGCAAGCTCGCAGTCCGAGGTACACCGGCGACGGCCCATATCCGGCCGTGGCTCAGCCAAGCACTGTTCCTATTTGCATTGCAGCAAGCCTGACCCCGCACCCAACAGCCATACTGCGCTCTCAGCAGTCGTGCATAATCAGTGCAACCGGAGCACAATTTCCTTTTTCTGCAGATGGAGTCCCCGTCCAGAGACCAGCCTCTCGACAAGGTACAGGGCGGCCTACTCAAACTACCGCAGTCCACCACTTCTGCTCACCCAATTTACTGCCAACAGCACGCTCGCTTGCCCGACTGCGAACGGCTCACCCCCTCAGCCAGCTGTCAATAGTACACTAGCCCGTTGTACTACCCAGGATACGCATTACTAGCCAACAGGTAACCTCCAAACTCGCGGCCAAGCTTACAGAGTTGGGATCATGACGGTATCGCAGTGAATCCCGTGTGGAGCGGCATACTGGCTTTATGCAGCCGCGTGACCATCACTCATGCCATATGCAGTTGAGTCCTCCGCTTAGGATATGAGAAGATTCACAGGCAGAATCTCGCCCTCTACCAACACACAGTACGGCTCCCTTCCTTCCCCCCCCCTTCTTCGCAATCTCGGCCATCAGGTAGCCTCTTACTCAGCAGCTTCTTCTCTTTCGCGCTCACTTCCGTATTTCAACAGTGGCATACGACTGTCAATCGAGCCACCCACCAATTCCAAGGGCGGGAGTGAATCCACCGTCGAAATCGAGACAGACACAGCCAATTCCTGATGGTAAGTACCTCTTCCCGCCTTTCGCACCTGGCCCGCTACCTTGCCAGGTTCAGCCAGTTGAATCGAGAACTACTAACCACAACACCATAACAACACCGTGCTCAAGGAGTTCTGCACACGGGCGACACGGTTTTGGTGGATGATGTGACAGCTATCACCACTCTGAGCAGGTAAGTACTCAACCATGCAGCTGGCCTCCCGTGACTTACACCGCTCACATGAGCAAAATCGAATGAATCTTCCGCTGAAAAGCGGAGAGGTGCATTGCCAAGTCGGGTGATTCTAATGCTTTCCCTTCTGCCAGCACCATCATCCCGACACTTTCTCCTGATAGCTCCTCTTCTACTAACTTTCTTACTAAACTAACCGTAGATTCGGGGTCGCCTGCCACTAAAACCCCCAGGTAGCATCTCAGTTTGCCCGATTCCGTCGAGAATCGGGTGCGCTTCGCAATTTCCAGTCCGCCATCTCCTATCTCCCTCTCCGCTCTGTCGTCCTATGCTTCAAATCCACCCAACGCGAGATCGCGCCTAGGTCCTTCCTTCCTTTCTCTTCCTCTCTGTCTTAGCGATAGCATCCGCCGTGTCCTCTCCCCTCGTTTCTCCCCGACCTTCGTCGTATCGCTCGTAGTGCCACCCTTCGCAGCTTCGCAAGCGCCCCCTCGTCCTAGGACTGCTTTCTGCAGGCCTCCAATTCTGACAAGGAAGGCGTGACTGGAAAGTAAAACAAAAAGCCTCGGGGCGCCCGACTTTTTCCTCTTTATGCGGGTCGCCCTTCCGTGCGGGCCATGCTAACCTTCTCTGTATCGATCCAATTTTAACGGATGTCCCGGGCACATTTTCGGCAGTCCCACAACTGGGACTGCACAGGGCCAGATCCGGTTGGTCAAGCGCAAACACTACTTCCAAGCTTAGGGCCCCTGCCACTCAAGTTTATTCCGCCTTGCGGACAGGTCGCCCTCCGACTCATATGCTCGTGGAACTTTCCAGGTCCGAACTTCAAGATAGCGTCGGACAACGGGTGGATAAGGAAATTTTTAGTCGGCATCTCGAACCCATGAGAGTCCCAGCTGGTCCGCTGAAAGAAGGGGCGTTGCCAAGGCCCTTGGCTGCCGCGACACAAAAAAAAAGGTCAGGCCCAAACGTTGCCCGGCTGGCACTTCGGCCCGGTCCACGGCCCTTAAGCCCAAATGCCGCTTTTGACCAAGGGTCCGCCGAGACACCTGCCAAGTATACTACTGGCATTAGAGTAATAACATATTTAGATACTTTTTAACTCGTCAGAATATGTCAAACGAGGAAAAAGAACCCACTAGCACCGTTCTAACGCCGCCGACGGCAAAATCAAGGGGGATAACCTTGACGGGCCCTCACCCTGCGACTTATTTGGGGTCCTCAACGCGTCAAGGTTTTTAGGCCCTCTCACGTGAGTCTGAGTGCACCTCTCGTGAATCTGAGTGACTTAACTTTTCTTCATCTGCCCTTCTCACTCTCAGTCTAGTCTTTTGGTTCCGAGAGGAAGGCGGCAGGCGGGATTGAAACTCGTAATTCGTGCCAAGGCCTCTGTGGGAGGTTCGCGCCACTGATTGCGGGAGCTCTGCCGGGGTTCAGGCTGAACCACCTAAACTTATAGAATAGCTCAGACCTCCTCGTTCAGAACCAAAGAAACTGAGAAAGCCCAAGTAAACAAGGCAACGAAGCCACCTGAACTTACAGAATGTGCTTGGCTCCTGAAAAGTCAATCACAGTTAACCCTCACAAGTCAGAGCAACCAGACCACCTAAACTTATAGAGTGGCCTGATTCTCAAAGCAATTCCACAGCACTGGGTCTCCTCAAACTTGTGGGGACCTCCCAGCCTCCAAAGCAAATAGACCACCCAAACTTATGGAATGGTCGGATGCTCTCAAACAAATCCAAAAAACATAGCACTAGGTCTCCCCAGACTTATGGGGCTTCCCAGCCTTAATGACCCAGTCAAACTTTAAAGCAATACTGCCTTCCTCCCAACCTTCCCCTAGATGCAATCCCACAATCTGCCTTCAGCCAAGCAATAAAACTGAAACTGACATTGTGCATGCATTCCTTTACTTAATTTGGTCGTTCTGAAAGTCAAACTGAAAGCTAAAGTAAAGGGGGATGCAATATATTCAGTCAAGGTTTAAAAAGGGATACAAATATGGGTTATAACTGGGTTTACAGATGGAAAGCAATAGTTACCTCTTAGTTCCTTGCCTCCAGAACTCTTTGAGTTCCTCCCACACTGTTGCCGCTCGGTCTCGATCCCTTAATCGCTTTGATGAAAGGTCTAACACCGTAACCAATAGTGTTCCGTGCAAGGTTGAGCCCAGTTTGGGCGGACGCCTAACTAAACGGACACCGCGTGACGTGCGGGCCTACTAAAAACACTTCAAAGCCCCCTCGTTACCGTTGTCGTTCTCCGCACATACGCATAGGTCACAGACAAGCACATTAATCAACGACACATAATCTTTTTAATCCCAACTTAATCAGAAAAAAAAAAAATGGTCGACGATCACGCCGACTCTTCAATCATCAACAAATAAAAAGATCATGCGCGCCTCAAATCTGTGCGCCCACACACTCTTTATTCCAGTCAACCATCCAGTCAACGTAAACCACAGACTTTGCCGCGCCTCGCGCGATATACTTAGACTTTAAACCAAAACTATTTTTTGTCGTCTGCAAAAACCAGGGCGGATACCCATGTAAGGGTATCCGCACCGACAACGTGTTAGACGGAGATGAATTGGCCGACACCGCATACACTGACTGAGATGAATTGGCGTACACCGCGTACAACAGCATCTGCGTTTGGTCTAGGCCACGTTTTAGATGGATGTGAATTGGCCTACACCGTATACACTGACTGAATTACGGTTGTTCTTAGTACTAGCCAATTACTATCGAAAGTTTGTGCGAAACTTCTCAGTGATCGCTGCACCACCGTGCAAACAGTTGAGGAAAGAAACAGTTTGAAATGGGACAAAGATTGTACCTCATCCTTCAAGAAATTGAAGAAGTCGTTGATCGAGTACCTGATCGTGAAAGTGGTCGATCCATCACTCCCATTCATTGTCACAACTGACGAGAGCTAGTATGGAATTGGCGTTGTAGTCCAACAAAATGATGGAGACGGTTATAGGCCTATCGAGTTCATGTCTTGTAGGCTGCCTAGTGAGAAGGTCCATGCGTCGACATATGAGCGCGAGGTGTTCGCCTTGAGGGAAGCATTAAACCACTGGCGACACTATCTCCTAGGAAGGCACTTTAAAGTCTACTCTGGCCACGAGACCGTACGCGGGTTAAAAACCAAGGCCCGGATGACCCCTAAATTGACTAGGTGGGCTGGGGAGATCGATCAGTTCGACTTTGAGCTGAAACCAGTTAAGGGCAAGTACAATATCGTCACTGACGCATTGAGTAGACGCGTAGACTTCTTAGGTGTCCTAGATGCATGCATCGAGGTACAGCAGCAGATCAAGGCCGCATATGCTGATGATCCCGTATACAGCGAGCTAATCAGGAGAGTGTGGACCACACCACACGTCTTGAACTATAGACTGAATGGCGGACTACTGTTTGAAAGACAGACAGGTGTGATGGACTCCGTATCCCGAATAACGAGATCGTCAAAAGTATGGTCCTGGAGGAATGCCACGACATTGAGGGCTACTTCGGTTGGAGGACATGCTCTAATCTACTACTGTCTTATACCTGGGTTGGCATGAAGCACGACTGCATTGAATGCCAAGGGAACAAGAGTTCCACGCAGCCCCCCCTTGGATTTTTGAGACCACTACCTATCCCGTCCGGTCTCGACGACTCTGTCTATCGACTTCGTGCACACGGAGGTCAAGAGCAGAAGTGGGAAGAGTCAAGTGATGGTAGTAGTAGATAGGTTTAGTAAATTTGTTGTTTTTATTCCGCTGCCTGCTGAGGCGAAGACATAATTAGTGATTAGAGAGTTCTTCAATCACTGGGTGAAAGACTACGGGCACCCGTTGTCGATAGTGAGTGATAGAGATAGTAGTTTCATGGGCGAGCACTGGCAACAATTGATGAAAGTATATGGGTCAAAACTCACCATGTCTTTCGATAGACACCCGAAGACCAATGGCCAGACATAGCAGATGGACAAATTGCTCCAGCAAGTGCTACACATGTACATTAGGCCTGACTAGATCGATTGGGACAAACATCTTCCCAAAGTGCAGTGTGCGTATAACAACTCGGTGCACTTGTCTACTGCATGCACCCCCAATGAACTGCACTGCAATGACTTGCTGATTTTTGACTGCCGAGACTGACTGCGACGCTGTACACTAACCGGTAGGGTTAGATTCGCAATTTTGTTTGACTGAGGGCTAACCGCGAGACCTACCTGTAAGGAAAATTCGTGAGGGACATATCTGCAAATATGGGAAATATAGGCCCAGCAACACTTCGAATTTCCTACTACTACGGTAACTGCGAATAGCAGGCCCGAGCTACCCCTAGGACAGACAGGCCCTAAGGGCCTATGCTGATAGACGGTCCTATAGCCTATAGTCGGGTCAGGTAGAGGCCGAGAGGCCGAAACAGAAACGGTACCGGTCGGTCAGTCAGTCCGGTCTAGGTGGAGTCTAGGGTAGCTGTAGTCTATAGGTAGGATAGACACATCGGTCCACGACTTTTGGCAGTTCATTCTCACGAAGCAGCGTTGGGAGAAGCCAA
The DNA here is from genome assembly GCA_003427395.1 of Chara braunii. Taxonomy (NCBI): domain Eukaryota; kingdom Viridiplantae; phylum Streptophyta; class Charophyceae; order Charales; family Characeae; genus Chara; species Chara braunii. The sequence goes on from BFEA01000053.1 coordinate 4,246,812, forward strand.
GCAAGTTGGTGGCGGTGACTGTCGACAGGCGGCATCCTGGGACCTCGCCATTGACAGCAGCCATAGCCGGCACAGTCTGAGTCTGCCATAGCTGGGGCATCCTCAGCTCATCTACCCCAGGGAGTATCTGCGCATGGACGGGCTATATCGAGGCTCTACACTGTGCTATCGTGGGTGGTGGCAGCCATAGCTGCCTGGTTCTTCGTCAGAGTTGTCCTTCGATACTGAAGACTTCGTTGCCAGATCTGTTCTTCATCTGGGTGGTTGGCGCTGGCCTCTGGGAGGCGGTTCTGATGCGGCGCTACTAACTGGGTATAGGATAGTGAGTGGAGTGTGAGGTTCTGAGTGTGGCGAGATACTGGAACAAACTGTGTAACGATATTTTGGTTGAGTGGCTCATCATCAGTGTGAATATCAATTGTTATCCTCGCAGGTTCCTCTTGTGATTGGTTGTTGGGAGTTTGTCAGAGAGTGAGAAACACTGGGTGTCTTCTCCCCATCTGTGCATAGCTGTATTCCGCTGCCTATTCTGATCTGTGTGCAGTGTGGACTCTGTCTCCTCTCCCCCTTCTCTTATGCATGTATGGGCGTGTATGAGATTGTCTGTGTGTGAGTGGCAGTAACAATCGTCAGACAACCAAGATCATAACAGCACATAGGTTGGCAACCGTGACGTCGACGACTCTGTCTATCGACTTTGTGCACACGAAGGTCAAGAGCAGAAGTGGGAAGAGTCAAGTGATGGTAGTAGTAGATAGGTTTAGTAAATTTGTTGTTTTTAGTCCGCTGCCTGCTGAGGCGAAGACATAATTAGTGATTAGAGAGTTCTTTAATCACTGGGCGAAAGACTATGGGCACCCGTTGTCGATAGTGAGTGATAGAGATAGTAGTTTCAGGGGCGAGCACTGGCAACAATTGATGAAAGTATATGGGTCTTTCGGTAGACGCCCGAAGACCAATGGCCAGACAGAGCAGATGGACAAATTGCTCCAGCAAGTGCTACGCACGTACATTAGGCCCGACTAGATCGATTGGGACAAACTTCTTCCCAAAGTGCAGTGTGCGTATAACAACTCGGTGCACTTGTCTATTGCATGCACCCCCAATGAACTGCACATAGGTTGGCAACCGCGGCGTCGGATGGACTTTCTGAACCCGGATCAGATTCACAGGTCGCCGCTCGGTACCAGGGGATTCGCTACCCAACACGAGGAGGACTTAGAACAGGTGAAGAAGAACATCCCTAAAGCCCAACATCAAATGGTGGTGCAAGCAAACAAACACCGACGTCCGGCGAAGTTTGCAGTAGGAGATTTGGTATGGGTAAAATCTGAGGAGTCCGTTCTGGAGGAAGGGATCTCGCAGAAACTGCTTCCTGCATATAGCGGACCGTGGCAAGTCTTAGATGTCAAAGGGGAGGCAGATGGACCGTCCTACACTGTCGAGATTCCACCCCACCTGCATATGTATCCAGTATTCCACACATCTAAGTTGCGTCCCTGTATTACAAACGATCAGTTTCCTTCCCGACGTTCCATGATTCCACCTAATATGGATGGAGGTATGACGTATGACGTAGACCGGATAGTGGCTGAAGATGCTTTCCGAACAGGTCGCCGAAGGAGGCCGCAAAGGCAATGCAAGGTCAGGTTTGCGTATCAGGAACCCAGTGAAGACCGCTGGTTCTCTAGGGAGGAACTGGTACAGACAGCCCCTCACATTGTCTCCTATTATGAGAGGGCTAGACGGGGAGTAACTGTGTGCGATCGATAAAGCTGAGATTTTTTCTCGGAGGACCTCAAAATTAAGCCAGCGGGAGTGAAAGGATTCACGCTGCAGACACGCAGTCCCGGTCCTAGGGTTCCGACAAGTCCGAAGTCCCAGGGCCGTCCTGTAGGGTAGGCTGTAGGGTCTAGAGGCCAAAGTGTCGTAGGCCGGCAAGTGTCTGTACCGAAGCGTCGTAGGTCGGTAGGAGTCTGTCTGGTACCCGACAAGAAAAGTCCGGGAGCGTCCAGTCCAGTCCGACAGTCCCAAGTCCAATTTGCAGCGTGGAAGTCCAATTTTGCAGCATGTCCCACGGAGTCCGGAAGCCACCGGACCGACAAAATGTTTGCAGCTGACAGGCCTCAGACGACCTTTACCGGTCTGAAGCAGGCCAAGCCAAGCCAAGTCCTATATTTAGCTGCTACAGTGCAGCGGCTCATCACTTGTTCAGTTGCGAGTTGTGGAAGCGCTGCTGCTGCTTGTGCGTTAAGGCAACTTGGGCACTGTGGGCCTGAAGAAGAAGAAGGCGCTTGAGAGATACTCCATAGCTAGGCTAGCGGTAGAGCAGTATGACGGTGGCCATAGTTGCCAAGGTGTAAGCTACCTGAGTGGGTGTATCCAGGGTGACGGTTTGGGTTAGTGAGAGAGAGAGAGATAAAGATTGAGGCAGAGCGAGCCAAGTCAGAGAGAGAAACAAGACAAGAGAGAGCGGGAGAGAAAGGGGGAGAAGCCATAGCCGCCACCTGATTGGGATCTGTGTGTGTGTGTGTGTGTGCGTGTGTGTGTGTGCGGCAGAGCCGCTGGAGACAAACAACTTGTATATTGATAACATGGCTACCATGGACCCGAACACCGGGCCGATCCGGACCCAGACAACCGGTCGGTCCGGATATGATCCGCACATCCAAATTTTCGGACCAGTCCAGACTGTCCGGGCTTGGTCCGGATTGGTCCGGATTGGGAAAAGAAGAAAAAAACTGGCAGGTCTCTTATGCATGTTGAAGGCAGTTTCATCGTATGACCTTGACTTAAGGGGAAGTGTTCCAGGAAGACAGCTGTTGGCATATATGAAGAACATGAATGACCATTCCTTGATATGCACTGTGCTGGCACAGAAAGCACAAACTGCTGCAGGGGAAGAAAAGTGAAGAAACTAAAAAAAAAAAAGAGCACTCCGCAGTAAACTTGAATAAAGGTAAATATTAAACGAAGTTCAAGACTTTAGCAGTTCAGAATTTGAAGTTCAAAGTTCGAAGTCCGAGTTGAAACTCTCTCTCTCTCTCTCTCTCTCTCTCTCTCTCTCTCTCTGTGTGTGTGTGTGTGTGTGTGTGTGTGTGTGTGTGTGTGTGTGGTGGCGGTGGGTGGGCGGGAAAGCACTCAGAATCTTCCCTTCGTCACTGGGGGACTGCGCTCGTCCTCCAACGGTCTGCCCAGGATGCAAGTAGAAAAGGGGCAGGTCTGGCTGCCCTGAGCGGCCGATACGGGCCCCAAAAATCATCAAGACATTTTTCGGGGGGCGTCCTGGACCTAAGGAACAGGTTTAAGGTGCCCTTCTGTTTTTTGGACTTTCGGGGTTTTGGCCCCTTCCGGACAGGCCCTCCCATGGGCCGTCGTCCAGACACTGGACACCGACAGGATGCCTGTCCGGATGTCCGGATGGTAGCCATGATTGATAGTAATATTGGAGACGGCATCTTTAAGTGTTGGTTGTATCTTGATTTGGCTTCTCACATGTAAGCTCCCATGTGAATGTTCATTGATGTATGCGAGGTTGAGTGTGACAAGTACTTGGCTCATTTCATGAGAACCGGGCCTGTTCCCTTGTTTCTTTCTTTCCCTTTAGATTCTTCCCCAGTTCTTTTGTTATAACTTGCACTAACATTCCAGGCAAAACCAGAGATTGTCGAGTACCTGGCATGCGACTGGCTGAATGGCGCAGTCTCCTTTGGGGCATGATCTTGTTAGGGATTACACCCCTCCCGCCAGGCAATTGAACTCGTCTTGAAGACGATCATGTTTGGGGATACACTCTCCCCTTATCTTTTTTTTTTTCTTGCTCCTGAAGCTTTTTGTCACTGACGTAACAAGTGACTTTTCTATCAACAGCTTACCACTTACCCTACTTGGTTGGGTCGTGAGGTACCGCCTCCTTAAACCACCAGTGCGTTTCCCGGCTATTTTGTTCCAACGGGGCCGTTTCAGCCCACATTTTTCAGGGCTCAACCTGCTGAAACGAAAAGGCCGGTGGCGCCAGCCAAAAAGGACTGATTTTGTGCCCGCTCTGGTGCATATCAGAAACCCAGGTTGGGAGAGGCTTGGAGGTAGTGGTGGTTTAAGCACTGGATATTTCTTGTAGCAGGCAGCTGTTATCACACCACGTCTTTTGGGGTACAGCCTACCGAAATGATAAGGCTGGAGGTGCCAGCGAAAATAAGTTGATTTCGTGCCCACGCGACTTTCCCAAATCAACGCACAGCAGAAATCTGGGTCGGGGAAAGAGGCTTGGTGGTACAGGTGGTTTAAGCTCTGAGCATTTGTCGTAGCAGGCAGGATTTTTTAATTCATGACATTTCGTATCCTGTTAATTTTAATATATAACTGTTTAGTACTGTGTATGTTTCCATAAGAAAGCTACGGGATGGACTGACGTGTTTCTACTATGGGTGGAAAGTTGGAAACACTAGAAACACATTTCTGGTGTCTGTGGTCAGCTGACATTCGAATTGATGATTCTTGGATGCTCATTTTGATTGCCTCCATTTCAGTTCCAATTTCAATAACGGCAGAAGTGTGATGGTGCTGTGTTGTTTTTCTTGTTTTGCGTTTGTGCAGGGAATGGGGATTGTTGTGCTCGACGCAGGGGCTTATTGTATGTCTATGGCTTCAGCATACAACCTGAGAATGCGCCCACCAGAGTATTGGGTGAGTGAAGAGGGATTTGCTTTGAATGTCAAAGAAGTTATTTATCCTGCTTTTATTTATTTGCAATACCCCGCTCAAAATGCCCTGAGGTGGCCTCAGGGCCACACACACGCCGCAACCCTGCTCTGAGGCTGCAGAGGCCAAGGGGGAGGAAAACCCCAAGTAGGCTCAGGGTCTGTGCGCCCGAAAGTTGACCACGTTCAACTGCCCAGCATCTCAAGAGTCAAAGTCTGCGTGCACCCAGCCCCGGCCATCGGTCGGACACACACACTTGTTTGTATGCAGGTACCAAGACAGCATCAAGACAAAGTGGAAGTCTGCAACTGTATGCAGGCCCTCGACTGTGAGTCAATCTGAGCCACCAGGGGTGGGAGACCTGAGGCCAGTCAGCCTCGTCAAACATTACATAAGGCCTGGCCTCCAGGGAGTCAACATTCAGTCTTGCTATGCTGCCTTGACGCTGGCTTGACGCTGGCTAGACACTGGCTTGACGCTGGTTGTACGCTGCCACTGTGGACGACGACGCGAGACTGCTGCCGCACGCTGTCGCCTTCTGCTTTGGTGTCAGCCTATGCTGACGTGGCGCAGGGCCACGCTGTCTTCAACATTGCTGATGTGGCGCATGCCAGTCTTCATTACCGACGTGTCATTTGCCATATTGTTTACGTTGCGGAGTTGGATGCAACAAGGAGGGAGATCGGGATCCGTGGATGATTGAGAGGGATCGGGATACTTACCTGGGGTTGATGTCGGGTATTGTCTGACGTGGCACGTACCTGTGTCGTGACTTACCTGCGGACATGGAGATCGACACTGCAGCGGTACTACGTTAACCTGACATGGCATACCAGTGGTGGATGAGTTGGCAGTTCGTGCATTGCTGATGTGGCATCCCTCCGGAAGGCCCCACTGGCCATCGATGCTGACGTGGCAGACTCCGTCGAGCTGCTGTGTTGGCATTCCAGGGGTGACATGTGGCAGACTTTGTGTGCTGCTGTGGGTGAGGTGTTGATACTTGCACTTGTATGCTGGCAGGCAGTACAGCTTCACGATTGTTATAGTGCCACGTGCCGGCCTTTGTCTGGCTGCATTGGTTCTGCAGATGGTACAGCCGTAGAGGAAAGAATGCTGACAATTGATTGTTGTTGATTGTGTTGGGTGACTTACTCACTTGTCAGGCTGTTCTGTGGTTGCCGTGCATACTCACCTGTGTTGTTGTGTCTTGATCACACTGACTGTGGCTGCGGTACCTGTGCACTCTCGTTAGGACGTCATCACACATAGGACATACAGCAGAAGTTAGAAATAGACAATAATTGAAATCTGTTTCTTCTTTATTTTTTGTTGTTATTTCTTGCTGTAGGAGATTTAAATTGAGTGTGGCCGTGGAATTTATTTTTGTCTTTTTATTTTTGTCTTCTAATTATTTATTGTGCGGCAGATGCACATTCTGAAAATGTTTTTCTTCTGGAATTCTTTGTGCCTCTCTGTCTTCACTCGCTTCATCCCTCTCTTCTTCCTCCCTGTCTCCTTCACTTTCTTCGCTGATGAAGAAAGTGCTGAATTGACACCCTGTGGCCAAATTGCAAATAGACGGCAGGAGACGCTGGGCCGTCTCCAGATGATGTTGGAGCCGATGCTGAACAGCAAGTGCGCAGCCAGCTCGATTTGCGAGCAGCAGAAACCAAACTAGAGCAGGCTGACACGGCTGTTCAGATGATGGAAGCCAGTGCTCATGTACAGCAGGTCATCATTCAGAGCTGACAGGCTCTGGATAAGATTGTGATTGATAAACTATCGAAGGTAGCCAAAAGTGGGGAAAAAGGAAAAGAACAGGCAGAACGAAGCGAATAAAAGAAAGAACCACAATTGTCTGAAGAGATCATTTTGGAAAACATCAGGCAATTGAAGAAAACATTGAATGCGGAAAGAAGAAAATGGAAGAGTGCCAGGGAAGAAAAAGGGAAAAAGAACAGCAAGAAAGAAAAATGGAGGAAATCAAGCAGAAGTTTCATATTGAAGGAACACAATCCAACCTTGCATCCGTATTGCACACAGTGATGGCGTACCTCGCCCACCTTGAGATGAAGATTGACAGTAACACCGCCACAATTGCGACAATGACTAGACTCGTTAAAGGGAAAGACAAGGTGGCGATTGAGGAAGAAGCCAAGGGAGGGGAAGGAAAGAAAGAACCTCAAGAGAAACCAATGAAGGATGCAATGAAAAAGGTGACGTCCGAGACGCCCGAAAGCTCGAAGAAACCGGCAGAGAAGGAAGAACCTGCCAAGTCGAAAGAACCGGCCAAAGAAGTTGCCATAAAGAAAAGAAAAAGTGAAAATGGAACTTCCCTTTACCTACAATGGAAAGAGGGGCGGGCGTCTGTTGTTCTGGATCGCTGATATCCAGACTTATTGCGGGCCTGCACCGGTAGAGCCCAAAAGCCAAGTGGCTTTCACAACTTCATGTCTAGGGGAAACAGCCAAGGATTGGGTATTTTCTGAGGCCAACGCTGCTGGGTTCGAAGGCATAGGTGAGTGGGCCAAAACATTGACTTTATGGGAATTCCTCCAGAAGATTAAGGAGAGATTCCTGGACAAGACGACCGACAAGGCCTTTGACGAGCTCAGCACTATAGGACGAAAGCGTTGGACCACTGTGGATGCATTGTCGCGTGAGGTTGATCGGTTGTTGCACGTACCAGGTCTGAACCTGCAGGACAACCAAGTCCTTCATATCTTCTCGCGAGCTTTGCCAGAACCCATCCGCGAACATCTTGTGGTTGAGGCCAAATCCGGTAAGTATAATTATAGGCAGATCGTGATCTCGCGCTCCAGAGGGAGCAAATGACCGCACAGGTAAAGGGAACGTATGCATTTGTTGTGAAAAGTGGTCCGGTTGGCGGGTACGTTAACTGAATCCTGTGGCAGAAAAAGCGACAGGACCATATGCTGGTCGTCTTCGATGACAACACCATGGAAAAGTTACCCCTTGATGAGGCCGAGGGTGGAGGTACGAACTGCAGTGAGTCGGGAAAGGGTGACGTCACTGCTGCGGTGGCCAACAAGGGTGGCACCAAACCCTGGAACAAGAAGAGGAGGCCACGCTCCTTTTCCCGAGCATCAGACATTCCAGCCGGAAAGCCTTGGGAGAAGATTGGCTTGTCACAGGAAGAGTGGCAGGAAATAATGGATAATAGGCAGTGCTTAAAGTGCGGCACTGCAGGGCACATTATAGCATGGTGCCCTATCATTCGAAACCCAAAAGGGAGCAGCCAGTAGGAGTAGCATCTGCTCCTATTGAGTTGAGGCGCCAATAACCCCTTTCAACCCCTTGACTCATATATGGCAGAGGATGGCTCTTCTTCGGCCCGTCGTCCAAAATACCCTGATACTGTTTTATGTTCTGTCTCACTGGACAATTCCCTTAACGAACTCGGTACGGAACTCATAGACACCCTGATACTGTTCTATGTTATGTCTCACTGGACTCACTGGACGATTCCCTTGACGAACTCGGTAGGAAACTCATAGCTCTTAGGAGTTCATGGGCTAAGAAAGCTAAGTCTAAGGATGAACTAATGATCGCGATTATTGAGATTGCACATACGTGAGCACGTGCCCTGTTAGACCCAGGATCGATGCGGTCTTACATCTCAAAGAAGGCAATTCGTAAGTTGCATCCGAGAATGAAGGTAAGAAACTTACCTAGACCTATCACGCCTATGTTGGCTGACAAGAGCACGATCACTGTCTCTCAATATGTTGATCGTGTTAAATGTTATTTGAGGACTAAGGAAGGAAATAAAAATTTATATATCCTTCCTAATTGAAAATAACTTATCGTTTGACGTGATTCTGGGAATGGATTGGCATGAGGAAGTCGACCCAGAAGTCAAGTTCAAGGACAAGATCGTAAAGCTTCAGGACAAAAAGTTCGAATCAAGAACGATTAAACTGCATCGCAAGTCTGGGTCTGACTCGTCACTATCCTTTTGTTGTATGAGTTATCCAGCCTTTCGATCTATGGTCTCAAAGAAGAAGCTGGATCAGGATGTATGTGATGATGGTGCTCGTTGAGCGAGTAGGAGAATGTTCCTCATCCTACCCTCCTTCTATTGAAAGATTACTCGACGAGTATAAGGACTTGCAGACTGAGCCAATGTGCTATCAAGCACACGATTGAGATTATTCCCGGTAGTATGATTCCCAAGGGTCCCATCTATCGTATGTCTCCTGAGGAACTCGAGGAATTAAAGAAGCAACTGCAAGAACTAACTGAAAGAGGATGGATTCGCCCCAGCTCATCTCCTTACGGTGCTCCTGTCTTATTCGTGCCCGAAAAGGAAGGTGAATTTAGATTATGCATTGATTATCGTGGGTTGAATGTTGTCACTGTCAAGAACGCGGAACCACTTCCGCGTATTGACGATTTGTTGGACCAATTGCAAGGATGCAGGTATTTTAGTAAGATTGATCTCAAGTCAGGGTACCACCAGATTGCGGTGGCTCCTGAAGATCAACACAAGACAGACTTTCGAACCAGGTATGGTCACTACGAGTTCGTGGTTAGACCTTTCGGGTTGACTAATGCTCTTGCTACCTTTCAAAGGTCTATGAATGATCTATTTCGTCAATGGTTGGATCAGTTCGTAATTGTCTTTCTTGATGATATCCTCGTGTATAGCAAGACATTTGAGGATCACGAGAAACACCTACGAATGGTTCTGCAGAAGTTGCGCAAAGGCAACTTCAAACAGAATCGTAAGAAGTCTGAGTTCACTAAGCGTGAAGTATTGTTGAATCTCTAATATAATTTTGAGATTCAGTAGTATTGCCGAATCTCTAGTACAATTATGAGAATCAATAATCAAATGATCAGTCTACGTAGCAAGGCGAACGTGTTCGCGGCCCTTTTTGTTCGGGCGAACACGTTCTCCCGTTCGCGCGAACAGGTCGAGAACACGTTTGCGAGAACGTATTTTCGAGGCCCGCGAACGGAGTTCCCCTGGGCCGGTACCGGCTGCCGGCGGGGCTTTGGAGGGGCCTGGGGAGCGGCGGTGTGTGTGTGTGTGTGTGTGTATCATACCTTAATAATATCACCAACACCCCCATAGCAGGCCCCAATACCCCCTTATACCACCCCAACAGCCCCGAACGGCCGCCAACACCCTTACTAAACCGTCCATAACCCCCCTATATCACCCCTACACTTCGGTGGATCGCATGCGCGCGAGCTCCGCACGTGCGGCGCCTAGTGCACGCGCAACCATACGCGCGCACCCCAATAAATAGAGTAAAAAAAACATTGGAGAGGGCTGGCTGAGGTAGCCAATAGTACCCCTCCCTTATAAAATATCGAAGGGCACAAGAAAAAAAAAATTGAGCACACGTATTCCTTCTTGAATTGTCCTTCTCCCGAAGGACCCCCGCAGTGCATTTGCAAAGGTCCCAACGTCTAAAGAGACGTTCAGCAAATTTCGTGAGAGAGTGGAGCAGGCCAGCAATATGTATTTTGGATTCGAAGTCAGGTCTGCTTACCAGCGGTTATGGGTTACATGTTACAACCACTTACTATCGTAGCTCTCTCTTTCTTTTGTTTCCTTTTCCTACGAGCAGTGGCCCTAAGGGCCTTGCTCCACTCGTCACTACTTGCACAAAAGACAAAACATATGGCGGTGTCTGGTTCCATGTTCCAAAGATTCATTCCTCTCTTTCTTTTGTTTCGTTTTCTTTTTTATTTTTTTATTTTTTTTCTTTGTTTCGTTTTCTTACGATCAGTGGCCCTAAGAACCACTCGTCACTACTTGCACAAAAGACAAAACATATGGCGGTGTATGGTTCCATGTTCCAGCAGAAGATTCATTCCTTTTTTTTTTTTTCTTTTGTTTCATTTTCCTACGAGCAGTGGCCCTAAGAGCCACTCGTCACTACTTGCACAAAAGACAAAACATATGGTGGTGTACGGTTCCATGTTCCAGCAGAAGATTCATTCCTCTCTTTCTTTTGTTTCGTTTTCTTCTTTTGTTTTTTTTCTTTTTTTTTCTTTTGTTTCGTTTTCCTACGTGCAGTGGCCCTAAGAGCCTTGCTCCACTCGTCACTACTTGCACAAAAGACAAAACATATGGCGACGTATGGTTCCATGTTCTAGCAGAAGATTCATTCTAGTTTTGCACATTTGGTGAGTAGTGGAGGGAAGCCCTAAAAACCACGTGGTGAGTTGGCCTGCTACTGCCCAAAAAATTTGTGTGCTCAGTGGTCCCATAACTGCTGAAACACGGACCTTAATGTGAATCAACAGCATATATACTTGGCGTGCCAGGTCTCTAGCGTGGCTATGAGCATCGAGTCGTCACTCGTTCATAGTGAGGAGGCCCTGGCTAGTTATTCGCAGGGGCCTCTGGGATAACCCCCAGGGGTTTTCTAATAAATGTTAAGAAGCTATTTGTTCGTTCTCTCTCTCTCTCTCTCTCTCTCTCTCTCTCTCTCTCTCTCTCTCTTGCTCTACCCCCGGACCCCTAAAAAAAAAAAAAAAAAAACGTTCGMGGAGGCGCGAACGTGTTTGCGTTCGCCCCCGAACGCGAACAGCGTGCAACACAGTGATCAGTCTTCAAATAAAATAAATTAATTCAAATAAATTGATTAAAAAATATAAATATTAAGCAATGAATGAATTTAAAATTCCTACAATAAATACTAAAGATCATTGTTTTCGACAGGTATGTAGGGTTCACTGGAATTCAATGGCAGAAGTTGATGGAAGTCTATGCCACTAGGTTGACCATGTCGTCAGGTAGACACCCTGAAACGAATGGCCAAACTGAGCAAATGAATCGCCTATGCCAATAACTTTTACGCATGTATGTACGACCGGATCAAATAGATTGGGATGAGAACTTACCTAAGACTGCAAGTGCACATAATAATAGTATACACCGAATGCATTGCCTAAAGGTTGGAAACCTCGGCGTCCCATTGATGCTTTGACCCGAGACCAGATTCAGAGGTTAGCCCCAGACACTCGAGAACTTGCAGTTTTATACGAAGAAGACATAAAGAAAGCTAAAGAAAATATGTAGAAAGCCCAGCTATAGATGATTGAACAGGCCAACAAACATCGTCGCCCTTCAAAGTTCCAAGAAGGGGACCTAGTTTGGGTAAAGTCTAAAAAGTTTTCTTTGGAAGAGAATGTGTCTCAAAAGCTGTTGCCTGTCTATTACAGACCCTCGGAAGTTCTCAAGGTGATTGGGGATGCAGATGGACCTTCTTACCGAATTGATATATCCCCACACCTCAGAACCTATCCTGTCTTTCACACGTCTAAACTCTTGCCATATGTAGAGGGATCTGAGTTTCCTAACAGACCAGCGATGTTCCCTCCCTCCATGAATGGAGGTTCCGAAGTTGAAATATTTTGGAACATGGCTACTTCTCTATAGGTGGCAGAGGATGACCTCTGAAGCAGTATAAGGTAAGTCTCAACCCCCAATTGAATCTAGATGGTTCAATATGAAAGAACTTTTACCTACTGCTCCTGTTATTGTTGCTGCATATGAACGTGGTTAAGGGAAAATTAATGTATTTTTGCGATGGAAGTCGAGATTTTGGCGGACAGGAATGCAATACCCGGTTCAATACGCCCTGAGGTGGCCTCGGGGCCACACATCGGCCGCGACACCGGTCTGAGGCCGCAGAGGCCAAGGCGGAGGAAAACCCCAATCAGGCTCAGGTTCTGTGTGCCCCACAGTTGACCACGGTCAACTGCCCAGCGGCCCAAGAGTCAAGTCCGCATGCACCCAGCCCCGGCTGTCGGTCAGACACACACGCTTGTTTGTATGCAAGTACCAAGACCGCATTAAGACAATCCAGGCCCTCGGTTGTGAGTCAATCTGAGCTGAGCCACTGTGGGTAGGAGGCCTTAGGTCGGTCAGCCTCATCAAACATTACATAAGGCCTGACCTCCAGGGAGTCAAAATTCAGTTTTGCTATGCTGCCTTGGCGCTGCCTTGGCGCTGGCTTGACGCTAGCTGGACGCTGGCTCGACGCTGGTTGTACGCTGGCACTGTGGACGACGACGCGAGACTGCTGCCGCACGCTGGCGCCTTCTGCTTTGGCGCCAGCCTATGCTGATGTGGCGCAGGGCCACGCTGTCTTCAACATTGCTGATGTGGCGCATGCCACCCTTTCTTCATTACTGATGTGGCATTTGCCACATTGTCTACATTGCGGAGTTGGACGCGGCAAGGAGGGAGATCGGGATCTATGGATGAATGAGAGATATCAGGATACTTACCTAGGTCGATACCGTGCGCTGCTGGTTGTCTCCAATGTCTTCATGAGAGAACTTTGCCACGTGGCACTCTGATGTGATCAGGACCTGTCAGGCTCGTTACTGGATACTGTTGTGCTGACGTGGAAGCGAGGGGAAGCCTGGAGGAGTGGGAAATGTTGGGCTACTCTCTTTGTGGTCATTGATGGTTACTGTCTCTTCCACCTTCTAATCTGTCTATGCCCCCTCCACTCTCTTCATCTAATGGAAACGAGACATTGTATCAGAGATCACATACAGGATTATTGGAGACATTGTTCAGAGTTGTGTTACTTTGTATTTCGACATCTGGTGAGTACCTTACAGATTGGGTTCATTACATATTGTTTCGGTAATGCAGTGATACAAGATGCTGCTAAAAAAGCCTGATGAACCGTATTAGTTCTTCGCTGGTAGTATGGAATTATGTTCCTCCTCCTTGGAAGACGCAGGTCCTGTTTATGGGGTGATGGCCTGGATGCATGTGTCAGGAGTATGCTTGGCATCACACCTGCAGTGCTATGTGCATTGCACACTGTTCTAAAACCATACTCGTTGCGCACAGGTGCAGTGCGCTGTGCAGGATGCGCTCGGCGACACTGCGCGTGCATGTGTGCGCGTTCGCACCGGGTGCATGGTGTGCGCATCGTATCGAGATGAGCTGCTGCTCGGGGGTGCACGCTGTTCGTCGTGCCGCCCCCTTTTCTTTTTTTTTTTGTGTGTGTGTGTGTGTGTGTGTGAGACAGAGAGAGAGAGAGAGAGAGAGAGAGAGAGAGAGAGAGAGAGAGAGAGAGAGAGATGGCTGCACGTGCTGATGTTGCGTCGAACCGAGGGTCACCCCGGAATCTTTTTGGGCCATTCCGAAAGGAAAGATGAGCCAGATGCGGAGCTGCATTGCGACCAGCAGGGGCAGGTGGCACGGAAAGGTGGCACAGGTGGCGGCGATGAGGACCCGCCAGCACAATGGAACCGCCGCCAACCCTGATAAGCAGGCCCAGGGTCGCGCAGAGGAGTGGTGCTCAATGAGGGTGGATACCATGTACTCCCCTATTGTTCCACTGGTGGAAGAACGATAACACCCTGGACGCTAATAGAGGGGAGCAAAGGGAACCATGGAATGTGTTAGAGGATCAACAGGATTCTTAGTGTAGTCACATACAGAGCTCCATTCGTCTGGACTAGTGCGGAAGTCATGGCTAATATGTGGGAGTGGCCCCTTGGCCCAGGGGATATTATCCCATTACCCCAGTCTTGGCGGCAAGGGCGGAAATGACAGAATGAGCAGGGACTGTTCTTCATGATTGTCTCCCACCTGCTAGAATTTGTACATCACTGCAATTTTGCCTTGCTGGCTGTTTAGGGAAATGGGCACCGGGTGCCCTTTCACCAAGTATTTGCCCCTCACACGAACGCCTGGATGCCTTCCACCTCATCCATAATCTCACGATGGCGATTCTGCCAGCACTTTACAAAATGCTGCCGCTCAACGCTCGCCTGGATTCACAAGCATTTCTTAACAAAAAGGGAAGGCGGAATGGAAAGGCAGCTGGTTGATGCTGGCTGCTGTGCTACCTGCCCATCTATACATCATACATTGCTGGACATCTCTTTCTCCTCGTTTAACGTGAAACTGTAGTAAAGATAAGAATGTGATTGGCGTTATTGCTGTCATGATGAATTGTGAATGTGATGATTAGTGCTGCAGGTGAGTGCTGAGTGTGAGTACTCTGTAACTAGTGTGTACGATATGTTCATAACATAAAATAAGCGCGACGCTTGGAGCAGAGCAATAGGATGAATATTGGGGTAGGAAACAATGGTTGCGGGCCTGTCAATAGCAATGTGGAATGTTAGGGGCATATCAGGGCCTACACTTAAACCACCAGTACATGGCCCCAGGCAAGTGGAGAACCAGTTTTGAGCCTCTCCGGAAATTCAGGAGGCCTAGCGCTGTAGATAAAATGAATAGGCGGCAGGCGGCCTCCGAAAGGGGCCCATGGGCGATAGCTGGAATGTACTGGTGGTTTAAAGCTAAGAAAGAGATGGATGGCCTATTAAGGCAAGGGGTGGTGGATGTGTTGTTTTTGCAAGAAACTAAAATCTGCAATGACCCGCCAAAACACAGACTGAGAAACACCGCTGATTTCTTGGATTTGCCGCTGGAATGAATGCCTTGCTGAGATTCCCGCATTCTGCTGTGGTTTCCAAGTCTGTGTGTGTGTGTGCGTGCCTGCTGGTTTGCGTGCCTGTCTGAGTGCTTGTCGGCTGAGTGTGTGTGTGACCCGCAAGGGTACTTGTTGGTTGAAAGGCCCCGCAGGGCCGGTACTTACCTGTGGCCGTGACTTTGAGGGTTGCAGGGGGGAAAACACTCAAGTAGCGGGGGTAGGCCCGCGACACTTAGAGCAGCGGGGAAAAACACTCAAGTAGCAGGTAGGCCGGTACCACTCAAGTAGTGTCGGGTACTGGAAGACAAAAAGTTGTCATTTTTAGAGGCCCAGTAGTGGTAGGATAGAGGTAGGCCGGTACCAGTCCAAGTAGCCCGGGTCTAGGGCCTGTCCGGAGGATAGCAGAGCCTGCAATGATGTTTCCCTCCGAAAGGGAGGAGGTACCGGTTGCAGGGAGGCCGCTCGGCCTAGGAAGTCACCGCCCAAGAGGCCAGTAGGCCGCTATATCTCCAGGGAGAGCGAATAGCTCTTCCTCATTTGCGGTGTGCAAGGACTGGCGACATGCTGCTGGAGCACAGCGCTGGCTGATACAGCGCTGCTTGGAGGTGAAGGGCAGCTGGCGCTCAGCCTGGCTATGGCGAGCAGCCCAGCTTGAGGAGGAGGAAGACGGGGGCGAGGTAGGAGACTGGCGAGGCACCTACCTGGCTATGGTGGACACCGTCTTCATCACCTTGTTGGGCGCTGCATCTGGAAGGCCCCAGTTGGGGTAGTGCCGCACCTAGGAAGCTCGAGGCAGAGTCAGGCATTGCGGACCAGTCAGCAGCGGCATAGCTGCTTTGGGTTGTCCTTTGGACAGGAGCGCAGCACCATAGCTGGTTTGGGTTGTCCTTTGGACAGGAGCGCAGCACCATAGCTGCTTTGGGTTGTCCTTTGGACACGAGGGCAGGGCCCTCAGTAGTCCGCCATAGCCTGGGCATGAGAGATGAGGGAGAAGGAGGGTATCCATAGATATGGTGGACTTGTTGTTGTTGTTGTTGTTGAGTCAGCAGTAAGAGGGAACTTCGGATATTGATTCTGGTTCATCCATTCATTGTTATTATTATTGTTGGGAGAAGAATAAGATCGGCGAAGTGAAGGAGGAGGAAGGTGGAGAGAGAAGGGGGGAATTGTCCTTCTTCTTCTTCTTCTTCTTCTTCTTCTTCTTCTGCTGCTGCTGCTGCTGCTGCTTCTTCTTCTGCTTCTTCTTCTGCTTCTTCTTCTTCTTCTGCTGCTGCTGCTGCTGCCCAGGATCGTAACAAATCAGTAGTACAGGACAGTGTGCGTGAGCGGTCTGGTGGAAGGGATGGGAGGTCTGGGCACCAGTGAATGGAACGAAGGGTGGGGTGGTGATCCTGTTTGCCCGGAGATTTGGAGCAGAGCCTGTCGACTGAGTGATCGACATCTTTGGGCCTGGGTTGTAAGCGCTGCGTGCTCATTAATATCTATGTTAATTACGGTGCTCAGCGCCGGGTGCATCTCTTAGGGATACCAGCCGGGCTGCCCGGGTCCCGGGTGGGCAGCCCGTGCAAAGACCAGGGAAGGTCCCAGCGGAAAAAAAAAAAAAAAAAAAAAAAGGTATTCCAAAAAATTCGAAAAATACTATGTTATGCAGAAAAATAAACTGATCAACTTTTGCCTCAGGGTCGCATCGAAATTCTTCACCAAATTCAGAATAAAAAATAAAATTAAAAAATATATATATATTTTTTGGCCCGGTCGGGCAAGTGACCCCTGGCCACTCTGGTAGCCTAGCTGCAAAGTTACGGGATCAACTGAGTTTTTTGCCTCTACCCCTAGCTAGAAAAATCTGCCGAATCCGGAATCACTGCAAATCTGAGTTTGTCTGCAAATCTTTGTTTTTCTGAGTTTTTTGCAGATTTGTGTTTCGCCGTGTTTATCACCAACTTGGGATTTTTTGCAAAAATGTGGTTTGAATGATGTCAACAAATAGGGGTCAATGCGAAGAAATAGGAGGATGCCGACGCCACCTTGCATCTTCTTCTTCCTCCATGTCTGTCACATATCCACCATAGCTAAGCACCTTGCACCTTCTTCTTCCTCCACCTCCATCACCCATCCACCATAGCCAAGCACCTTGCACCTCCTTCCTCCACCTCCAGCACCCATCCAGCATAGCCAAGCACCTTGCACCTCCTTTCTCCTCCACCTCCAGCACTCATCCAGCATAGCCAAGCACCTTGCACCTCTTTCCTCCATGTCCATCACTGTCCTCCTCCTTCCTCCACCTCCATCACCCATCCAATATAGCCATGCACCTTGCACCTCCTTCCTCCTCCCCCTCCATCACCCATCCAATATAGCCAAGCACCTTGCACCTCCTTCCTCCTCCCCCTCCATTGCCATCCACCATAGCCAAGCACCTTGCACCTCTTTCCTCCATGTCCATCACCCATCACCATGGCCAAGCACCTTGCACCTTCTTCCTCTTCCACCTCCATCACCCATCCACCATAGCCAAGGACCTTGCGCCTTCTTCCTTCACCACCTCGATCACCCATCTACCATAGCCAAGCACCTTGCATCTCCTTCCTCCTCCACCTTCATCACCCATCCACCATAGCCAAGCACCTTGCACCTCCTTCCTCCACCTCAAACACCCACCATCCAGGTTAGCCAAGCACCTTGCACCGTCTTCCTCCTCCACCTCCATCACCCCTCCACCATAGCCAAGCACTCTGCACCTTCTTCTTCCACCTCCATCATCCGTACACGATAGCCGAGCAACTTGTACCTTCTCCACCTCCATCACTAGCCAAGCACCTTGCACCTCCTTCCTTCTCCACCTCCATCACCCATCCACCATAGTCAAACACCTTGCACCTTTTTCCTTCTCCACCTCCATCACCCATCCACCATAGCCAAGCACCATGCACCTCCATCCTCCTCCAACACCATCACCCATCAACCATAGCCAAACACCTTGCACCTTCATCCTCCTCCACCTTCCATCGCCTATTCATCATAACCAAGCACTTTGCACCTTCTTCTTCCTTCTCTTCATGACCTATCCACCATAGCTAAGCACCTTGCACCTCCTTCCTCCAACTCTGTGACTCATCCACTGTAGCCGAGCACCTTGTACCTTCTTCGTCCTCCACCTCCATCACCCATCCACCATAGCCAAGCACCTTGCACCTCCTTACTCTTTCACCTCCATCACCTGTCCACCGTAGCCAAGCACCTTGCACCTTCTTCCATCCTCCACCTCCATCACCCATCAACCTTAGCTGAGCACCTAGCACCGTCTTCCTCTTCCAGCTCCGTCACTTGGCCACCCCAATGCATGCATCTTCTTTACCATGATAAGGAGCGCAGGTCTGCGGAGGCTAGGGGGCCCCTTAGGTAAGGGGATAGGTCAGAGATTAACATTTTTTTTTTGGAACTGCCACTTCACTCGACCCGCCAAAAGTTTTCTTGGTATCGCCCGCCCTCGTTAAAAAAACAAAAAAACAAATCTTAAGGTGATCCAACCCACCCGAGTTTGTGTCGAAGGCCCGGAAGAATGGAACTCTGTGTAAGATCATCTGACGAACAATTCGAGATAAACGGATTCTCAAACTAATCCGCTCTGGACTACAAACTTCTTTTCATATGCCACACAGAGAGATTGAAGAGGCGACCATAGGCGCTGCCAGGCAGCGGCCCTTCGGGGTGGGCTCAACAAGAGGGGCCGAAGGCCAAGTTATCCAAGTAAGATACGCTGATGATTTCGTTGTTCTTCACAAGTGTGGCATACTCCATACCACACGGGCCCAGCAGAGCCCGACCTGGTAGACTAAGGGTCCGTAGGGGTAGGGCCTGTTTAGCCCCTGTGTCGTTTCGCCCTCCAGCCTGAAAACGACGGGCCATGTTCAGGCCCTCGCAAGATCTACCTACCCTGAAACTCAGGCACAAGACCGGGGTTTTAGCTCAGGCCTTTAAGGCCTATTTTGTGGAGCGTCTGGCACGTTTTGGCATAGGCACGAGCAGCCTCGCGGACGGGCCAACACTATATAATGCTCACCCGCCCTGTAGGCTGCAGGTAGTTGACAGGCACTTCACGTGCAGAAGGCAGGCTGCAGTCTTCAAGATCTGGCAGCGGCACGCTGGAGGAGTAGCGATAGTAGTCTTCAGCGCTGGGCGCTAGTAGGAGCTTAGAGAGAGAGAGAGAGAGAGAGAGAGAGAGAGAGAGAGAGAGAGAGAGAGAGAGAGATGGTTGGCGGGGGCTAGGGAGACTCACCTGCTGGAACTATGTGAGAGAGAGAGAGAGAGAGAGATGGTTGGCGGAGGCTAGGGAGACTCACCTGCGGCGCCATAGCTCCAGCTTCACCTTTCCAGGTTAGTACCGGACTACGAGAGAGAGAGAGAGATTGAGTTCTTCTTCTTCCTCCTCTTAAGTCCGCCATCTCTTCCTCACCCTCCCGCTGCCTGACTTCTCGGTATCTATCAGAGAGAGAGAGAGAGAGAGAGAGAGGGACGACATTGGGATTTGACGACATTTGGGTTCAGACTCAGCATCGGGATTCAGACCTTTGGCGAGGGATTATTTGGGACTGTATCGAAGACTTGGTG
>BFEA01000053.1:4266725-4281906 GCA_003427395.1 Chara braunii
GTCAGCCCCTTCACACCATGAAATGATGATGATGTATGTTTGGTCTGCATGGCAGCTTGATTGATCGGATCAGTGGTATTTGAGCCTTCTGCTGTGCTATCTTGTATCTGGCGAGAAAGATCGGTTCATGGTCTGGTCTGCACCATGATGGTATGCAACAGTTTGGTATCGGAGCGGATCTTTTTCATCAAGATCCGCCCAATCAAGTAGCCAGCTCGCTTGATGTACTGATTGATTGATTGATTGATTGATTAGTGAATCAAGTAGGGTTTCGTCAAAATCTCTGCAAAAAAAAGAGGGATCAACTTATTTTTTTTCTTTTTCTTTTTTCTGTTGATTAGGACCGGCATGGACATTGCAGTTTGGTGGGTTGCCTGTGTTTCCCTCCCACCCGCCCCCTTTGCTGTTTTCTCGGCTTGGTAAGTGCCACGTCAGCAGTACCATCCCAGCAGACTACGTCAGCAGTACCATCCCAGTAGACTACGACAGCAGTGCCATGTCAGCAGTAGGGCCACGTCAGCAGTACCGCGTCATCAACACCGTACAGCTAACTGCAGCTTATGCTCCGACGCAGCAACCGCATCGCCTCACGTGACGGGCGGGCAGCCGCAGCAGAACAACAGCTACCTCTGCCCCACCCCTCTGAGATGGACAACCCCACGGTGGACAATGCCTCATTCGGCAGTCCACGCGAGGCATGCAGCTCGAACCCCCCGTCCCCACAGGCCCAGCAGGAGGGTTCCACTGCAACTTCGGCGGGAACCCTCGACGCTGCACCAGTCCGGTAGCAAGGAGAGACCATGACGGCCTTACTGGCCCGCCTGGGCACTTACATGCAACAAGTCCAAGAGGAACAGCAACGTGAGGCGGCAGCCGAACAGGCACGTCTCAATGCCATTGCACACTCAGAAGAGCAACGGCGCCGGCAGCAAGTGGACGCAGCTGCCAATCATAACAAAGCTCGACGAGATGCCGCATTTGTCCTCATGCAGCAGGAAGCCGCTCATATCACCGCACTCCAAGCTTGGAATGTTGATCCTGCGGCAGCGACAGAACCAACAACATGATGTACCAAGTCATCCTCACTTGTAATTGGCAACAAGTGGAGCTGGCTCGGCAAGCGCGTACCATTACAAAGTATGAGGAGACTCTCAAGAGCCTCCACACCCGCCTTGACATGCTGGAGAAGGACGACATGCCGCACAGGCACACGTCATCATCAAACATTGATCCACCGATCCACGAGTTGGAAGAACGATTGGATCATCTAGTCGAGCTTGTCGAAAATTTGAACAGTTTTCGACAACCGACGACCATCAGCCAGCAAATATACGCTCTACAAGCGGATCTGCGTCAACGGCAGCAGCAACCAACTGGGACCTGCAACAACGTGACGCCGAAACAATTCAAGATGTCGAAGTTCAGCATCGAGAGGTTTGATGACTACCACAAGGCGGACCCCATCAGTTGGTGGCAAGGGTTCACCAATGAGCTCTCCATCCACCTGGTCCCGCCCAAGTCGAAAATCTCAGCACTTTACCTCTGCAGCACTGGTGCCAGCCAAGTGTGGCTCAACCACCTGGCTCAAACCGAAGGCGTCAAAGTCTCTAAGCTTCACACCAAGATCACTTGGGAGGCCATGACTGAGAAGTGGCAGAAACGCTTCATCGTCGACGACGCTCAGGGCCAAGGCGTGAACCGGATTTTCAGCATGCATCAAGGCAGCCAGCCAACATGCGAATGGCTAACCGAGTGGCAGAAAATCGCGACGATTCCGAAGGCAGGCAGCCAGCAAGTCGCTGCTGTCCAAGGAAATGGACAAGAGAACGACCAGGCGATGACTCACGAGTCTAGTGAAGGAGATGGAGTCAACGCCCTTCTGCCATGACACAACAACAATAACAACAACAACAAGGCGAAATCTGCGTCAACAACGGAAACTGGACAGCCGAACGAGCCATGGAAGAAGTTCAGCCTCACGGAAGAGCAATACAAACTCCGCCAGAGGTGGAACTGTTGCTACTGGTGCAACAGCACCAAGCACACGACGTCACAATGCCCCGACAAAGGCAAAGAAGATGTTTGTTCACGGCAAAGCTCGGGAAACTGAGCTCCGTGGGAAGTGAGGCGACTCCACTTCCCACTCCGCCGGGCATGGTTGCCTTGCAAACAACCTCCTCCACGTCCGGGGAACATGCGTATGTCGCTAGTCTTCACGAAGATTATGAAGACTATGTTGTCCAGCTGGTCCCGCCGTTGGACCAACCTCTCCACGTGCAAGAGTCATTTGCGTGTGCGACTTCATCACCATCGCCAAGTGAACCAGCATCCTCGCCGACATCACTCAGGGACGTGTCGGTGTGGTCTAGACTTGAGGAACTCAACCCATTGACACCGGAGGACTTCCAATGGTTGCCTCTTCCCCCATCTTGTTCCTTGCCGAAGCCGCATTGCAACGCCTTAATGGCGGAGCTACGCAACTACTTGCACGCTGCAGTACCAACTCCGTTGATGGAAGACGGAGTAGCGGTTGTTGACCTTCGCGAGTACATTGCGAAGATTGACTGCGAGTACGCCACGCAACGGTACGACGACACCGACGCACCGTTACTCTACATCCGCATTCAGATCGGGAAGGCGACCTGCAGCGCCTTGATTGATTGTGGAGCTACTCGCAACTACATCAGCGAGGATTTCATGACCCGCGCCGGCCTTGGGCCGTGCGTTCGAAGGAAATCGCAGCCTACGCAAGTCACGTTGGCCGACGGTCGTACGCACAAGTCCATCGACCGGTGCATTGACTCTGTCCCCATGTACTTCGCCCCGCTTGCACGCGAGGCCGTGTCCTTTGACATATTGGACACAAAGTTCGACATGATATTGGGCATGTCATGGCTGCGTAGCGAGGACCACCCGGTGAACTTCTACCACCGCGCCGTTCACGTTCGTGACCGGAATGGGGTACTTGTGCCATGTACGGTCCCCCCATCTCATCCTTCGATTGGTTGTCACGTGGTCTCCGCGGCGAGCATTCGCAACTCCATTGCACGGAACGACGTGGAGGAAATGGGCATTTGTTTCTTGCACACCCTCCCTCCTCCCGACGAGCCAGCGGCGGAACAGCCACCGGATCCACACATTGTACAACTTCTTGACTCCTATGGCGACGTCTTTGAAACCCCCGCCGGAATCGTACCAAATCGGCCAATTCGTCACGAGATCATCCTCGAAGACTGGGTCGTACCTCCGCGCGGATGTATTTACCGCATGAGCGAGGAGGAACTCGAAGTGCTTCGAACGCAACTCTATGACCTCATTGACAAGGGCTGGATTTGCCCTAGCTGCTCGCCCTACGGTGCACCTGTTTTCTTCGTTCGGAAGAAGAACAAGGAGTTGTGCTTATGCATTGACTATCGTAAGCTTAATGCTCAAACCATTAAGAATACCGGCCCGCTTCCACGCATCGACGATCTTCTCGAACGCTTGGGTGGCGCCAAGTATTTCTCCAAGTTGGACCTCAAATCCGGTTACCACCAGCTCGAGATCCATCCAAGAGATAGGCACAAAACCGTGTTCAAGACACGGTATGGGCACTTTGAGTGGGTCATAATGCCATTCGGCCTCACGAATGCCCCGACCACCTTCCAAGCGGCAATGCCAACGGAGTTTCGCGACATGTTGGACCGGTTCGTGCTCATCTACCTCGATGACATCTTGGTGTATAGTCAAACTTTGGACGAGCACATCGTGCATCTACGTGCTGTTTTGGACAGGCTTCGTACGACCAAGTACAAGGCCAACGGAGCCAAGTGCGAGTTCGCACAGCAGGAGCTCGAGTACTTGGGCCACTTTGTGACGCCGCAAGGCATCAGTCCGCTTGCAGACAAGATCAAGGTCAGGATTGGCCGGAACCGACCAACACCATGGAGGTTCGCTCTTTCATGGGATTGGCCGGGTACTATGAACGCTTCATCGGAGGATACGCACGGATCGCCGCACCCTTGTCAAGATTGCAGTCTCCACAGGTGCCCTTCCACTTCACCGATGAAGTCCGCAGTTGGTTCCACAAATTGAAGACGGCGTTGCTCCTCGCTCTCGTCTTGAGTATCTACGATCCCACCTTGCCTACGAGAGTGACTACGGACGCTTCCGGCTACGGCATGGGTGCAGTTTTGGAACAACACGACGGAGGAGATTGGCATCCGGTTGAGAACTTCAGCTAAAAGGTGCCCCCCATCAACTCAGTTGATGATGCGCGGAAGAAGGAGTTGCTTGCGTTCATCACGGTACTCAAGCGTTGGCGACACTTCCTCCTCGGGCGTCGTAGGTTCACTTGGGTGAAGGATAATAACCCATTGACCTACTACAAGACGCAGGACACGGTGAGCAACACGATTGCCCGATGGATGTACTTCATCGATCAGTTCGACTTCACACCGAAACATATCCCGGGCCTCTCCAACCGAGCCGCGGATGCTTTCTCGCGAAGATCAGATCTTTGCGCAGTGACTCACCACGCGTTCAGTTTCGACGAAGCCCTGCATCAGCATTCTGTGCGAGCATACAAGTCCGATCCGGAATACGCCACGCTCTACACGCAACTATCCTCGGATCACCCGCCGGCCAGTCACTATCGCGTCGTCGATGGCTGCTTGCTTCTTCACGCACGCGGCAAGGACTTACTATGCGTCCCACACGACCGTCGCTTACGAACTCGTCTCCTCGGCGAGTACCACGACTCGAGACTCACCGGCCACCTCGGAGTCAACCGTACGATCGCAAGACTTCGACAACGATTCTGGTGGCCCGACCTCATTACCGACGTCACTCGGTATTGCGACTCTTGCGAAGTTTGCCGACAAAGCAACCCCCACAATCGCAACCCCTACGGTGAGTTATGCCTGTCGCCTATTCCACGGGAACCCGGCCTCTCCATTGCCATGGACGTCACTGGCCCGTTCCCCCGAGACCGCTTCGGGCACGACGACATTCTCACGGTTGTTGACCGTTTGAGCAAGTACGCACGATTTCTTCCTTGCAAGTACCACGCCACGGCTCCGGAACTTGCACGCCTCTTACACACCGGCTGGATTTGCAGCCACGGCGTTCCGGAAGATATCGTCAGCGACCGCTACACTCAGTTCATGTCGGCATTTTGGACCTCTCTCATGAAAGAGTCCGGCACCGAGATGAAACCAAATTCGGCTCGGCATCCGCAAACGGACGGGCAGACGGAGCGGGCACATCAAACCGCTCAAGTAATGCTTCTCACACTCATCCGTACGGATCAGAAGGATTGGATGGATCACCTCCCCGACATCGAATTCGCCTACAACACCTCGGTGCACCCGGCGATCGGCGTGACTCCATTCGAGTTACACCACGGTGGCCTGAAGGGCCGCATCTTCGATGATCTTCCTTTTCCAAGGACTGCCGACATTGACGCTGCTTGTTCTCCCGCCTCCGTTCGGAAGTATAGGGACTTGCTGGCTAATGCCCGCGCCAACATGCAAAAGGCTCAAGTCCACATGCAACAGCAAGCTAACAGGCGTCGCGTGCCATGCCCCATCCGCGCCGGCGACCTTGTTTGGGTCTCCACGGAAGAGTTTGCCCTCGAGCAGGATGTATCCCGCAAGCTACTTCCAAAGTGGTTTGGACCATGGCCCGTCACATCAGCCGCGGGTGATGAGCCCGATGGCCMTTCATTTGTRATCGAAATYCYGCCGCACCTCACGGTGCACYCGRTTTTCCACKCCTCCAAGCTGGCCACATATACACCAGCCAAGAGCGACGACTTCCCGGGACGATGATCACAGGACTCTCCTTCCATGGATGGTCATCAGGAAGTCGACCGCGTCATCACGCGTCGCAAGCAGGACAACAAGCCTATGCAGTACAAAGTCACATTCAAGTGGTGCGACCCCGATGACACTCGATGGATTTCCCGGGCAGCTTTGCGAGCCTCCGCTCCTGACAYCTATGCTCAKTATGAGAAGAAACGGCTAGYGACGRAAGYTGCACAACSTCCCACCCRGACTTCAGTCCCTCCSTCCWCCAGAYAGCTTCRCCCTCGCAGGTAAGCTCGGTCTTTCAAGGAGGGGGGAGTGTGGCATACTCCTTACCACACGGGCCCAGCAGAGCCCGACCTGGTAGACTAAGGGTCCGTAGGGGTAGGGCCTGTTTCAGGCCCTGTGTCGTTTCGGCCTCCAGCCTGAAAACGACGGGCCATTTTCAGGCCCTCGCAAGATCGACCTACCCTGAAACTCAGGCACCAGACCGGSGTTTYAGCTCARGCCTTTAAGGCCTATTTTGTGGAGCGTCAACCCCAGGGTCTGGCACGTTTTGGCATAGGCACGAGCAGCCTCGCGGACGGGCCAGCACTATATAATGCTGACCCGCGTTGTAGGCTGCAGGTAGTTGACAGGCACTTCACGTGCAGAAGGCAGGAGGCAGTCTTCAAGATCTGGCAGCGGCACGCAGGAGGAGTAGCGATAATAGTAGTCTTCAGCGTTGGGCGCTAGTAGGAGCTTAGAGAGAGAGAGAGAGAGGGGGAGGGAGATGGTTGGCGGAGGCCAGGGAGACTCACCTGCGGCGCCATAGCTCCAGCTTCGTCTTCGACATACCTGCAGCCAGGCGCCACCTTTCCAGGTTAGTACCGGACTACGAGAGAGATCAGAGGGACAGAGAGAGAGAGAGAGAGAGAGAGAGAGAGAGAGAGAGAGAGAGGCGACATTGGGATTTGACGACATTTGGGTTCAGACTCAGCATCGGGATTCAGACCTTTGGCGAGGGATTATTTGGGACTGTATCGAAGACTTGGTGNGTGAGCGTCAGCCCCTTCACACCATGAAATGATGATGATGTATGTTTGGTCTGCATGGCAGCTTGATTGATCGGATCAGTGGTATTTGAGCCTTCCGCTGTGCTATCTTGTATCTGGCGAGAAAGATCGGTTCTTGGTCTAGTCTGCACCGTGATGGTATGCAATACAAGGCTCGAAGAGGTGTTCAAGGCGCTCAAGGGTTCCTATCACAATGGCTCCAACCCATGGGCCTGCACTTTGTGCCTTGTGTACATTGTTACCACCAACGATAATGAGAAAAGCTACGATTTGATTCAACTAATTTATGAAGATCATCTTCTTTTTTTTTCTAGCAAATCCCTGTTTTTCGAAGCATCTTGTATTTCAGCAGATTGATCTAAACTTATGTTTCTTTTGTCAAAGGTCGTCTCCACAAGGCGCCTTCAAGAATCCACCGAAGATCTAAGGTTTCTTGATGACTCTTTGGTATAATGGATGGGACTAATTGGGTGGTTTCGAAAATTCTGACTTTTCTTACTTCTAAAATAGGTTTGACATTTTTAATCGCATTAACAAAATGCATGATTACTTTCATAGACAAGTTCTCATTAGCTAAACAATAGAAAGTATTATAAACAATAGCACGAGATTTTATTTTTTTCCCATGAATCATACAAATGTTGATAATTTTGTGTAGTCACTACGGGAGAAGGATTCCATTTCTTAGCACATGATGTTCTCCACCTTGGCAAAGGCTCGAAGAGCTTCGCGCTGGAATCCCATTGGCTCGTCAACAGAGTTGCTCCGTCCAAGAAATCATAGGAAACACTTCTTCCACAAACTCGTTTTGTAATACAATGTCCCAAAGGTTCTGCTGTACACTGACTCATCAGTGCTTTGGTTCTGTTGATTTGAGGTTGGGGAAACTAACAAGTTTTCGGAATGCTCACGAGAAGTATGGGATATGTTTGGTGTGTATTTTTCCAGCCATCCTGATTTACGTCGTATATTAACGAATTATGGTTTTGAGGGTCACCCGTTACGAAAAGATCCGCATGCCCGATCCGTGCGCCACCCGTAAAAGCCTTCACCCGGACCCACCCGCACCCACAAGAAAATTATTACGAGTGGCGCCTGGGACTTTATTTATTTTCACCCGCACCCGTTGATGCCAACCTTACATTTACATACGACAAGTCGATGAGGTGACGGTGTGAAGAAACAATACCAGGTGATTGTGCCAAAAAACAACCTCAAGTGCCAAGATTTAAATCGAGGAGTGAACCTCGCCACCTCATCTGGGTAGGTTCGTTCCACGTTTTTTTAATAGGAGCAAAATCTCCCAATAGCCCATCTAGCAGTGGCACAATGCGACATTTTTGAAGGTGGGTCCCAATACACCATTGGCGGGATTGCAATGTTTTTTTTGGGGAGGAGGGCCGAAACGGCTATTTTTGCCCGCCAATGTTTGGTGCATTTTCCCCTACACTCACGGGTTGTGTTAGGGGGAGGGGGGACCTTGCGGTCATCCTGGGTCAACGGATTAGGTGATCGCGGCCAGAGATTCACCCAGCTGCCACCCACCTATTGGAGTGACCCGGGCCTTAATTGACCCACCCATCACCCATCCAGACGAGCTAACTTTACCCACCCTTCCCCCACCCCGGCCAACTTATCTACACCCACACCTGACCCAACGCCTTGTGGGTGTTGGTGGGTGCGGGTGGGTGCGTGTCTGGGTACGCGTTGCTCATCTATGGGATAGGTTAAGCGGGGGGGCTTGGGTTGAACATGAAAGCTCTCTCTCTCTCTCTCTCTCTCTCTCTCTCTCTCTCTCTCTCTCTCTCTCACCCATTCTTTCCTCTACCTTCAATTTCTAAGATCGTACTAGACCCCTCTTCCCTTTTTCATCTCGATATTGAACTAACCCATTCCCACTCGCTTGTCAAATTGCCAGGGAACAAACAGTGAAAGAATTTTGATCTCACTTGGTGGAAAAAGAGGGCAAGGGGAGGGCAGCCAGTCCCTTGTGACACCAATAGGAAAAGCAAAGATTGCAGAGAAAGAGAAAAAGGAGGTCAGTGGACTCTACCAACACTTTGACTTCATTGGAAGAACAAAGATGGAATGAGAAAGGAAGGAGCAATAGTCATAAGAAACGGAGAAAGAAAATGAACTAAAGAGAGGATAGGCATGGGGAAGGGGTATGTGTTGACCCCGACGGGGTTTGTGTTTGTCCTTGATTGTGCTGAGTATGCAGGTAAGTAAGAAAGCAAGGATGTCTTTTGCAGAGATTGGATGCTCGGCGAAGCTGAATAGCTAAAGAGAGAATGATTGGAGAGGCGGGTTGTGAACGGAACTCTTGCTTTGGATGATCCAATTCCCTTACACCTGAAGTGCAGTCTCGCTTGTTTGAGTCACGGGAGTTGGAGAAGGAAGTTTGTTGTGTGAATGGATGTATGAGGGACGGGTAGAGTCCTGAGAATGTATGGGCAGGGCCATTGAAAGACTCAGGGCCGTATACGCGAAAAGGATAGCAAGGCTCAATGAGGTGAGGTTTTATGCATCTTGCACAAACGGTAAGAGAATTTATGGACGACATGCCGGCTTCGGGGAGCCGACAAGCCGCGAAGCGAACCCGAATGAAGGAGGTGCTCCTCCCGACAGGACAAGCGAAAAAAATGAGGGCAAAAAGTGGGAAACAAAGGGCACTCTGGTGAGGTGAGAGAGGTCGCTTTTTTGGATCGGCCTGCATAAACCTAAGCGTGAGTCCCTTGCCTCAACGAAGCCCACCAGACCAAGCGCGATGGGATGGATGAACGCTCCAAGGAGGATGCTCGGTGTTGCGAAGGAAGGACTTTCAACGAACTCCCTAAACTGCTCGAGTACTGGAAGGAGCATTTGCATATGAAAATAATCGGGGAATCAAGAATAAACTCTTGCATAGACTCGCGAGACTACCCACCCTAGCGCGAGGGCTGAGCTACATCCCCCAATGTCAAAGCTCTCTCGCTCAATGGCCCATCCCCATCCATCTCATAGCACTAGGTGGTGATGACCTTGAGACGAAACCCCCCATGCCCTTGATATGTGCATGGGTGGGGCTGGTCCAACTAAGACCCCACGAGGGGTCGACGAGGCTCGAAAGTCTATTAGAGTGAGGCCCTACAATGACCATAGCATCTTGTTTTTTTTAGATTTTCAAGAAAAATGAAGGCATTTTGTAATCGTTTCATCCTAGGGTGAACTGTCACAAAATGTTCCTACAACAGGTGTTTCCCTCTCCCCTAGGTGACCGTTCTTGTCTGTTTGTGAGCTGGCAGCTTCTAGAAGCTTTAGATTTGGATGAACGCTCCAAGGAGGATGCTCGGTGTTGCAAAGGAAGGACTTTCAACGAACTCCTTAAACTGCTCGAGTACTGGAAGGAGCATTTGCATATGAACATAATCGGGGAATCAAGAATAAACTCTTGCATAGACTCGCGAGACTACCCACCCTAGCGCGAGGGTTGAGCTACATCCCCCAATGTCAAAGCTCTCTTGCTCAATGGCCCATCCCCATCCATCTCATAGCACTAGGTGGTGATGACCTTGAGACGAAACGCCCCATGCCCTTGATATGTGCATGGGTGGGGCTGGTCCAACTAAGACCCCACGAGGGGTCGACGAGGCTCGAAAGTCTATCAGAGTGAGGCCCTACAATGACCATAGTATCTTGTTTTTTTTAGATTTTCAAGGAAAATGAAGGCATTTTGTAATCGTTTCATCCTAGGTTGAACTGTCACAAAATGTTCCTACAACAGGTGTTTCCCTCTCCCCTAGGTGACCGTTCTTGTCTGTTTGTGAGTTGGCAGCTTCAAGAAGCTTTAGATTTGGATTTATGTACTTGAACCCTCCCATGTCCATGCCTTTGTGCTCAATTCATCCCATGCCGAATCGAGTCACAAGATGTATCAAAAACATGTGTTTTCCTTGCCTTCCAAATCTTTGTTTTTTCCTGTTTTAGCCCCAACTGCATCTAGACTAGATGTAGGCCTGCATTATGCTCCTATACCTCCTTTTTGGCAAGGGTTTGCGGCCATGATGTTGCGGCTTGCCCTTTTTCAACTCACACTCTCCCACCTCTGCCATTCTTCCTCTAGGCCCTTTTCTCTCCACCTTTGCTGGTCGTTTTATCTCGGATCGCACTAGAACCACGTTTTTCAGGTTCACTGCACCTGGGCCTTCCAAAATTAAACTCTTTGTGGTCCGTTGCAACCCCTCGGAGCCCCTTCTCAAGTTCAAGGCCTAAAAACCTTGAAATCGAGTCTTTTCCACCCTTACCGTAACCTCTTTTATTTCGGAACTCAAGTGGTTACCATTTTCCAGGTTCATTGTTTTTGGGCACTAGTATGGTTAGTGCCTAGCAGCCCGTTTGCACCCCTCGGGTTCTCATTCCTTATTAACCTTGTCTCATTGGCCTTAGGTCTTGCACATGCTGCACTTGGGCGGCCACTAGGCCACAAGCTAGGATTCCTTCTCCGGTAACACCAAGGCACCATTTTCTTTGGTGTCGTCGGGACCTGTTAGCTGTGCCACCATATCCTTGTGCTGTTCCACCTAACGACTCTCCTTTCTCAAGAAGGAAGGCTGCCTTAGTATTTGTGTCATGTCTCCTGTCCGTTCACTTGTTGTCGTAGTTGGGCCACCTCACCCTGTCGTCATCGTGGTATTGCGACGTCAACGACCGTCAACCCCCGTACGGGGTTCCCGCGGACGACACAACCGTTTTGGCTTGCTTATTTTCTTTGCCTTTTTCTCCCCGTGACTCTTGGTCGTGGTATCCTTCATGCGTCGTGTGGCCGTCAACACCGCTTTTATCCACTTTGCCACGTCCGCAAGTCCTTGGTGGTGTCGGCTTACTTCAAAACAATAATTTTTTTGGCAATCGATCTTCGTTCCCTCTGCATTTTTATTATGCCATGGGCGATGATATTTGGAGCGTTCTTGCCTCAGAACGAAGTAGTTCTGCCCATGTTTGCCCATCCTTTCCCTATTTCCCGGGATTACGGGAAAGCCCGTTTTTTTTCGTTTTTAACGCCGGAATCCTCTCAAACTACTCTCTCCGTCATTGACTCATCCCTTTGTCATTCCTTGCGCCATCGCAGCCCTTTTTATTGTCGTTCTTGCTTGTTTTTGTATCCCATCGGTCCCGATTCCTGTCTTGGGATCGTTGGTCCCGGACTCTCGGCGTTCCCGTTCTTACTGCCCATCTAGCCTTTCCATTTCCTTTTGTCCTCTTCCTTTGTTGTGCACATTCTAGTCATATACTTTGCCTCCAGCGTCGGGACTCGATTCGAGAACCAAGGGTTGCGACAACGACATTGTACTCTCTCACGAATTTGCACTTCGAAATTGGCCTGATCGTAACATAATTAAAAAAAAAAAAAGATCAAATGGTTGCAGGCTGCAATGGCCGGGAGGAACCGGTCGTGTGCCACTCTAGTAGCGTAGCTTATAGATAATCAAAATAAACATGTTTGCAGAAATTTTACACCGTGAAAATCTCGAATGTGTACACCTACTTTTGGATTATGACCAATGACTCTGTTGAGTCTGCTATCATGTTTGCACTTGCGGGATGAGTATTCTTGGACCTAGGCTACTAGAGTGACCTAGGACCACTTGCCCGACATGGGCCAAAAAACTAAAAACAATAAAAACATATGTTTTCTGCATTAAATTGTTGCATCCCCCTCTGAAGGCCGACTTACCCTGTCGTGCCTTTGGGGCCTCTGAAGTTTTTTGCAGGCCCCTGTCAGCATGGGGCACAACTTTTTGCTATGCCCTTACCGGACCGCGGGTGGCGTTTCACCGGTACCTCCTTGAAATGCCCTCACAAGGGGCATGCATCTTTCTGTGGCGCCCTTGCAGCAGGCCACCGAAAATCCTGCAGCAGTTTGTGTCTTCACGTTCACTGGTTGGAGTTCGTCGGCTTGGGGCTTGCTGCTTTGGAGCTCGTTGGCCTGTCGTGCGAAGGTGAGTGAGTGTGTGTGTGTGTGTGTGTGTGTGTGTGTGTGTGTGTGTGTGAGAGAGAGAGAGAGAGAGGGCGCGCGGATCGATTTTGCCGTTGTGCAAAACGAGAATCTCATTTTGCAGGTTTGTGTTCACGCTCTGTGTGTGTGTCTCCGTGTGTGTGTGTGTGTGTGTGTGTGAGAGAGAGAGAGAGAGAGAGAGAGAGGCCGCAAAGATCGATTTTGCCATTGTGCAAAAGGAGAATGAATCTTGCTGCCCTCTCGCGGAAGATTCATTCTCATTTTGCAGTTGTGTGTCCATGCTGGTTGCATGTGTGTGTGTGTGTGCGCGCGCGCGCGCGCGCGCGAGAGAGAGAGAGAGAGAGAGAGAGAGAGAGAGAGAGAGAGAGAGAGAGAATTGGCGAATCCGACAAAGCGTTGCCATGGAGCCGACAAATGCTGACGAAATGTGATTTTTGCCCAGTGTTCTAAGTGAAGGGAATCAACCAAGCGACGGGAGTAAGCCAAATGCCTCGCCATCTAATTAGTGACACGCATGAGCGGGAGAGAGGAGGAAAAGAGAGGGGAAAAAATAGAAAACGACACACACACACACACACACACACACACACACACACACACACACACACACACACACACACACACAGGGCACGATAGAAAGATGGGGTCGTCTGCTAATTTCTTGTATGCCCTAGTAGCTCCTCTTTCAAGGCCAGGGGAAAGGCCAAGAGTGTCAACAATAGCCACAGGGGCATGTTGGAAAGGTGCTCGGTATCGGTAGGGGCATATGGGAAATGTTTTTGCTGGTTCTCATCAGAATCCGGTAAGGGTATACTGAAAATTTCGGAGAGGTACCGGTAGGGGCATATGAAACATGCTTCAGGCCCGAACGACA
Organism: Chara braunii; assembly: GCA_003427395.1. NCBI lineage: Eukaryota > Viridiplantae > Streptophyta > Charophyceae > Charales > Characeae > Chara > Chara braunii. The sequence goes on from BFEA01000053.1 coordinate 4,280,436, forward strand.
GTAGGGGTTTTCTGGAAACATCATTCGTTGTCAGAGGGGCGCGACAGGGTAAGTTGGCGGCCAGAGGGGCACACTGGAAATTAATCAAAATTTCAGGGGCATCTCGAAAAATTTCCCTTATTTTAAAGAATTTCGATATGACCCTGAGGCAAGAGATGTGCAGTTTATCACCCTGGATATTATATCGCCCTAGATAATATAACGTAGATTTTTTTGCGAAGTTCTTGATTGTTTCCCCTCTGTTTTGCAGGGAGTTTTTTTTTTTTGTTCTTTTCTCTTTTTTCTAGGGACCTTCCCAGGCCCTTGCCTGCCCAGGCTGCCAGGTCAACCAGTGATAGGGCAGCCCTCGTTGGTAGTCCAGGTTGAAATTATTTATATTTTTCACATACTCTTTTAGGCAGACCTTTGGTGTCTACCTGCATTTTCTATTGCGAGGGTTTACTCTTTGGCACAAGGCCCTGAAGCAAGCGCATGGCTGCCCTATGTGAAGGTGGGCCCCTTGAATCTCATTGTGCCCTGAGTTTGGCAATTTTTGCATATCATGGTGGGGGCCAGACAATTGTCGCGCCCCAGTTGGTTACATCCGCCTTGCTCGTGAGAATCCAAAATATTTGTGAGCCTTCCAAGCTCTTCCAGCAACGTGGTCGAAGCAGGGAGCACCACACGTTTGTGCCTGGGTGGTTGGGCATGCCTAACCAGTTCGGTCCTAGTCCAGTGTCTTAACGGGCCTAGGCACAGACACTTTGGCTGAGGCTGAATCTGCTGGAAACTCTGTCTCACGTGGGAAGCAAGTGGAAAATGTGGCCACTTTCCATATAGGAAAGTGAAGGTGGGCCCCTTGAATCTCAATGTGCCCCGAGTTCGTCAATTCTTGCAAATCTTGGTGGGCGCTAGACAATTGTCGCGCGCCAGTTGGTTACATCCGCCTTGCTCGTGAGAATCCAAAATGTTTGTGAGCCGTCTAGGCTCTTCCAGCAACGTGGTCGACGCAAGGAGCACCACACGTTTGTGCCTGGGTGGTTGGGCATGCCTAACCAGTTCGGTCCTAGACCAGTGTCTTAACGGGCCTGGGCGCAGACACTTTGGCCGAGACTGGATCTACTGGAGACTCCGTCTCACGTGAGAAGCTAGTGGAAAATGTGGCCACTTTCCATATAGGAAAGTGATCGGGCTCGAGTTGGGGATTGGGGGCACTTGCACTCTGTGTGTCCGAAATCCGATTCAATGGGGGTTTGGAGTTGAACGGTTCAACTCCCGTTGAACCCCCGTTCAACTCCGCGTTATACCCCGTTACAACGTGGTACAACTCGGCCCGCGGAATTTTTTTTCGCCGCCAAAAAATAACTAAAAAAAAATAAAAAAATATGGGGTTGTAGGTTTTTTTCCTCTACATCCCCATATTTTTATTTGTATTTTTTTGGCATTTAAATTATTTTTAAAAAGACAAACAAAACGAGACTCAAAATACATA
>BFEA01000053.1:4283465-4297426 GCA_003427395.1 Chara braunii
GGCGATAGAAAGTGTGTGTGTGTGTGTGTGTGTGTGTGTGTGTGTGTGTGTGTGTGTGTGTGTGATTGGGTGGGGGTTGGGGGGGCGACCCATCCCCTACCAATCAATCAATCAATCCAAAAAAAGAAAAAAAGTAAGAGAAAAAAAACGTGAAAAGCGGGTTTTGCCGTTTTTTTTTTTACTTTATTTTTCTCTTTTGATTGATTGATTGATTGATTGATTGATTGATTGATTGGTAGGGGATGGGTCGCCCTCCCCACCCCCACCCGATCACACACACACACACACACACACACACACACACACACACACATGCACACACACACACACACACACACACATACACACACACACACACACACACAGAGGGTAGTTTTTTATCTTTTTTTTTTCACTTTATTTTTTCCACGTGTGTCTTGCCACGTATCCGAGGTCCATTGGGCACGACCCGTTGATCGGATTTCAACGGGAAGCCCCCGTTGTACCGTTCAACGGGGATTCAACTCGGGCCTCATGGCCGTTCAACGGGTTCAACGGAGATGAGTAAATCCCATTGCGAGTTGAATGGACACACAACTTGCACTTGCGGGGGGCGGCGCTGCTGGAGGATAGACTCAATGGCTGCTTGTTGTGCTAGCGCTAGGTGCGGCCACGCGCGGGTGTCGAGAGGGTACAGGGCGCTGATGAGGTGTGATGATGTAAGGACATGTACTTGGTCTTGGCAATGGTCTACAGGGTCGACATCTTTCTGCACTTCGGTTGTTGCTGTTGACATCAACGAGATGCATTGTCAATTTGTAGGCTGCTAGTAGCTGTGTAGTAGTCTGGGCGCTGAGCACCAAGTAGGAGTAAGGACTTTGGATACATATGTTGGTGGTGTCAAGAGATGCTCTCATTGACATTCAAATCCAGTGCTTTGGTTCTCCGTTGGTGCAATATCAGTGCATTTCTGCTTTCTAGACAGCGTTGGACTTGCTGGCTTTCAATGTGATTTTGGATCCTGGATTTCTGTCATTTTGCTATCGCTAACTTTCCTTGCAATTTGGTATCGGAAAGGTAGGTCGGGAAACCGAAGGTAGGCCGGCCCAAGGGTCAAAGTGACCAAGGACTACCCATATGGGTGAAGGTTGGTTTGGAGTACGAGGTGTGGCGAGACCTTGTTGCACGAGCCGCTTGCCTAAATTGTGGCCAGTATGGGCAAACAATGCGTAAGTGCAAGAGTAAGCGGGTCGCTGGGAAGGTCGCGTCCTCCATTGTGATGGTTGGATCTTCCAACTTTGGTGGTGCTTCTACGAGCACTTCCCAGGGAAACACCTCAGACCAGTAGGAGTTTTAGCCGCTTTTACTCGTGTTGAAGTGGTTACTTCTCCATTTCAGACGATGGCCAAGACTATTGATCCCATGATCGCCGTGCAGATAGATCCATACCAATCGATGCTTTGTTCGATGAATGAGTCTTAGTTCGATGAATGAGTCTTAGTTCTAGAGATTGAGTGGTTAAAGGACCCTAGAGATTCCTGGGTGATGTTGAACAAAGGTCCAAAGGGTGAACACTTCGTGGTAGAAGTCGATGTAGGTGGCCGAAAGGTTTACACCTTCGCAGAATAGGCTGCGCTTAGGGGACCAAGTGCAGCGGCTTAGCAGATTTGTAGCATATACCTTAGCCAATATTGTTCTTGGTGAGTGACGACAGCGGCTTAGCAGATTTGTAGCATCTACCTTAGCCAATATCGTTCTTGGTGAGCGACGAGCTGCCATTTGACATGTTGCTAGGCATGTACTACCTCGAGGTTGCTAAGCCTCAATTCGATTGGGATAGGAAGGTGATGACCCAGAAGTTGCCAGATGGAAGGACCGTTACGCTGCAAAAGTTTAAGGTTAGTAGACTAGTGGAGAACTATGGTTGCATGTGCGCGTTGTCTTTATTTAACTATTATCAGCAGAATCGCGAGGAAGTTATGTACCTAGTGTTTCTCTGAGAAAGGGGAGGCCGTAAAATCCCCCCCAAAGATAGAAGCAGTTGTTGCGCAATACTCGGACCTCTTTGAGGAGCCTAGGGGTGTGGTAGAAAGGGAGATTGTCCACACGATAGAAGTCATCCTCAGAAGCAAAGTACCTAAAGGGCAGATTTGTAGGATTGGAGTTAGATGAGCTCGCTGCCAGCGCTAGGAGCTCACAAAGAAGGGCTGGATTTGGCCAAGTATGTCCTCCTACAGAGCACTAGTCTTATTTGCCCAAAGAAAGGGGGGGCACTAAGGATGTGCATTGATTATAGGGGCCTCAATGCCATCACCGTCAAGAATGCGGAGCCCCTACCACGCATTGACAACCTCTTGGATAGAGTGCAGGGATGTCGGTGCTTCACTAAGATAGATCTGAAGTCCGGATACCATTCGACTTCTATAAGACCCGAGGACCAACACAAAACCACCTTTCAGACCAGGTACGTTCTGTACGAGCTGGTGGTGATGCCCTTTGGCCTATGCAATGCTCCTGGGACGTTCCAGCACGCAATGAACCGGTTCTTTCACGACTAACAAGTGTAACTCGACGATATCCTTATCTTTAGGAGGATTGTAGAGGATCACGCTGAGCACGTGAAAACACTGCTAGGGCTCCTGAGACAGCACCAGTACAAGGTTAACTTGGAGAAATGCGGATTTTGGTCACACCAAGATCTTGTATCAGGGTCGTTACATTTTCGCAGATGGGTTGAGGCCGAATGATGCCAAAGGGGCCAGCACACATGACTGGCCCAGACCTGAGTTTGTGATTGAGGTGAGGTCATTCTTGGGGATGACAGGCTGCATCCACCCATTTGTGAAAAAATATAGCACGGTAGCCTCCCCTCTAATTGACCTCACAAGCCTTGACACCCCATGGGAGTGGACCGAAGAGTGTGAGGCATCGTTTAAGAAATTGAAGTATGACCTTGCACACTATGAAGTCCTCAAACCTCCGGTTCCTATGACCTTGCACACTATGAAGTCCTCAAACCTCCGGTTCCTGAACAACCCTTTGTTGTGACCACAAACGCCAGCCAATAGGGCATAGGTGAGGTCGTTGCGCAAAAGGACGGGAAGAAGTTGAGGCAGATTGAGTACATGAGCAAAAAGATGTCATCTCATAAGTTAGCTAAGTCCATGTACGAGCGTGAGGTCTATGCCCTCTATAGAGTGTTGGCCCATTGGAGGCACTACCTCCTCGGCAGGTTCTTTTATGTGAGATTTGACCATGAGACGCTGCGCTGGATTAAGACAGAGTGCCCTCTCCGACGCACTTAAGAGGCGTATTGAAGTCATAGATATGTACGACTTCAAACTCGACCCTCTGAAGGGAGAGTACAACAGAGTGGCCGATGCACTATCGCGAAGCGCAAACTATTTGGGCGCGCTAGAGTTTGGGATTTTTGATGATGTAACTCGATCTATGGTGGATGCCTATCAAGAGGACATTGTCATGGCCAAGATCATCAGCAAACTGGAAGTTAAAGACAAGGTTACTTTCGATGAGTTTGTGCTGGTTGATGGCTTGTTGTTCCTTGAGAAGGCCGGGAATAAACGTTTGTGCGTTCCGAATAGAGAGTCTTTGCGTAGTTTGTTTTTAGGTGAGTGTCACGATGCAACTGGGCATTTCGGCTATGAAAAGACAACTGCAAAAATTTTGGTGGCCAACAATGATGGATGATGCGAAAAAGTATGTAGAGACTTGTCAAGTTTGTCAACGGGACAAGCCGCGAACGCAGGCATTGCTGTGGCTTATTAAACCCTTGCTTATACCTGCTGGTCCTGGTCAGAATGCCTCCATGGATTTCATGGATACTTTTGTGACCAGCAAAAAGCGGTAAACGTCACATCTTCCTTATTGTGGACAGGTTCACTAAGTACGCTAGGCTAATCGCTATGCCTGAGATAGCTAGGATTGACCACGCCATCAAGCTACTCATGGACAAATGGGTACATGATTTCGGTCTCCCTAAGTCTATTGTGAGCAACGGGGATGCCAGATTCACTAGCGAACTGTGGGAAAGCACAACCCAACTGATGGGCACCCGACTGCAAATGACATCAGGGAACCACCCTGAGTCAAATGGACAGGTGGAGCAAATGAACCGGGTAGTGTAGCACTTGCTTCGACATTACAATAAGCCAAGTCAAGACGATTGGGATGAGAAGTTACCTGCCATCACCAGCCTGTACAACAATGTTGTGCACAGTACTACCGGTAAGACCCCCAACCAGCTACATCTTGGTTGGAAGCCCATATCTCCTCTCGACTTCCTGTTCCCTGAAAACCAGCCAACCGCAGCACCTGGTAGCATAGAGTTTGCTGTCAAGTACAAGCGGATGCTGCAGCAAGCTGTAGAGCACATAAAAAAAGCTCAAGATGCCATGGTTGCATCTGAGAACAGACACAGACGACTGTCTGCATCTGAGTCGGGACAGGAGCTGGGAATCTCTCGTAAACTAACGCCACAGTATTTCAAGGGTTGAGGGTCGAGGGTTGGGGGGGTTATGGTGAGGGTGTTAGTGGTGGGGTTTCAGCAAGCACGTGCTTCAGCAGACATTGATAACAACGTACGTGGCTTTCTGCAAACGTTAACTGCCCAGAACTTTGAAAAGGGGGCTGGGGGTGTTAGCGGTAGGGTAGGGAAGGTACTTCCCACCCAAAAACTTTGAAAAGGGGGGTGGTGGTTTTAGTGTTAGGGGGTGCTTGTCACTGTTGTCTGGTCCAAGTTGCCCTTGATACTGGCAGGGTGATGGTCCTGAGTGCTGGTCACACTGGGGTGTTAGTGGTAGGGTAGGGACGGTACTTCCCACCCAAAAACTTTGAAAAGGGTGGTGGGGTTTATAGTGTTAGGGGGTGCTTGTCACTGCTGTCTGGTCCAAGTTGCCCTCAATACTGGTAGGGTGATTGTCCTGAGTGCTGGTCACACTGAGGTAGGATAGTAGGGATGGGGGTGCGCTGGGAGCACTAACGTGGGGAAGGGTAGGGAAGGTGGCCTATCCTGTTAGGACAACCACCGGCTGCAGCAGCTAGTGATCAATGTGGGTCTAGTCCTTGGCCTCAACAACGCCCGAGGGTTAAAAAAAAAAATAAAAAAAAAATGATGCGCTACGGCCAATCCGAGGGGAACCGGCCCGGTCGATCGGCCAGTAGGACCAGTCCTGTTCCTGTTGGGGGAGCCCCCCCCGGTCCTATCGGGTTTGCAGCCCTGACGCAAACTGATGCCACAATACTTTGGACCTTGGGTTATTCGCATTTCCGTACACACCCTGTTTTCCATGCATCTAAGTTGGCACCCTTTGCTGAAACTGAACAGTTTCCCTCGAGAAAATCAGTGCTGCCCCCAACCATGGACGGTCATGTGGACATTGACGACATCGTCGAGCACAAGCTGATGCCTGTGCCCAAGCCTCCAGGCAGGGCACGCCCTTTGAAACCGCAGCTGCGGTATCGGGTGCGGTTCAGACACCATACTGATCCTAAAGAATGTCGGTGGTTCACAAGAGAAGAGTTAATGAAAACTGCTCCCCAAATTATCTCAACTTATGAACGAAATTTGGAAGGGAAGCAGCCTGTTGTGTAACTTCTCAGAGGACTATCGAAGTAAAGGAGGGAGTGTGAGGGTTTACCCCTCGGCATCACGCCCTGCAGCAGCCGCGTGCCTGCCCTAAGTGAAGGCGGCCCCCTTGAATCTCAATGTGCCCCGAGTTCGTCAATTTTTGCAAACCTTGGTGGGCGCCAGACAGTTGCCACGCGCCACTTGGTTACATCCGCCTTGCTCGTGAGAATCCAAAATATTTGTGAGCCTTCCAACAACGTGGTTGAAGAAGGGAGCACCGCACGTTTGTGCCTGGGTTGTTGGGCATGCCTGACCAGTTTGGTCCTAGGCCAGTGTCTGAATGGCATTGAGCGCAGACACTTTGGCCGAGACTGAAGCTATTGGAAACTCGGTCTCACGTGGGAAGCAAGTGGAAAACGCCCGTCACTTTCCGTATAGGAAAGTGTCGGGCTCCGAGTTGGGGATTGGGAGCAGTTGTACTTGTCGGCGGCAGCGCTGCTGGAGCGTAGACTCGCGGGCCGCTTGCTGTGCTAGTGCTAGGTGCGGGCGCGCACGGGCGTTGAGAGGGTACAGGGCGTTGCTGAGGGCAGCGCCATAGCCCAGTCTTCATAGCCAGGCTAGGGCTTGGACTTGGTCAGCAGGTGGTGGTGGTCTTCGTGCATGAGAGCGAAGACGTGGGTCGCGGTGTCGGGCGGCTCCAGCCTTACTCCGCCCTTTTCTTAAGGATAGTGCTTGGCGGAAACCAGATATAACTGCTATGGCTGATTTGGTCACGACCGTCATCAAAGAGCCACGTCGGGGTTTTCAGGGTCGAGACGTAGGAAAGTGAGGCGACGAAAGGGGAGGTGCTGGAAGCGTCGGCTGAGTAACGAGAGCGAGAGACCCGGACTCGCACTAGAGAGTGGCGGTGTGCGTGACGAGAGAGGGCACCCGACTCTTACGACGAGCCTTCAGGCGGTCTAAGGAAAGACAACACACGCAGATCACAGCGGGCCCAAGTAAGAAGGAAGGAACCGGGCCCTGCGAATTTGGTGGGACCTTGTTACTTTTCGTGTGTGAACCACTAGGGTTGGGTAGACCCGGACGTAGGTTCGGAAAGAGCACCGGTATCAAAGTGCTGCAAAATGCCCGATACTCGATAAAAGGCCCCCTTGGCAAACCTTTCGGGGCCCCAAATAGGCCCAGGCGCGCGTTCGGAAAGAGCCTTGGTACCAGGGCACTGCAACTTGTCGGTAGCCTTGAGGCATGAGAGTGTTGAGGCCCACTTCGAGAAGGGCCTGGCAAACTATATAAGCCATCCGGGCCCAGGATTGGGGCACTTCCCACTTGCACACGTGCAGGTGTACCACGGGAGCTTAGAGAGATATGCAGAGGAGCCAGGGCAACATTCGGGAAGGAGGAGACGCTCGCAGGAGATGAGAGGTAAGAGAGAGGTGTACACGGGCGTGAGTGCAGGTGCGCGCCATAGCCGCGCGCGGTCGGGACACGGGCGCATGGGCACGCACCAGCGCGCAGGTTCCCACGCACGGGCAGGCTGCCGCGCGCAGGGGCTCGTATTGGCGCGCAAGCCCGCGAACAGCCAGACAGTCCGCGTGCACGAGCGTGCATCCGTGCGCGGCCCCCCACACGCCTAGTGACGTGTGCACGAACGCATATTAGCGCGCAAGCCCGTGCACAGCCATTGATGAGTGCACGAGTGTGCACTAGTGTGCAAGCCCGCGCACAGCCCACACGCGTAGCTGCGCAGCCGAGCACAGTCAAGGCAACCCCGCGCATGGTTGGAAAGCCGCCCGCAACCCCACGCATGATCGGAACGCTCGCGCACGTAGCCGCACATCCGTGCACAGTCGAGGCGCACGCACACGCATTCGCGCAATACCCCGCGCGCGATCGGGACGCTAGCTCCTGTAGCCGCGCAGCCGCACAGAGTCGAGGCGCACACGTGCGCAGCCGTAAACGGCGGCAGTAACTCTAACTGTCAATTAAAGAAGTGTTTCGTGTGATTTCTTGGACGGAGCAACCGATGAGCCCGTGGGATTCAGACGTGAAGTGTCTGCTCTTCGAGCCTTTGCCAAGGTGGAGAACGTCATGTGCTAAGAAATGGAATCCTTCTCCCGTAGTGACTATGCGAGTTTGATCAGGCACAAAGTGTAGGCCCATGGGTTGGAGCCATTGTGATAGGAACCCTTGAGCGCCCTGAACAACTGCGCAACCCTACACCCAACTGGGACGCCCGCACTTGTAGTTGCGCAATTGAGCACAGTCAAGGCACGCACGCGCCGAGCTGCGCGCAACCCTGTGCATGATCGGGACGCTAGCGTGCAGCTGCGCACAATTAAAGCGCGCACGGCTGCTAGAGGGATCTCTACAGGTATAGGAGCCCAGAGCGACCCTCCCGTGGGTGATAGACACGGGGTGAGCTAGAGGGATCGATCGGCGTGATGGTAGAACCTATCTCCCGGTTGACAGTGGCGTTGTTATCGGGGAAGGCTGCCTCTCGAGACTTTGGTCCGCCTGTAACCGAAGAGGCGAGATAGGCGTTGGTGATCGAGACGTCCAGCTCCATTACTCACGTCGGTATTGTTTCTCTTCGAATACTAGAGTGCGGCGGCGACTGGCAGTTCGACCCATTCTGACACCGGTGAGATATTCTGATTATTGCATTCCAACATTTCTGTTTTTGCATGGATTTCCTCGTGTGATCTTGTGATTGGAGGGTGATTCTCTTTTGATTTGCCTACCCTTTGACAACCCACGTGATTCAGATCTCCTTGAGTGAAAACTGTGAGCAGGGGATGTATTGGAGGGATTGAAGGGGAGGGGAGAAGCGCCCCTGATTGCAGGGAGCTGGGAAAGGGAGTAGGCAGGCTAGTCAATCTTGATGGATAGCTGGGGGGGTTGGACCATACCACTTGTCGGGGTGAGACCATGCCTGGGGTGGGCTGAGTAGAGGCATGGATAGGAGTGAGGTCGCACGCGTGAGACATTGTCCCTTCGTTCGCGTGTGACTTCGGTCCACCTTAGGACACATGAGTTGGCCAGCTTGTGTCAAGTTTGCGGCGAGGGAGGTTGGCCAGCGATGATGGTACGTTGATCCATCCTCCTCCTGGACGTGAGGGTAGGGAGAGAGACGCCAGAGGGCGGTTCTTTCCTAGGCCTGTTGACGTTTTGAAGGGATATAGGAGCGATTGAAGGGGCTTGTCGTAGGGATATGTGAACTCGTCAGTCCTAGAGAGGGCACAAGGGAGGATACATTGAGGGAAAAATGTTGGTACTTGATTAGCGATGGTATTTGTCGAGTCGGAGACCCAAGTCCATCTGAGAGGCGAGAAAGGATCACTTGATGTCGTAAGCTTGCCACTGGAGGGGAAAAGCAAGTACAGGCCAACTAGAGAGGAAGGATTGGTAGTGAGCTAGGGGATCTTGTTGTGGGTTAGAATTGAATGTCAACCAAGAGCCTGCGTCAGAACGGACAGGGAGAGTGAGCCGCTCGTCGCAGAGGTGAACATTAGAATATACTTATCGACGGACGAGTGGAAATTTCTGATTGTGGACATTGTAAGGCACTGTCGAGCACTCCCCTGCCTAGCGTCTCTCGGTCGTAGGTACGGGTTGCGACTGTTTAGAGAGTTTTCTGGGGGGTCGGACACTGTCGCCCATTACGTGGTCCGATGCGCATACAACCGGGAACTTCCTAGAGCTATCGTGGTTAGAACTATGATTGTGCCTAGGTTCTTGACCGGGTTTATCTTCGGGAGTGTTGACGGGCATGAGAGGCAAATGGTTACTCTCAGAAAGGCCATCCAGTTGACCTTCTGTAGCCGAGCTGGCGTGGTTGGCCACCTATTGCCTAGATAGGGGGATACCCATTCGCAGAAAGGTGAGGCGGATCGTCTCTCGAGTTAGAGTGGAGCTGTGTCGAGGAGCGACTACAGGGGAGGTAGATAGGGTTAGGATATTGGATGCCGACCTGGTAGAGGACTAAATGCCTCAATACGGGGAGGAGTATCTAGTTGAGTTTGGCCAATTTACGTATAAGGAGCCTGAATTCATTGGTGAAGACTAGGTAGAGTTTACTTACCTGGGAAGGTGATCCAAAGACCTGACAGGGGAAAGGTTGACCGAGGGTCCACAGGAGACTACTATGGGAGCTCCGAAACCAATCCCGAAGCGAAGATTGATTTTACCGTAGTTCTTTTCATGTTTGCCTTTGGGTTCTCTTTAGGCACGAAGTGCAACCATCTAAATTCTATAAGCAACTTGTCAGAAATTGATCTTAGATTTCTGGCATTATATTATAGTGGACTCCTTCCTGAGCGTTTGAGAACATTTACCAACGTGTAGAAGCAAATTAGGTTGATCTTATTAAGGCTAGGGGCCTGGTTGCTAGTCGTAGCTTCGGTAGGATTTGATCGGGAAATGCCTCAATACGGGGAGGAGTATCCAGTTGAGTTTCGCCAATTTACGTTTAGGGAGCCTGAATTCATTGGTGAAGACTAGGTAGAGTTTACTTACCTGGGAAGGCGATCCAAAGACCTAACAGGGGAAAGGTGGACATATTCTGAAGGTCGATCTTGTTAAGCCCAGGGGCTTGGTTGCTAGTCGTAGCTTCAGTAGGATTTGACTGGGAAAGGAGAGGGAGAAAGGTAGCTGGGCCGGCCACGTCGGTGGTAAAAGGCTTCCTTTATTATTGGCCGATATAGTTTTCAGGTCTTTAGAACAGAGCCATAAGGACCCAAAGCTAGGCACTATGTCGAGTCTTGACCTCTATACTTGGCTGAACGAGGTGACGGTTTGGGGCATACTGCAGGAGGAGGTTGCTAAACTCCGAGGGGAGGAACTTCGGTGGGGTCAGGACTTTCGATCGGTTATTGTTTCTCTCAGACTTGAGGAGGGGTTTCTGCCACATTCAGAGGGAGCATTGAGGCTTCCGATCTCGATTTTCATCCTAGATGAGTTCCTCGGTGGATTGGAACGTTTGATTCAGGTCCATTGGTCGTTCCTCCAGATAGAGCGTCTTTTACGGAGCAGTGACGAGCACCACGCCTATTACGTGTTGTGGAAGGCGGGGCCCAAATTTGGGGACGTGGCTTTAGAATTACTACAACTAATTAGAGTGGCTTCACCTAGGGGAATGAGAGAGTTTCCTGGAGAGGATCGGCCAACCGAGTTTTGGGTCGCCCTTGACAAGGCCATTAGAGAGTCGTCTGAACACATAGCGGGTCTTACCGAGTTATTCAAAAGCTAGGATACTACCGTTTTCGACAGAGAGAGGCCGCTCATTGACCCGTTCGAGTTATACTCTTACTATCGTACCCTAGAAATTCCGAATGACGAGGAGGAAGGATACAAAGTGGAGGATTGGGCCCAGGAAGAGTGGGAAGAGGCAGAAGACAATCCCGGGGAGTGGGAGGATGTGCGAGATTTTCCCGAGGAAAGGGTACGGTATTTCGAAAACGCGAGTGAGATCGAGAAGAGCGCCAAGGAGTAGTGGCCCAGGATAGGGTACCAGACGGGTCCGAGGGCTAGCAATAATTGAGCTCCTTGCGGATAGACTCTCTTGGGAAAGGGGGATAAAATCGGGGTTTACCGTAGTCAAACGACCCGGTCATGGAGACTCTGTTGAAAAACTAGGCTTCCCTAGCTTTGATTCAACCTTTTCCATACGTATTCGAGAACTATACGGTGATAGTGAACACAAAACTGAAGGAAGAGGTTTACGTTTTGGTGGCCAGGTTTGTGGGAACCGACGACTATGGCATGGGATTCTACAACCCGGAAGGAAGAAGATTGACTGGTGATCTATGGGGGTGTTGAAAATGGGCGGAAACAACGGAGGTGCGAGACGTATGGGGCTACTTGCCAATGGAAAAGGAGGCTGACCTCGTCTACGGTCGATGATGGGAAAGAAGCGAAGGAAGTAGTAGAGGATGAAAGGGATAGGTCGCTCTCGCAAGGAACGAGCGTCGTTTGGAGCACCCAAATAATGGTTTTTGAGCGACTCCCTACGAAATATTGAGGGACGAGACAGGAGGTTATAATTGAATTTGTCTTGTGGCATAAAGATACTAATGGCCAGAGGAGGTGAGTTTCAAGCCAGTTGGTGTGTAATTCGAGAAGGGTTAAAGTGGGAGCTGGCTAGGGGGATGTCGAACTACCTACGCCTATTCTTGAGAGCATGGACCAGGGAGGACTTATGTGCGTTAGGAAGTTCGATTTGTAGGAGCGTAAGGTGTCCAGTGACTGGACTGGTCGAGATAAGGAGAGGTGTTGCATGTGTGGAGGAGCAGGAGGGTGAGCTCTACCTCGACACTGGCCTATTTGGAATAGAGGGCGAGCACGAAATCCGAGACAAGAATGGACGGGTGAGAGTTGTTCTAAGGGTCATAAAGAACTAAGTCCTTCTAGAGGGATGTCAGGAGCGTCGATTGATGAGGTGGAAATTAATAGGCTATCCTTTGCGGGAAGAATAACATCAGGTATTCGAATTAGATCGACGTGGTCGCAGGACGGTCAGGGTTGTCAGCGTCTGGCGGAGAAGACAATCGAACGGGAATGGCTTGGGTTACTCGAATTGGTGGTAGTTGAGAGACAAATAACTTATGACGTGATGGGTGTGATCGCGAGCATGGATGAGGTACACAGTAGAGAAGGACGAAACGGTTCAAGAGGCATGATCCCGCGAGTGAGGGGAAGCGACGAGAAGATTAATTCCCGTATGGAGTTGTTTTTGGACCCGATAAATGATAAAGTAGTGGAACTGGTGGATGGGTACAAGGATTGGTGGCTCTCTACGGACGAACCTGGGCTTCTCGCGCTTGAAGTGAGAGTCGAAGATTAAGCTGCGGTTTACAAAGAGGAGAAAGAGAAGATAATGAATTGGAGGAATCAATTATTGGCTAGGATAGTGCGGGAGATCCGTAGCGAAGCTAGCGAAAGAGAGGTGGCTAGTTGTGAGATAGGGGGTGAGAAGTATCAATTGATTTCGACAGCTAAGATAGAAGGATCCCTTGTACGGGCTAGAGTTGAGGCAGTACACGAAGAAAGGTTGAGTCAGGACGAGGAGGCTGAATGCTCAAGGAGAGCAGTCATGGAAGCTAGGAAGTGTGTGATCTAGCAAGAGGCGGATGAGCTTCTATTGGCCGAAATTGAGATTCACACAACACCATTTGAAGGGGAAACTCTAGAAACGATAGCAAAGGCAAAAACAAAACTAAGAGAGGACGCGAAAGAATTTGGAGAACTTTGTAAGGTCATGGTTGGCGGAGTTTCGCTGAGAACCCTGGAAGCTAACTCACGCTAATCAAAAGTCGAGTAACCATCGCCTTGGTTGTTTGGGCCGAGGGTGAGGATGCCGACTTTGAGGCACTGCTGGAAATTTTGGAAGGCTCGATCGCGAGAATCTCAACCGCCTTGAATCAAGTATTTGAAGGTTAGTTGGGAAGAATGGATGTCGAGGGAGCTTATTTGACTTCAATTGGAGGATAGCAAAGGCAAAAACGAAACTAAGAGAGGACGCGAGAGAATTTGGAGAACTTTGTAAGGTCGTGGTTGGCGGAGTTTCGCTGAGAACCCTGGAAGCTAACTCAGGCTACTCAAAAGTCGTGTAATCATCGCCTTGGTTGTTTGGCCCGAGGGTGAGGACGGCGACTTTGAGGCACTGCTGGAAATTTTGGAAGACTCGATCGAGAGAATCTCAACCGCCTTGAATCGAGTATGTGAAGGTTAGTTGGGAAGAATGGATGCCGAGGGAGCTTATTTGACTTCAATTGGAGGAGATATAAAAACCTAGGAGTCGAGGACGAACAGTCCAAAAAGGAAGATGGGTGTAGAATTTATTAGTGACATAGAGAAACTGAGAAAGGCTTTAAGAGAGTTTGAGAGAAAAGAGGTTCTAACGAGACCCAGGGCATCGAGGTTTACAGATTCGGGGGCGGGGGACGTTTGGAGGGAAGCCCCCAACGAGCCTTATATAAGGAGTCCCTATTCTACGGCATATGGGTCGAGCTCCTATGTCCTCTTCTTTGGACCCCCTGTATACCATCCGCCTTCATTTGTCGGGACCCAAACGATCTTCACATGGCAGAATGTCTCTGAGTTTCTGGATGACTGGGAGGTTTTCGGTTTGAGGGGGGAACAAACAGAACAAGAGATGATTGCAAACTCTCTCCACCATACCGCGCCTAAGATAGATTGTGAAGTGAGGGCCCCCATCCCCGACGATGGTCGGTGGTTGACGTTTAAACCACCAGTACCTACCGGTTGTCAGGGCCCGTGGCTCAGGCTACCGGTAGCCCGGTCATTGCCGAGCCTCGAACTTTATTGTCGAGCCTTGGACAACCGGTAGTACACAACGGGAAAAAAAAAAAAAAAAAAACATACAACATTCTGCAAA
>BFEA01000053.1:4298011-4321268 GCA_003427395.1 Chara braunii
CCGGTGGGTACACCCCATGACGCGGCGCGTATACGACCGCGTCAATTTCTTCAAGCAGGGAGAGGTATTGGTGGTTTAAGGAGAGGGTTACCCGAGCGTTTTCTTGTGACGAAATCTCTTACTCGGTAGAGGATTTGAAGGAGATGAAAAAGGGGGAGAATGAGAATTCGATAGCATTTGCAAGGAGATACAAGAAGGCCTCGAACCCACTAGTAGACGAAGGATTCATAGGAGAGATGTGGAGATGCGGGATATTCTTGGGCGCCTTACCATGTGAGAAGTGTGAGATGGTTATGAGGGAGCTTCCCGCTAAGAGGTTGACATTTGCGCACGCCAAAGCCTTAGCCCATGATACGGAGGGACGAAATGCGAGGTCTTCTATGCTGAAAGCTCTGGACAATCTGGGGAAAGGAGCGACCCCAGGTAGAGGAGGGGAAATACTTCAAACCGAAGATAGGGAGGTTAGGGTGGAAGGGAAGGATACGAACTCGAGTTCTCCCATAAGGGGTGAGCTGGTGGAAGTATAGGGATGAAATAAAGGTCAGGAGGCCAGAGAGGCGTGAGAAAGAAATGGCGAAGGAAATAGAAACATTGAAGGTGGTGATGGAGAATCTGCAGAGTAGCAGCCAGAGCAAGGGGGAAACACCCGGTTGGCCCACTCCACGACCAGAGGGCTGATAAAAGGGGGATCCTAGTCCAAAGCGAACATGGAATGATAAGGCTTGTATGTATTGTGGCGACGAGGATCGCAAAAAGAGGGATTGCCAGGCAATGATAAATGCATTGAAGGAGGGGATCATTGAACTAGATGACATGAAGTATGTGATGTGGGCAAATGAAGGGGAAAATGTGCCCTTCCTACCTTCGATGAAGATAAACGTAGATATTCGCAGGAGGCGAATGGTTGAGGCGAAAGGTAAGCAAGGGTTGGGGTCCTTGTCTGCGAAGGTCTCCAAAGTGATCTTTGAGTATGAAGAAGAGGAACCACCCGAAAGCGTAGGGATCGGAATTTCATCCATTAAGTTCAAGTAAACCATGAACAATAGCGTGGTACATGTTTGCGCCCAAGGGATTGGGGAGTTGAGTCAAGGAAGAAAGGATGGATCGGACCAGTCGATGGCTGATGAGCAGGTGGAGTCACCCAAATCTCCCGTATCCCCTAGAAAAAGAGGGCCCAAAAAGTTCCACCCGAAAAGCTCGCTAGATGAGATTGACCTGAGGAAGCTTCTGAGAAGGGCGATGGATATGCCTATTCCTATTCCTCTCAAGGAATTTATAGCTGGTTGTGCCCCCGCTAGGGATGAATTGATAGGTATGATGAGGAAAGCAAAGGTACCATTGTCAGAGGCAGCGTCCGTAGGAGAATCTAAGGCGAAAGTGAAGACCTTTGTATTAACGATGAAGGGAATGAAGGGGAACAATGAGGGAGCAGTAGAAGGAGAAAGTGGCTACGTCTACGTTATGGGAGGTGGGAGAACGCTACCGTGAACGGGGTGAGGATGGAAGCTATTGTGGACGATGGGTCGAAATCCACTGTCTGCGAGGACAGGGTAAACAAAGGTTTGGGCTAGAAGTGGATAGGAGTGTCGCAATGACCATGGTGTCGGCCAACAAGCAGAGACAACGAGCGCTTGGAGTGTGTCATAAGGCCAAAGTAATAGTGGCAGGTGTAGAAGCCACTGTGCCAGTCTTCACAGTGGGGCATTGTTCTTCATAGCTAATCCTTGGAAGTACTTGGCTGACTCGTGTCAACGATGTCGAGCGCATCGGCTCTCGCCTTTCGTCTGGACCATCATAACCCAACTTTAACCTTTCCTCCATATCAACCATCATATTCCGCTTATCAGCTAGAGTTTTGTAAACAACTTGATCCTTGTCCGCGCTTAACCCCTCTTTTTCACGATCCTCCTTTTGCTGCTTCAAGAGGCGATAAAGCATCTGGTCGAAGCTTCCAGCCAACAGATTTTCCTTAATCCTTGGCCAATCGTATCTCCCAGTCATATCTTTCATCAATTCACGTTGTTCGACCATCGAAAAATTCTCGAGGAAGATAAGGCATTGGTCTTTATTCGGAAGGTCAGGCACTAAACGAGCAACTCGTTCGAATTCTTTGAGAAACTGTTTGGCGGTACCGAACTTTCGACGATTGACTTTTCGTAAGTCCGGCAAGTTCAGTAGTTGATCCCCCAATTGGTATTTTTCCAACAGTTTGGCCTTAAAATTCGGCCAATCGTGTGAAACTCGCACCAACTCCAACACTTCATCTTTGTACTCGACCTTACAATATCGCTTCACCATTTGAAGCATCTTCTCACTTGACCATTCGCAACAACTTTCCAACTGCTCGAACTTATCAGCCCATGTTGAGGCATTGGTGCCATCAAAAAGAGGAACGTGAACTTTCGGCAGTTGTGCCTTTTGATTGTCGGCTTCTCGGATAGCTCATGCGAGTTCCAAAATATCATTGCGTTGATCACCCGCATTGCTATTTGCAGGATCAACACTTCCTCCCGTCATCTTCGGTGAATTAAAACGACAAAACCACATATCCAAATGTTAAATAGGTTCCAACAAGTCGTTTCGAAACAAATAACGAACAACACTTAAAATTACCATAACCATCATTTTGTCGAGTGTCGTTCCACCAGAGACAACGGTTGATAGTCGCTGTCCCCAGCAATGGCGCCACCTGTTAAGCGCATCGGCTCCCGCCTTTTCGCCAAGTGCGGGAGCCCTCGCGGCTATGTCACACAGGAGTTGAAACAAAACAAAACAAATATAATTATTATATATAATAAAAACAAGAGACAACTTAGAGGCGACGCATAACATCTTCGCGAACCGCTTAGACGGGCGTGGTGGCATCGTCTCTTCATCGTTCTAGCCGGGTGCGCCAGGTGTACATCCCACGGTCCCCTACGACAGTATAGGTTTCCATGCGGCACATCTTACATTCCCCAAGGGGCTGTCACCACCCTTAGGGGCATATCCCTACCGAGCTACTGACCCACGTGCGAAAGCTTTTACATGCAATTGCAGGCGTAGGTTAGTCGAGGGCGTTTGCTCGTTCGCTGGAGTATAGGTACGCTTGGTTAACGCCAAGTGGACCCGAAGGTTGTTCGTTCCCTAGGGCGCCGATCTCCTAGGTACGAAACGAATGTCGGTCGATTAGGGTGGTCTCAACCAAACGTGAAACCCATAAAATAATACTAGTCCCTTTTTTATCGCTAAATAAATTAAATCAATATACTTTTATCAGATCACACAAGACAGAGTGTTTGACTTGATGAGATGATTTGCCAAAGTTATTTAATCCTAACCTATATGACTGAAGAGACTATTATACCACCGCTCATGAGGCGGAGGTTCAATATTGACAACCGATTGGAAAGGATAACCTAATCTTTGACTTATGATTGGGTCTGTCGACACCTACTAATTCCTGCCAGGAATGACTTCTGCAAGTAAATTCCACTGCTACCATGCAGATCACAAGTGATCTGGTTCCTGGCCGAAGTTTAAACTCTCGGTCCGACCACACCCTCGCAATATACATAACTCAGTTAGAAATGCGTATAAATTTTGTTGGTCACTTTGTCCTCCTATCCAATAATTACCCTTTCCATATCTTGAAGGATGAAGTATCAACCTTCATCTTCAGGCCGCAAAAACCCTTATTCGTGTTTCAAAGGAAATATTCAACTTAAAAAAAATTATTTCCTCACTTCAACCAACTTACACACAACCTGCATTGCCATGCGTGTGATTACCCCTCAATGGAAAAGCATGATAGTTCAATCATCGGGGTAATCTAGATACTATCCATCTGGTTGGTCAGGTTTTTTTTTTTAATATATTATTACCCTCGTAGAGTCATATAAACTTGACCTTATCATAAGGACTACTCAACTTGGCACCTGACTTAGAAAGGCGTGTCTAGCCATGATAAAGTTGTCGGCCTTCACGGGCCTCTGCCTCTATCCGGTCGAGTCGAGCGAGCTCCTCGTCGTCCAAAGTTAAGGTGGTAGTGCGTTCGCCCCACTTGACCCGAACCATTCGTGTACCATAGAGGGAAGCCATTCGTGAAGCTAGCCTCCAAACTATGGCGTGAAATGCCTGTCGCATTCGGCAAAGGTGCCTAGTCGTGGTGTCGTTAATCCGGATGACGCCGTAGCACTCCCCGGACAACACTTACAATAACCCGAGAAAGGCATTGGAGGTTACTCGCGCGATGGAAATACGTATATCCATTAAATTGTTTCGGAAGTCGGGCCACATTGGCATGAACATCTGCGAGCGAGTCGGGAAAAAATCCTTGCCCATCTCTGAGCAATCCAACAAAACCAACCCAACGAGTGGGTATACCATCATGCGCAAATAAAAGTCGTTGTGCACGTTGAATCAACTCCTCATCCATAATGTCGTGTACCAGCAAATATCTGGTCCGAGTAAGATCCCGTTGTCCGCTAGTCATTTGCACACCCGAAAGAGTCGCCAATTAGAAGAGACGTTCCCATATCTCACACGCCTCGTCATCGAATGCGACGACGTCAAAGTGTTCAGAGCGACAGATGCTAAATCTATTTGCTCGCACCCGCCTCACATGATGAAGAAAACTGAACGGACCTTGCTCATCATTTAGCCACAACACAATATAGAAAAACATTCCCTAACCTCGGGAATGTTTTCTAAAACTAGATTCGCTTCATGAACCACGACGAGATTCATGTCTCTGTAATCTCGGGATGGATTAGGAGGCGCAAATTCATACCGCACAATATGATATTCATACTCTATCAAGAAAATATAATTCCGTGGTGGGTTTCTCACACTTCCATCCCAAAATCGCGGTTCATCCTGTTCCAAAAACACTTGAAGCGGGTTAGTCGACACTGCTATCCAAGCTATCACCGCCTCGCGCGTGCTGAATAATTGAAGGATCACTGCTCCTATGGACATCTGGACGCCAAAGTAATAACTTTGTCAAAATAAATTTATATATACCAACCTCTGTACTTGATTCTCATTTCCTCCCAGGGCCATGATTCTTGTGGACATCTTGAAGGTAGTGCCTACTTGCACTCCTTCAACACTATTTGAGACATGAACTGGCTTCTTTTGACACCACTTCCCCATGCGCTGGTGGCGCCTAAGACGGCCACCCAAAGGAAGGTGTTAAATTCAGTCCTCCCCCACTTGAAAGTATGAGAAAACAGCTACCCTTTACAGCAGGACATCCTACCCTTTAGAAAGTGGTCAGGAATACACCTCCTCGCTCGAACACATAAATTGGGCTGGCTCCACCACAATACAGCATGGTATTCCCCCGTTAAACGGTCCACTCCGGGTCAATAACAGGGTCGGCTCCTAAAGCAACGAACCCTTGCCCCGTATGCCTCCTAGAGAAAAGTCCCAATCTCCAAGTGTAGACATTTTCTCTATACCTTCCTACCGAGGGTTGACTTAGATGAATCAGAAAATAGTTCAAGGGAGACTCTTTTTGGACGGGTGCAGGGGGAAATGGTCATTCGGGATAGAACAGGATGATCCTTGGGGAAGGATACTAAATTATTTTTTATCTTCTTCTTCGCCTTTCACGAATTTCATTTTTTCGGCACTTGTCAATTTTTCTTTTTCACTATATTCTTCTTCTAGCATACAGACAGGTAAAGAGTTGAAGAAGAGTAACATTTCCATCCTCCCTTGAGCAAGCAAAATCCCGATCCCTTCTCACACATATTCTTTTACCTACCTGCTCGATCAACCAGAAAAAAAAAAAAAAACAGCCCAAATCATCTATCCCCCAACCAAAGTCAACTCCCCTTTCCCACATGCATGACTTCACACATCTTACTCTACCTTTTCCCTGAGCCCAAATCAAGGTCATGCAAGGTGTGGGTTCACACAGGTGTGCAAGGGAAACTGAGCCAACTGACTGGCAGACTGACCTTGAGTGAAGTTTGCAAAAATGTTCCACTCAAGAAGACCGTTTAGAACTGCGTTGCTTGATAAGAGGATCGTTGCAACAAGTCGTCAACAAGGTGTCCACACCACACCCTCAAAGTAATCACATGCCGCAACACTCCCCCAACACACTATCACTCCCAACAATTTAATAGCACCTCAATGCCGCCGTCACTCGCCTCCAATTTCACTGTGCCACTATGGCGTCACACTCACCCCACTTTCAAGTGCACCACCACTTTGCGGTACCTTCCCTGCACCAATGTCCAGACACCGCTTCTCTCAGTCCACACAAAAATACTGCCTCCACTGCTGTCAAAAATCGGCAGCGCTTCTGCACCACTGCAGCTAAATCCAGTACCGGTTGCCGAAATCCGGTAGCGCTTCCGCGTCACCACCACCAAATACCAATGCCGCCGCTGCAAAATGTCGGCAGCGCTTCCGCGTCACCACACGAAAAAACTAGTGTTGCCGCTACAAAAATTTAGCAGCGCTCCCGCAATACATCAACAAAAACTGTCGTTGCCGCCAAACCACGCAGCATCTCCCCAACACTTTTCCAACTACGGCTGTCGTTGCCGTGATGGCCGCACAGCACCTCCCCCTCACTGTTGAAAATGCTGCTGTGTTAGACAGGCAGCATCTCCCTTGCGCTGCTGCCAATGGCCGCGACTATGGCAGCACACAACTCCTTCAGCTATGCCGCAGCTGCATCACTCCAACGGCCTTCTCCCTCCTTGCAGAGGTGGTGGCTACGGCAGCCTCCAAACTCAATCCTCCTGCAGACCTCCACTCTCCACCTCTCTAACTCTCTACTCCAGCCAGCAGCTCCTTCAACAGCCAGCACTCACTCAAGTGGAATGCCAGCGGCATCAGCCATGAATGAATGCTGGCCGGCTGGCTGCTGGCTTCTTTTATAGCCAGCCGAGGGCCGAGGGCAGCAGCTTTGCGCTCAGCCAAAAATTCGGATCAGGGCCTGGCCCTTGATCTCGGACGAGATCAAGGGCTGGAAATCTGGATGTTAACCTAGGAGAACCAAGTTCCAGGCCCTGGTAATGCATCTGGCCTTCACCCGCAGCCAAACGCAGCCCAAAGTGGATGTATCAAGCCATTGAAAACAGACTGTTGAAATTCAAGTCTACTTTCACATCAGGGCCTCGATGCTTCCAGTGCTGCATCTAGCCCTACAGCGCGATTAAATTCGTGACATTCCCCTTTTTTTTTTTCATCTTTTCCCCTCTTTTCTACTTTCTACCCTTGTATCTGCTCTACCCCCGCGGCCACATACGTGGCCGTTACTCACTTCTTCTCTTCTTCCCTTCTCCTTCTTTCCTTACTTTCTTTTCTTTTCTTATAACCTTGCCTCGTTCAAATGTGCCCACTCCTGGACATCAAAAGTGCCAGGTTCGGCAACCTTTAACAACTGCTGCCCATTTTCAATCACCAACGGGCGTAACTGTTCACGCCCACAACGTTCAGGGGGAGGGGAACTAAGAGAAAGAAAGAAAGAAAGAAATATATTTTTAAAAGAAAAAAGCAAAAATAAACAAAAAAACTTACCAAGGGAAGTGAATCGACTTACCTGAGGCACGTTTTCAGTCGTCACCAGGTAAGGTTCACGTCCCCTCCCTTTTCTCTCTCTCACACACACATACCCCGCCTGTCGGGGTGCAGCCTCCCGACAAGTCGCCGATAATCCGACGAAATCGTCCGGCACGGTAATAGGGCGTCGCTCCACTATTCTCGACATGCACACAAGACAATATCATGTCGATGTATCTTTCCAGGTTCTTGTGGACGATTCTCTCTCGTTTTGCACACTTCGAGGGTAGCAGAGTGAGACCCATATGCCCGTTCGTTCGAAATGAACGGGTAATAACAAAAAAGAAGAAAAGAAAAAAATCTAACCAAAATTTGAGAAGGAAATCTAAAACAAAATCTAAACAAAACCTAACTAAAAAGTTCACCTATGAAAAAAAACGGTCGCCCGTTTTCACGAGTGACTATTTGATGTACTGGGGCTGAAAAGCCCCAGTCACTTCAAAGAAAATATTTATTATTATTATTGTTTTTTTTTTTCTCTTTGTTGGCTGTAGCCAAAGGTCATGCCTTGTGGCTAGCCTACGAGTTGTCGAAATACAGACCTGAGTTCGATCCCAACACCATTTCTCAATTTATACGTGTCATCCTTGCGCAGAGGCCATGCCAAACTCGGCGCGGCCAATCTGGACCGCGCGATCCTCCAGATCTAGCAGGCAGATTAACGCGCAGGCGACATAATGAATAGCCAACTCCAAAAGGAGCTAGCCCCGAGGTGCGGTTCCCCAGATTCAATCCCGGTATCTGCCGAGTGACAGTCCTGTACCATAACCTACTGGGCTAGGTCCTATCACGATAGTGATAGGAGCAACTCTTCCATATGAAGAGCTTGCCCAGTCTCTATTTCATTATATCGTGGCCTTGCAGGCCCTGCTTGCATGTGGCCCTGCTGCGTCGCCTGTTCGAGGCTTTGCAGGCCATGCTCACTGGCTTTGTCCCATCGGTTGGCCGCGAGTATCGACCGCACCGCCCCCAGCCCTTAACAGAGCAGGCTGCTGGGTCTCACGGCCATCTGTCATAGTTTCAATCCCCCTCGTACGACGGTTCTTATTAGCCTTGTAGGCTCTGAATCGCGCGGCTTAGCAACCGTGCATCATTGTCTAGGATAGGCCTAGCCTTAGTGCTTCCACGTTTGCGTGCCCATGCGGCCTCGACAAAACCGCCGACTTCTGTCATTATTTTTCGGCGACGCAGGCGCCCAGTGTAAAGTCCAAAAAACATCCGAGTCTCTCAGTCATAGGTTAGTTTGAATAGACTTTTGGCGAACGTCAATCTCATCAAGTCCTCCAATTCAATGAAGAGGGTCGGACAATGTTCGACATTGAAAAACACGGGCAGATACCCTTGCCAGGGTTTCTGCCCTGACAACGCTACCACTGAGAATTAGCAAGATGGAAGCCAGACTATCATTATAGATGGTCCCGAGGGTAGCAGGGTCACCCTAGAGACCGTGAACGAATTCGACAAGCAGCACAAGGTTTCCCTGCAAAGCAAAGGTCAGGTAATGACACGAAGTTGATTCGTGAGGAACTTACCTTGGGACCACATAAAATGAAAAGGAAAAGGATGGAGGTTGAAGACTTGGAGGACAAATACATGGTAAACGGAACCGTTTACCCGAAAGAAGGCGACGACGAGGAATTCAGACGATGCATAAACCTTTCGTTTTTGGAGGAATTTCCCCCAACATAGTGGAGGAAAGAAACACAAATCTGTAGCTCAAAAGGTTAAATTGGCTGCAGTTAGCCATGATAGGACTGGGGAAATAGGGATCACTGAGGAGGAGATAACACATATGATTAGGGAACGAAAGGCAGCTGAAGGTCAAAGAATTACTTACAAAAGATTGGAGGAGATGGACATAGGTGATGGGAACATAACAAAGGAGGAAAAAAAGATGCTAAGAGCCTGCGATAAGGCCGTGGCTTTTTGTGACGCGGAAAGAGGACGAATAGACCCGCGGTATGCTAAACCGGCAAGGATCTACACGGTCCCATACGTGTCGTGGAGTGATGCAGGGTGGAATTGCGCTCTGATAAAAGACTTTTTGAAGGAGAAGATTAGGACATTCGTAGTCGAACCCTGTGAGAGCGTTGGGTCCATTCCAAAGGTTACGGTTAGAGACGTTGGGTCCATTCCAAACTCGGATCTCTTGACCGCGACAGGGCGTTGTATTTACTTGGTTTGCGATCTTTTCTCAACAGACGATGAAATTTCACTGGATTACAGAGATCGGCACCTAACCGTGATGCACACGCTCTTAGGGTTAATCGAGATGATGGTGGTATCGATGGGGTGGACTAATGGTGTTGCAGTCTTCCAAAGAGCGATGGTCGCGGTATTGGGAGAGCTTATACCCAATTTAATCGTGGTTTTCCTAGACGGTTTCCCCATCAAGGGGCCATATGAGAAGGACGAGACTGAGGTAGATCCAGAGTGAGGAAATTCGTCGCGAGCCATGTTCAGGACATTAGAAAGGTATCAATGAGGCTAGAGGATGTGAATGTCACTGTTAGCGGGAGCAAAAGTAGGTGGGCTGTATCCGCCATTAAGATATTAGGCTATATTTGCGATAAGAATGGTAGGCGGCTGGACCCCACAAAGCTTGAGAAGCTTACGAATTGGCCAACACCGCTACGACATATCACAGATACACGGCAGTTTCTAGGATTGGTTGGCTTCTGGAAGAATTTTATAAAAGGGTATGCGGAGAAAGCGGAGCCCTTAAGAAGACTATTACGGAAAGGAGTAGAGTGGAAGTGGGCGAGCAATCAAGAAGACGCGGTAAAGACCCTGGAGGATGAGTTCAAGGAAGGAGGGCAGGTCCTTGGAGGTCCTTTGAAGACGAGGAAAAAAAGCCATTTGTAGTATGCACTGAAGCGGGGATCACATCTGTAGGAGGGGTCTTGGCTCAGAAGGACTTCAACGGCAAGGAGAGACCTCTCAGACTCGAGAGTAGAACATTGAACACCAACGAGAGAAACTATTCTCAGATTAAGAAAGAAGTCCTGGGGGTGTTACATTGCCTGAACGTCTTCAGACACTATATCTTCGGGCGAAGGTTCGTCTTACGAGTCGATCCTACAACGGTAGCCGCCGTATTACAAAAGGACTTCTATTTAACGGATCCTATGATAACCAGGTGGCTTATGCACATAAGAATGGTTGACTACATAGTGGAGCGTATATCAGGGGCCAAGAATGCTGTAGCATATGGACTTTCACCCATTAGACTAGAGGAGGGGGATTTGGGGTCGCTTGGAGGGGTGGACAGGCTCCTGCGGATGGAAATAGGCTCGGTGAGGATTGAGCCTAGCACTAGTGGTGTCGCTCCGTTCTTGGAAAACCTCTATACCGGTAAGTACCACCAAATAGGGCTATATCTTCTCGGGGAAGTGGATGTCAATGATAGACTCACGAAGGAGGCTCAGCAGTACTGTCTTAGGGCAGGTCACCTCTTCAAAAGACCGCCTAAGAATGGTATGCAGATGAGAGTAGTATGCGATGAGGAAGAGTGAAGGGAGATAATTGTCGAGCTTCACGATGGGGTTGTTGGAGGTCATAGAGGAGTGTCAGGGAAGGTCAGGAATCTTTATTGGTGGGACGACTTATATAGAGATGTAGAGGCCTACTGCCAAACATGCGAGGAATGCCAAAAGAGAGCGGTAGTCAAATATAAGGAACCGTTGTTTCCTTCTTATTCGACGACGACAGGCGAGAAGGTTCATGTGGACTTAATTAAGATGCCCAAGGGAGAAGGAGGAATGAATTCCATCATGGATATCATGGACCACTTGACCGGATTTGTGGAGGCCATGGCACTACGTCAAAAGACGAAGAAAACGGTTAGTGAGTGTTTGACAGAGTATATCACCTGGTACGGATGTGTCCGAAAGATCGTCATGGATAGGGGGTCGGAATTTATGGCTAAGTCCAAACCTTTTTGCAGAGGGTAGGGATCCAAGTACTGTTATCTACGGCATACCATCCCTAGACTCACGCGCCTGTGGAAAGGGGACATCAATCCTTAGTGAATGCACTCACCAAGTGGTGTGTGGGGTAAGAGAAGAAGTGGCAAAAATACCTGAGATTCGCAGTCTGGGCGGATAATGTTACTGTCTGAACCACCACTGGTTATCAGCCCTACCCTGTGGTTCGGGAGGCGCTGCTTTTTGCCCATGGAGTTTCATATGGACTCACGAACAAAGGTAGATTGGGACGAGGTACCAACCAAGGAACATTTACTAATTAGGCAGATAGTTGAGACGCTGGAAGAAAACACCCCGCCGTGGAGAGGCTGAAAGGTCAGAGAGAGAAGGACAAGGAGAGGTGGGATAGTTAGGCAAGAGGGCATACCTACAAGAAGCCTGGTCTTGCTTTACGATTGAGCACTGGAAAGGTTTTGGTCTGGGAAACTGGCGAATAGGTAGATGGGACCTTACCGTGTGACCAGAAGATTATAAGGAGGTGCTTACTTGCTTGAGGAACTAGACGGGGGTAGGTGAAAGGAGCCGGTGTCTGGCTCACGTGAGAAGGTGTTTAGAGAGCGAGGAGAAAGCTTAAACAACCCCCGCCCGAACCTGAGGAAGGACAAAGAAAAGGAAAAAGTCGAGGAGAAACCGCTGGAGTCGCCAGAGGGACCTAAGTCATCCACCTACAAGAAAGGAGAAAGCTCCAAAAAGTGTACAAAGAAGAGACGAGGGGGGATCTTGGGCGTTAGAAACAGATGGAGAAAGGACATTAAGAAAAGGAAGCGAAAGGTCTTAAAGACGGCCAGACTGAGGAGAGAGAAGAAACCCAGAGTTAAGGAGGCCATTAAAAGCGCGATAGTTGTAGGCAAAGGTGAGGATAAACAATCCGCAAAAAGCGACAACGAAAGGTTAAGAAACGATTAGGGGTAAAAAGGAAGATGATTAAGAAAAAGCGGAGCAAGAACAAGAAATGGGAGAAAAAGGTCCGATGAGAGCCGTGAGGGAAAAAATCTTGGGTTGATTGGTAGAGATTAGGAGTCCAAAATTATTTTTCCTTGATGTTCCAAGATGGCTCGCTGGGGACGTCGAGAATGGGGGGGGGGTGCTGTTGTCGGCCGACTCCAGCCTTACGCCGCCCTTTACTTCCTTGAGGATAGTGCTTGGCGGAAACCAGATCTAACTGCCATGGCTGATTTGGTCACGACCGTCATCAAAGAACTACGGGATTAGAGCCACGCCGGGGGTTTCGGGACCAAGACGTTAAGAAAGTGTGGCCCGTTGATTTTGAGTGAGCCTTTTTCAATGAACATTATAAAAACCTATTGTTGGCAAAGCATAAAGGTATGGTGACGACAGGGGAGGTGTCGGAAGTGTCGGCCGAGTAACAAGAGCGAGAGACCCGAACTCGCACTAAAGCGTGGCGGTGTGCGTGACGACAGAGGGCACCCGACTCTTACGGCGAGCCTTCGGGCGGTCTAAGGGATGACAACAGGTGCAGATCACCGAGGGCCCAAGTAAGAAGGAAGTTGTTGCGTGGGCACTTATGAGGCCTTGACATTTAGGTCGTAAGTGAAACCAAAGGGAATCCGCGAGCCTAAGGCTGAGAACGGGGCCCTTAGGCCATAAATTTATTATTTCCAAGAATTGGGCCCGACGGATTTTGGTGGGACCTTGTCACTTTTTGCGTGGGGACCACTAGGGCCTGGGCAGGTCCGAACGTAGGTTCGGAACGAGGCCCGGTATCAGCCATGGCTGATTTGGTCACGACCGTCATCAAAGAACTATGGGATCAGAGCCACGCCGGGGGTTTCAGGGCCAAGACGTTAAGAAAGTGTGGCCCGTTGATTCTGAGTGAGCCTTTTTCAATGAACACTATGAAAACCTATCGTTGGCAAGGCATAAAAGTATGGTGACGACAGGGGAGGTGTCGGAAGCGCTGGCCGAGTAACAAGAGCGAGAGACCCGAACTCGCACTAGAGCGTGGCGGTGTGCGTGACGAGAGAGGGCGCTCGACTCTTACGGGGAGCCTTCTGGCGGTGTAAGGGATGACAACAGGTGCAGATCACTGAGGGCCCAAGTAAGAAGGAAGTTGCTGCGTGGGCACTTACGAGGCCTTGACATTTAGGCCGTAAGTGAAACCAAAGGGAAGCCGCGAGCCTAAGGCTGAGAATGGGGCCCTTAGGCCATAAATTTATTATTTCCAAGAATCGGGCCCTGCGGATTTTGGTGGGACCTTGTCACTTTATGCGTGGGGACCATGCCTCCACGGTCTGTCTAAGCGGTCTTCTTGAGTGGCGCGACAGGGAACTCATTGACACGGGGACTGGTGAGGAACGTGTCACAAGTTCTCCCCAACCCGAGTCCTGACCTTCCAAGGGGGACGGTGACAGTGCGTGGAGGCATGGTAAAGCTCAACCTCGAGATGGCCTCGATGGGCTCGCGAGTCTACCCCAGACACTGAGAGTTCCAACACGATGCCATGGGATCAGCGAGCCTGATACGGGCGACATCCGATAGGGAGGAGGGTACGTCGTAGGGTCGGTCGGTACTCGGACCGATTTCCCTGACACGGACGTTGAACCTGTTTCTGGAACCGGATGCAGCGCATCAGATCCTATTGTTTTGGATTGAGTAAAAAGTTCATCTTGTTCCTTTCAGCGACTTTTCCGCGAGTTTCGTGATTTGCTCGTCTTTGTTTGCTATGCTAACTTGTTTTGTTGTCGAGACAGACACGACATCTCTACAGGTTACAGGAGCCCCAAGCGACCCTCCTGTGGGTGAGCGTCGAGAGGGTAGAGGGCGCTGCTGAGGGCAGCGCCATAGCGCAGCCTTCATAGCCAGGCTGGGGCTTGGACTTAGCGGGTGGTGGTGGTCTTCGTGCATGAGAGGGAAGGTGTGGGTAGTAGAAGTCGAGGGTGAGAGAGAGAGAGACGAGGTGTGATGATGTGAGGCCACGTACCGGTCTTGGCAATGGTCGACAGGGTTGACATCTTCATGCATTTTGGTTGTTGCTGCTGACGTCAACGGGATGCATTGGCAATTCGTAAGCTGCTAGTAGCTGTGTAGTAGTTGTCTGGGCGCTGGTCGCCAAGTAGGAGGGACTCTGGATACATATGTTGGTGGTGGCGAGAGTGTGCTCTCATTGACATTCGGATTCAGTGTTTTGGTTCTCCGTTGGTGCAATATCAGTGCATTTCTGCTTTCTGGACAGCGTTGGACTTGCTGGCTTTCAATATGATTTTGCATTCTCGATTTCTGTCATTTCGCTATCGCTCATTTCCTTGCATGGGGTAACTGAAGCATCTTCATTCTTTTGATATGTTTGATCTTTTCTTTTGTTATAATAAGGTTGTAGGGGTGGTGTCCGAGATATTATGGAGGGAGGAGAACCGGCAGGCGGCTGTGCACACCAGGTTCAGCCACCCTGACAGCCAGGCGGACCCACACACACAGAGGTCACTAATGTGGAGTGCACAACCTCGACCACAGCGACCTGAGAGTTTCGCCCCGGGACAGGTGCTACTTGGAGCGCTGCGCCGGGGTGGTCCCCCCTCAAACTCAGGGTCCTGTATCCCTGAGCCGGGAGACCTTGAGCCACCACAGTCGCTGGCAGTCGTCGGGTGCTGAGGGGATAAGAGTCACCCCTGCTAGGAAGGGGACAAACTTCACACTGCTCTCGTGATGCATCCCCACTGAGCCCGCCCCTTCCGGAGTGGTCTCCCCCCATAGCCTCCATACAATCGAAAGGGAACTGCATGGTCGGGGCTCAGCATCTGATGGGCACCAGGTGGGTGGATCCCCAGTTCAGACTTGGTGATAGTAGCCCCTGGCTGCATGCGTGCTCAGTGTGTGGATGGCTGTGCGTCGGTCAACCTCCGCCGGCGCCATGTGCACGAAGATGCGGGGTTTTGAACCCGCAACGTCAGACAATGATGTGCATTTGCAACCGGTGCTCTACCCACTGAACTATCAGCCATCCACTGTTTGATGTTTTCGTACCTAGCTGGCAGAGCCTAATGAAACAGGCTCTCTTGTTTTCTTTTGTTTTCTGTCCGCTGATGGAGCCCCATGGAATGGACCACTACTCTTTTATGTCTCTCTGCTTGTGGCGGTTGTGCAGGTGACTGAGGGTGGGAAACTGGAGAAGATCAGGCATGGAGAGACCCTTTCGGATCATCTCAAGTTCTTTGAGAACCTGTGAGGCGGCCAGGTCCGCGCAAAAGTTTGCAGCCTTCAGAACGGCATGGCTACCTCGTTTCCCCCGGGTGCGCCCCATTTTTGCTGTGATAGGATTTTTTTGGGGTGCTTCACATATATGCAGCTCCTTTTGCCACTCAAGAGGGTTGTGTGTTTTTTTTGTTCCATCTGTCATTCTTCTTAAGGTTTGTGGCACTTTTCTTGATCCCATCACGTTCTTCGTGAGATTAGTGCAGAGTTTTCTTCTTCTCCCTCATTTCCAGATCTTTCCTGTGAAGAATTTGAAGTGTATACAAATTTGTCTTCATGTTCTTGGCTTTCGGTTCATGTTTTGAACCTCTGCTCTCCTCGAGGTCTTTTCTCTTTTCTCGTTTTCCCGGTTGTTCTCCTAGGTTGTTTTGTGAATTCCTGGCAGTGTTTGGCCAACTTCCTCCCAGTGGTACAGTGTGGTGGATCATCGCTCAGAAGCTTCAATGAGGAGGACTCACTCATAAATGAACCCTTTACACAAATGCATGGGTGGTTGTTTGTGAGCTTGAATATCTGCTCATTCTTGGCGAGTCTTTGACTGCAACTGGCTGTAATCATGGCCATGTGCTATCCGACTTATTAAAACTGTGAGCCTTATGGCAGAATACAACAGTGTAGTGTGTTGTTTGCGTAGGAGTCGCCCTCCGTGAGGAGATTTTCTAACCCAACACCCAATGTCAGGAATTGTTTCTTGCCATGCGATTGTAGTACAACTGTTGAGGTTGGTGTATGAAGAGGCCTGGCCCGTTGTCTGGATGACTGGCTAACCAGCCATTGCCATTAAACAGCTTCTACAGGCAAAACAGGTGCATGGTGAGGCGCCTGTGAAGAGGTACAATGTCCTGGTTCATACTGTGCGCTGGGGCTGAGCGACGCTTGCTCACCCCCATGCAGGTGACTGTGTGCTTGCGAATATTCATGCTCATGAATTCTCTCACACATCATGATCTCTGCAAGCGGTAGAGAAACCATGCATAGTGCTTGTTTTTCTTGCAACCGAGGCTTGTTGTCCTGTGCTCGGCGCATGCTGCTTGTGGCTCGCACATGCTGTCCTTTACTCCACGAGTGCTAATTTGATCCGCTCGGCCACACAGGAATGTGGATGCTGTTGCTAGTATAGCGAAAACAAAAAGAAAAGAGGATGTTGTTGCTCATATAGCACAGCGGTGAACAGATGTGACAAGGAGCAAGGCAGCAGTGCAGAAGCAGGCTCATGTACAGCAATCAATATTAACTTAGTAATCGTTGTTACCTTAATTCTGTCTGTGGTATGCTCAGTTTATGTTTCTATTATCGCATCGAAAGGAGGGAATAATTGACCGAGTACTAAATATTCCGCTCGTGCCATGACAGTGCAGGGACACAACCCTTGAGGTTTGAGCCGGCATGGATACAATTTGTGTTCTTCATTGCTTGGAGAAACTTTGCTAAGAATCACATGATAGCCTTCCCAGTATGTATTTCATAAGTTTGGAGTATTTCCTGTCTGTTTGGCAAGGATCAGTGACAGCTCATGCTAACTGTATTGAAACAGGGTTGGTTGCACAGCTGCACCGGTGCCTGATTTTTTTTCACTCTTTCATTTTCTGGGCTTTGTTCCAGTATTTCCCCTCGTCCCCATTCCCGCCCTCCAACCCAGGGCCTCCCCCAAGGACTCCCAACCTCCCGGATTTCTCCAGTCGCTGCCCCTTGCAATGATTCTTATGTCAACCACTCTCAAACCTCCACAAACACATTCACATGAGAATCCGAGACGAAAACCAGTACCCAAGACACAAGAGTTGCATCAAGGATTGGCACCAAAGTTTTATTATTATACAAAGAAAGTGTTCGAGTCTCCTGCGGACTTCGCCGCTCACACAACTTCCACAGACTCCCTTCTCTCTCTCTCTCTCTCTCTCTCTCTCTCTCTCTCTCTCTCTCTCTCTCTCTCTCTCTCTCTCTCTCTCTCTCTCTCTCTCTCATTTTTATCACCCCTGGGCTCTGATACAGCTTGTCGTGGCCTATTCTTTGACGTCCAGTCATCGATCCGACGGTCGAGATTTGTCTTGAAACGTTTTCTTCTGCCGCCACCTGGTGGGGTGTATGGCAGACAAGTGGATAGTGCGTCTGGTCGAGATAAAGTGTCTGTAGTTAGAGAGAGCTGGACAGAGTGTCAGTGATCAGAGAGAGCTCGAGAGAATGTCAGAGGGTGTTAGCGCATGGGGAGTGGCTGAGAGGATGTCACAGTGTGTTAGGGGATAATGAGAGATTGTCAGATATCTTGAGGGGTTTGTCAGCCAACCACATAATTCTGGGCAATACGTGGGATATAAGACATGCGTGTATGAACATGGTCATGTATTCATTGATATATGTGGAAATAAAAAGGAAAAAATAAAAATTGACTTGTTAAAACAAAATCATTACAAGCGACAGATTCTGATATATTTTCACAGCTTGCACACGCCCTGAAACCCTACAGAGGTTTTGTCTTTCTTTTTGTTTTTTTTTCCGATGGGAACACGGCTCCAATCTATTCGTGGGGAGCTGCACGTGTTGGGAACCAGGCCCAGCGTCCCGTATAGAAATTTACATAGAAATTTGAAAGTTTGAGATACCGGGGCCATTACCCGGCTTTGCCAAGAAAAAAATTGGGCTAGAAACTAATAAGGCTCCAATCTACTCGTGGGGAGCAGCACGTGCTGGGAACCGGGCCCAGCGTCCCATATAGAAATTTACATAGAAATTCGACAGTTTGAGATACCGGGGCCATTACCCGGCTTTCGCCAAAAAAAATTTGGGCTAGAAACGACTCAGAAACCCCCCATCAATTCTCTTAACCTCACTCTGGCAAGACTTACTGTATCAGAGCCACCATCTCCGCTGCTGCTGTACCCTATTTCCATCCTACGAGCTAGCCCCCTCACTAGGAGGACGCTTGATATCCAAACCATCTACTTCTCCCACACACCTCTTTTTTGAGACAAATTTAAGAAGATCTCCCCCTGCCAGCATTTATTGCCCCGGAAATCAGGGGATTAACTGAGCAGGGACAGCCTTTGATGATAGGTCAAAATTAGAAAATATGGAAACATGCAGCCCCTGGAATAGTCAACCCAAAAATCCTGCCTCCGTCATCGAAAATATGGAAACATGCAGCCCCTGGAATAGTCAGCCCAAAAGATTGTTCCAGGTGGAGTTAGCAGCCAGTGGCCGGTACCCGCCAAGATACTTGGCGCCAATCGCATCCACCCCGACTCCGTCCATCCCAGTCCCATCCGTCCTTCCTAACTCCGTCCTCGTACGGAGTTTCAGGGGACCGCTTCTCAGCAGGGGGTGAGCACCATCATCACCCCGAACTTCCTTGCCCCCACAAGAACTCCAGTCTCCGTCCTCAGGGGTAAACAAGCGCTACCCAACGCCAATCGCGCCAGAGCTCGCCGTCATCAGCCGGTACCTATTGTACAGTCTAAACTACCCAACGCCAATCGCATCTGATAAGAGCTCCCCCTAGCCGGTACCCGTCGAACAACCCTATTCCATCCCCCTCTCCGTCCTTGCAAAGAATCATTTCATGCTCCCTCTCCTACTTCAAAACAATTCCCCCGAAACCCTACAAGATACTTCACTTTACTATCTCTGACAAGAATAGGACAAATTCAGGGAAACAGGCAGCTCCAGAAACAGAACCCGAACAATCCTGCCTCCATCATCGAAAGGAAGAACCTCATTCGTTCTCCCAAACTCCGTCCTCGTAAAGAGTCCAGAGAACCATATCTCAGCAGAGGGCGAGCACCATCATCACCCTGAAATTCCTTGCCCCCTCAAGAATTCCGGTCTCCGTCCTCAAGGGGATAAGACAACACCACCCAACGCCAACCGCGCCAAGGCTCACCCTCATCAGCCGGTACCCATTGGAAAACGTAAACTACCCAACGCCAATCACATCTGATAAGTGGTCCCCCTGACCGGTACTCTTTAGAAAGCCCTATCCCATCCCGTCTTCGTCCTTGCTAAGAATCATTTGATGCCCTTTGCCCCCTCCAAAACAAGATCCCCCAAGACCCTACAAGATGTTCCACTTGACCATCCCCTGGGGCCCCTGTTCAAATTTCCAACCAAACTCTGACAAAAGTTAGGTCAAATTCTGATCAAAGTTAAAAAAACAAAAATATCTCGCCACAAAGACCCTAGAAAATCAACGAGATTAATCGTGTATGTTTTCCCTTAGACATCTAAATACGAATTAAATCCAACTTAGGAAATTCGTTGGTATAGAAGATTGAAAAATGAATCAACAAGGATAGTAGTAAAAGGAACTTAGATTATGGAAGAAACAATCATTAGAAAAAATCATTGGAAAAACAGTTGCATGAAGATCCCGGCGAATTTCGGATTGGAATTTCAGAAGCTATGTGTAGTAAAAAACATTCAGAATTGTGAATCTATCAGAATCGCAGTCTGATTCCTGACTTTCAAACTGGCAAATGTATTAGGCTCTGAGGATTAGAATATTGCAAAGATGTATTTCAGAATTATTCCAGGACGTAGAGAGAGAAAAATATCTATGTATGGAGGAACTACAACTTCAAATCTCCATCAGAACCTTCATAGAATGACGTGAGAAAACACTCGAGAACAATCAAGAATCCTAAATCGAGATCATCAATGAGAAACCAAATTAGGAGATCAAGGAATTTTGGACAGTTCTTAGCTAGGAGATCAAGGGATTTTTGACAGTTATTAGCAATCATTAGAGCATGGGCTAACCAAACGCCATCTAAGCAGATCAGCGAGTAACCTCCATCTCCCCTTCCTTGGCAGCACCTACTTACCTCCTTCACCTCAAACCCTACCCCGGCGTCTTCGGACAAGGAAGAACCCTTCCTCCCACTGCTGGCTGCTAAGGCTCTGGGCACTGCTAACACCGAAAACCATCGACGGCCATGTTCAATCCCTGAAAAGAATCAAAAATGGTGTGGCACCTCCTCACAAAACCTGTTAGCGAGTCACCACAGGGGGTTAGAAATCTCTAAAAAAAAACATGCAAATTCGTACCTACCCTGCTGCCGAAGAAGGGGGGAGACTCTTCCTACCACCACTGATCGTTTGCTGTATCGATGATCATCACTGCTGCTGGATTGGTCATACCCTGCTGATGAAAATACACGAGGCCCGACAGAAGTCACCCAACAATAGCAGGCTCTGATGTCCATTCACCACGCTTCTCCCCGCTCCACTACCTCGGAATATCCTGCGTCCCGACCCCGATTACGAGGCAGAAGTCCCGTCAACCCAACGTTTATTCCTCGCGACGTCCGCATCACCAGCTCTTGCCTTGCACTGCAGCGTTCTATGCTTCCGCAGGCCGAAATCCAAGTACGGGTGGCGCAGTGCTCCTGGTCGCGCTGCGCCACCCTGTAGAGGTTTTGTCAGAACCTGGGTGTTTTTTTTTGTTTTTTTTTTTTGCGTTTTTATCGGTTGAGATTTTTTTTTTTTTAATGGAGTGTTTAAGTTTCTGGTGGTCATCGTGACTTCTTTTTATTTTTACTGTCGCTGAAAAGAAATGGGTTTGAGATTTGTGATCTAGAATGTAGGATGGAGGTGAATCGCTGTTGGTATACTTGAGGAGAAGTGGGTAAGGGTGTGGTGCATTGTGGGGTACAATGTTTGTTTACAGTGAGGGGGTATAGTTGGAAAGGTTGTTCTTTTACGAACTCTGCCGAAAAGGTTTCACCCAGTTTACCCCGATAGGCACAAACCTGAGATTCGAACCCTAGGCCTACGCCATGTGCCCTGTACATTGACCCGGTGATCGGTGTGAAATTCGATCCCTAGACCTATTCCTGTACCCTGTACGTCTACCCGGTGACTGTGTGAGATTCGAACCTGCGATTTGTCCTGTGTCATAGGTTAGGCCGTAGGTCGGGTAAAGGTTTCACCCAGTTTACCCCGACAGGCACAAACCTGAGATTCGAACCTTAGGCCTACCCTATGTACCCTGTACATTGACCCGGTTATTTGTGTGAGATTCGATCCCTAGACCTATTCCTGTACCCTGTACATCTACCCGGTGACTGTGTGAGATTCGAACCCGCGATTTGTCCTGTGTCGTAGGTTAGGCCGTAGGTCGGGTAAGTTGGGCTTGATCCCTAGGTCTGCAGGTTAGTAGTTAAGTCTGTTACGGGTAATCTTACGAGGGTCTGTCCGAGAAGTCTCTACCTGAGTCTACTGAGGACCTAGAGTCAGTCCGTAGGTCTGTACTATGTAGGCTCTAGAAGGCTGTAGGTCCCTGTAGGCCGGTCCAGTCAGCGAAGTATGAGGGAAGGGCTGCACGTGGGGAGAGGTTCTGGCCACGCGGTATGCAGAAGGCTCCGGAAACGCGCTTTGGGGCCACGCGTTTTGGCCCAAAGGGTCCACAAGTTTTCGGCCTACGCGGCGTACGCGGCCTAGAACATTCCAAAACCTAACCGGTAGGCCGGTCCAGTCAGCAAAGTATCAGGGGAGGGCTGTACGCGGGTGAAGGTTCTGGCCACACGGTATGCAGAAGCCTCCGGAAACGCGCTTTGGGGCCATGCGTTTTGGCCCAAAGGGTCCACAAGTTTTCGGCCTACGCGGCCTACGCGGCCTAGAACATTCCAAACCTAAGCCCCGCGCGGTAAGGGGCGAGGACCATGGGTTATGGCCCAGGCCCACACGTTTTCAGGCAGGGTCCGGCCACATCCGAAAAAGTATAAATAAAGAGGCAGCATCCAACCATTCATTCATTCGCCCGTGCGTCATGCGGAAGCGCTGGCTTGGTGACTTGTGCGTGGATGTTACGGACTCAGCGAGGGTTCGATCCCTGGTCCGCGGGTTACCACCTGCCAGGCTGCTATTTCTTTTTTGGGTCTTTGTTCACAGGCCCCGGACTGTTGGCACCCTTTGCAGTTGGCACCCGTTCTCAAATTCCTCTTTTGGCACTTTTGGATTTCGATACTTGGCGCAATCCCACATTCTGGCGCCCAGACTCACACCTTCGATTTGCAGTTCAGCTCTGAGGCAATTTGCACTTCGACCTCAGTACAGGCAACCAATTTTCAGCCTCATTGCTTCTGTTAAGTCGTGTCGAGTCTGCGTCGAGTTGACTGAGTGTGTGTATGCTTTTTCTCTCCCTCCTCCCAGCCTCGCTGCCCTATCTCCCCCTTGTTACATTGTTATCAGAGCGGTCTTGAGACCCTCCCCCCCACTTGGCATCAAGACCAGGTCCATCGAACCTTGTCGAAGCTTGGACGCGACTTCGCAGCGCTAACCAACGAGGAGCTTCCATCACAGCCATCTTCGCCATCTCCACCGTGCTCCGACGCCGTGATCTTCTACAAGCATTCAACAGGCATTTCAGCGCCTTCCTCCTCGTCGCAGCTTCACCTTGAATCTGGCCAGCGTTATGACCAGGTACGTGCAATTTGTATTTTTTATTTTTATTTCTCCTTCGATTCTTCTTCTCCCCGGACTCCTTCCCCCCTGATTCTCTC
>BFEA01000053.1:4321388-4339242 GCA_003427395.1 Chara braunii
CCCCCCCCCCCCGCTTACTCGATCCCAGTTCCCGCCCTTCCTACGATCGCTATTCCCCCCTCGGCATCGCTCATCTCACTGTCAGGATTCCCCCCCCCACAAGAACTTCCCCGGTGCGCCCTCAATCCCGACCTCGCCCTCCCACTTACCCCCTTTCCCCACTTGGCGCGCACATGCCATTGTGCCCCCATTCCCTGACCCCCATCTCGCTTCAGCTTTCTGTTCACCCCTCGATTTCCTCCCCAATTCCCCCTGCCCCCTTGACTTACCCAGACGTGGATCGCGCCCAACTGCGATCGTGACCTCCCCCCCTTCGATCCTACTCCCTTCCCCCCACCCGTTGTGTTCTATCCCGATCCCGAGCCCGAGCTCCCCTGCTCCTGCCCACCCATCCCCCGACCTCGACCCCCCCTCCCCCCTTCTTGATCCTACTTCCCCCTCCCCATCCTCGTGCCTCACTCCTCCCTTTCCAATTTCCAATTGTGCGCCCCCCTCCCCATCCGCGCGCCTCATTTTGCCCTTTCCAATCGCGAACTGTCAGAGGGCACGGTGTCCCGGCCCTCCGCTTCCGTACCAAATACCACGGTGTCATGCAGGCTCGGCGCCCTGCCACACAGCAGACTGACTTGTGGTTGAAGTAGTCGTCGGGTCCGCCAGGGGGCGCGATAGTAAAAGGTTAGCGAGGGCTTCTCAACCACACGTCGGGCCCCAATGGCTGTGTTTTGAACTAAGTGCAGAGGGAAAAGAGGAATGAAAAGAAAAGAAAAGGGGAAAATGAAAAAAAAAGTTCATATTCCACTTTTGTGATCGCATTCGGATCGCTATCCTTAGGTGTCGAATCAGATGATTCCATAGCTGAGGGGGGGGTGCTAGGGTTTTCCTCTTATTTTACTTCCCCTTCTTTTATTCATTTTATTTTATTTTTGGCTTGTTCGAATTCTAGTTCCCCACTTGGTCACGTCCGGGGGAAAGACAAATAGTTTGGGTTTGAATCGTAAGCCGAAAATGGGTAGTGTGGGCTGCCCGACCTTTTGTTTTAGTTTTCGTGAGCTTGACTGGTAAGGTTCTGTCAATGTGAGGGCCCAAAAATAGGAGCACCCGCAGCCGCATCGGTAGGAGATTCATCACCTCCTGTGAGTGGTCATGGGTCCTCTCCTTACCATCAGACGTGGGTACTCATTAGGGGCAATTCGGTGGCGCGTTTTGAAGGGAAGAGGACGCCCGTCGACATCCCGTTATGGGACCATCGCGCAGAGCACATGGGTCACTTCGCCTCAAAAGTGACCGTTGGGGTTCTGCCTCTTGTTGTCCTTTTCTTCGTTCTACTTGCCTCACTAAATTTTGAAAAGCATTTTTTTATTTTATTTTATAGAATATAAGAAGGGTACTTGAATCCCTCATTCAGAGTGTGGGGATCGAGGTGAGCAGCGATCCTATAAAGGGTGAGGGAGATGAGCCTTTCGCTACCTGGGCATGAGCAGCCTCGCCACGCTGATTGTTGGCGAACTGAGGAGAGGGTTGAGCGGCAGGGTGACGATGAGGCAGTCCGTGTGCGTGGCTATTCCCGAAGTCGGTGGCCTGGTCACGTACGCTGTTCAGCAGAGGGGCTCGACCATGGTGCGCAGCAACGGGCTATACGGGTATAGGCCAAGATACCTCCAGTTCCCATGGAGGTGGGAGCGGATGTCTGCAGACAGGCCCATGGTGACGACTATTTTGGACTACAGCCACTGCGACCAGAAGGCCAGGCTGAAAATAAATGTGGAAGGAGGGAAAAAGGAGGAAATGAGAGCGGACCAGGGGTTACAGGCGGCCATCACGGAGGCCAAGGACCGGGCCAAGAGGAGGTGCAGGAGAGACGAGGTCACAGACGAAGGCCGTTTCTTACTTGGAAGAGGAGACTTCGACAGATATTGTAGAGCGGGACCAGGAGCATTTGGACAGAGACACGGAAGCAAAGAGCGATGCAAGTGACTTGGAGGCTGAGACCCAGTCGTTGCATGGGCTGGACAAGTGGCGAAGGGATCACTCGCCGGTCGAGCATGTTGAGAGAGGCCCAGAGGCCAACTCGCGACGACGTGGCCAGGGCCGTGAGGCGGTTGTGAAGGGGGTAAGTCATGACTGAGAACGAGAGGGAGGGAGAGAACACGGCGCGCAGAAGTTAGACACGAGAGAGAACCGGATTTTTTTTTTGTTTCTTGACTGTTGGCGTCATCTGTTGACGGCGATCATCTATAACCTACCGAGGGCAAACGTCAGACGTGAACAGTCATCCCCCACGCGCTGGTCACAACACCATTGGCAGGGGCACTGGATCTGTGGGAGCATCGTGCGCGGTGAAGACGGCTTGGGCGCTGGCGACGAGCGACATATTCAAAGGAGGAAAGTCTGATTTGCACGAACCACATGGAGAGGGGGACATGCACAACGTTGTTGACGTCATCTACTCCGGAGTATGGCCAACCCATAGCGGTCGACGTAGCAAGGCGGCAGACGGGTGTCATGGTCAGACAGTATCGAGTGATAGCCAACTCTCGGTGGGAGTTCCATGCAAGAAGGCCGCTCAGGTTTGCGTCATCCCTCAAGTAAAGACGCGGAGCAAGACGAGGACGAAAAAGGGGTGCGCATGATATGCAAGTAACGGGGAAAAGGTGAGGAAGAAAAACCAAAGGGAAGAACTACTCGGGTGTGGTTTCATGAGCCAACGTCACTTCATCTTGCTTAGTCACGGTATTATAGAAGAAGATCACGAATTATGAGTGACAGTTTGTGAGTGATGAGCCGAATTGAGTAATACTCATGCATTCCAGGGCCAGATTCTCATGAGGGGTCTGCGAGGGCAACCCAGATCTATGTGGTAATTAGCTTGTTATCTTCTGTAGACGCCAGACAGCGAGTATGATATTCACACTCGCTTTGCGACAGGTGAAGTCGGAGTGTGATTTGGGTTTCCCACAAGGAGAGACATTTCCTCGAATCTCGCTAAGGAGGTGTGAGCGATCACGCTTCTGACGATGCGAGTCCTTAGTCAGTCAAACAACGCATGATATACCTTATGGGGACAAGCTTGCCTAGTGAGTTCCCGTGGGCACGTGGATGACCCCTTCTTGCTACGTGTAAACCACGAGGTCGGGCTGTATATGAGAGTATCTATGGGAGAGGGATGAGCGAGATCACGATAAGACAAAGACGAACGAGTGGGGCGAGTTTAGTAACGAGTTTGAGTTGTCAGGGTCAAAATTAGAGGGGAATCTCGCGCTTGGTTGAAGAGGAGTGTGTTGTTCAGCGTTGCACACTGCCAGAAAGCCTCCTACTTGTCACATTCGTCCAGAATAAGAACTAAGGGTTAATGAACGTTAATTCTGATATCACTGGGTTGGGTTTGGAGTGATCATAATATTGAATTCTTTTATGATGAGAAATGATTCTCTTCAGACCAGCTGACGGAAGTGATTGTGTGACTGTAGATTTGCTTCGACAGAAAGAATAGTTATTACCACATTCCTATTCACCCCGAGCATCGCCCTTTCTTTGTTTTGAATTGGAATGAAACAAACTACCACTTCAATACATTTCGCTTCGGTGTCTCGTCTGCATGTTGGATTT
Organism: Chara braunii; assembly: GCA_003427395.1. Classification (NCBI taxonomy): domain Eukaryota; kingdom Viridiplantae; phylum Streptophyta; class Charophyceae; order Charales; family Characeae; genus Chara; species Chara braunii. The sequence goes on from BFEA01000053.1 coordinate 4,324,995, forward strand.
TCACCACTGTAATGCCAAAAATAATGATCGAACTCAGAATTCACAATGTTCTTATCTACTCCTATATTGATGGCTTTGTTCTACCAAATTCCTCCATTCGTTCTCTTATCTGGCAAACATTCAACTATGTCCTCGGTATCAACAAGTGTTCCTTTCTTCTTTTTCAATCAATTAAATTTGTAGGTTTCATTCTGGATTCACACCACAAGAGAATTAAGGATCTAGAAGATAAAGCCCAGAAAATCATTGAACTCATCAACGAACTTTCATATGAACCAATTACGAGTCGATCACTTGCAAGAGTCGCAGGAAAGCTAGCCTTACTTTCAAAGGCGTTCCTCCTAGCCCCACTCTTTCTATCATCACTTTACGATTCCTTTTCAACAGAAAATTGAGACTCTATTATCACCATCTCCAACAATTTTACCTTAGACCTAACCTGGTCGCTTCATAACTTGTCTTTTCTTCCAGGACGTCTTTCAACGATAAGAAAAACCACCTTGTTAATTGCAACATATGTTTCGTCCTCACAAATTGCAGCAATCAACCTACGACCTCCGAAGACCTAACTAGCTTTTCAGTGGTTCTCCTCCTTGCTCAAAGTCTGTCCACGGTTCCTTTTCCTCATCCACGGTTGGGTCAGTTTGCCATTTTTTTTTCATCAAGGTCATTCGAGATCTACGGTGGGATTGTGTTTTTTCCAGCATCTACGTTGGATCAGAAGTTAAGTGGAACTCACCCTGGATGCAGTAGGGCCTCGTTGGGTCGACCGCTATCACTTCCTTGTGCAGATTAGATACAGTATATGTAGCCGGCTGAGGACCGGTCGCTGCAGGTTGTGAAGATTCGCGCGGTGTGCCCTCCGCAGTTCGTCCGCCAGCCGCTGCGCTCATTGCATACGCGAACCTGTGACATCGCATTCAGTAGTCAGCCGCTCGTCGGGAAGAGAACTCGTTTTCCCTCGCCGATTTTGGCGAAACGGTCCCGCCCACCCGAGAAGATTCCCGCGGTGTGTGGGCGGAGGTTTCAATGACTCTTGAGGACAAGAGTTGGGAGACTGTAGTGGAGATGAAGTCGGAATGGTGTGGCCTATTTGGAATGACGACCGGAGGTCGTTCGATCCTAGAAAGAGCGGCCTTGAAGTGGGAGGAGGGAAGGACATTCTTCATCATTCTTCTGACCTCGATGGTTTTTTTGGTAGGAATATGCTTTGTTCCAACAAAGTTGAACTTGACGTCCCCTTGAGCCATTGGAGCACTGGACGAGAAAAGCAACAAGTGGAAGTAGAGAGGAGGCGATCCCAATTTGAGGAGGAGTGAGACAATGAGGCAACAAAAAACTTATCTGGTGAGCGGAGCCAAGGTGAGGGGTTTTGTAGCGCGAAAATGACCTTCCTGAGTTGGGAGGTGGAAGGCGGGGAGGTAAGATTGGAGAGAATCTCAAGAACCGAGGGGACTTCAATTGTTGTTTGATTTGAGGACATGGTCAAGCTTGGAATTGCCGGTGTCGTCATATATCTCGGGGTGAGTTGGCCTTGACTCTTTTGGCTGTGTGATCATATTCGTATCCACGGTCATGTTCGTGACTTGTCTTGGAGGATGAGCTTCTTCCATCATCTCCTTTCTTGTGCTAATTCGATTTGCCGTTGAAGCCTCCACGTTCCTCCCTTCAAAGAGGAAATAAATGAGGATGAGCCCCATGCACGCAAATGACGTGGACGTACTATCGGTTAGGGGAAGATAAGATGAAGATGGTCGGGCGACAACCCTTAGCTTACTTGGCGAGCTCCTGACGGGCGAGGCTGAGGCAATAGTCATATTCCGCATCAATGAGAGGAAGGGCCTTTTCCTTGCTTGTTGAGGAGGAGCTTGACATCTCGAGGAACAAAATGATCAGTGTAGTCCTTCGCAATAGATCTGACTCTGGCAACGAAGTCGTGGGAAATGGTTTTACCCATAGTAATTGAGATCCACTGCTTTGAATCTAATTACTGCTTCTATTTTAGAGTACCAACGATGGGAGACAAACATGCGTTTCGATCTCTTTGCAAATTTCGCGCGGGTTGCGTCCAAGTCGGAGTAAATCTTTTGATATAGTTCATTTGATGCACGGTTGCTTTCTTCTCCGAGTTGCAGTTGCTTGATGAGCTCGTCCTCTCTGCGGATCATTGCTTGCTTGAAATGTTCAAAATGTTGCAGTGTCACATGCGGTGGCGGAGAACATGACGAAGAGGGCATCTGGGGGGCAGAGGTTGATGGTGGGTGGTGTTGAGGCGGAGGCGGAGGGGGGGGGGAGGAAGAGGTGGTGCGCACATTCTGATTGCATAAGAGTGGACTTTAGCAGGTTCCGGGTGATTGTCAGGTTGCACCATATACATGAACCATCTCCTGAACACGAGGGTTAAGGCACTCGATAACTTTTTCAGGGGAGAAACGAAGTGGTAGAGATGGTAGGATAGTGTAAACTTCAGCACCGATTAACCCATAAGGTCATGAGGCAGCGAGGAAGGCTTGGAGCAGAGGGTCCATCTGGGTTAACAAAAACAGTGTAATTCGTTACAAAGAGTTTCGTGAAAACAAGCCTCTAGCGAGGCCTGTAAATGAATGGGAGAATTGACTAGAGAAGTCAACAGTATTTTTCCCCTTGGATTTGAATATTTGATCGTTTATAGGCAGTCAGTTGTTGATTGAGGTGGAGGTCCGGTGCCGAACATCTGATTTTGAGGGGACTCCTATCGTATCTCCTTCCACTGTTGATGCTGCCATAAACTGTTTGAGAAACAACTTTTGATTGCTCGAGAGGGAGAGTGATGACCTTTGTAAGAGTAGACTAATAAAGGCGTTTCGTAAAGCGTATCGAGAGTATGCACTGCAGAGAGGGGTGACAGAGGAGTCGGCATGACCTTTGCGATGGAAGAAATTAGGGATTGTTACATAGTATATCAGGAACAAGATCTTAACCTTAAAAGGAGTGAAGGAAGCCGAGGCATACAAAGATGCTGCAATCTTTCTTTATTTATGGGAGAGTTGGCAGCGGTGCACAGAGGGATTGTGATTGCAGTATTCGGAAATCAACATAGGGGAGAGGACTGTGGGATCAGACTATACTAAAATTGATTGGCGAGGTGGAAGATTCTTGATAAGATTGCGCAAGCCTATAGAGGGAGAGGAAACATTTTTAGGAATCTTAGGTGAATGGAAAGAGCAGGATGTGAGAAGTGGTTACCTGTTCCAAGGTCGACGAGGTGGTTGTGCACTCGGTGGTAGTGGTCTCAACAAGCGAATCGAGAAGTGGTTTGGGGAAGCGGGGGTGTTTGAATGGGAGACGGGGAACAATTTTCTATTAGGCGGAGTTGAGGCAGGAATAGAGGAAGGATGGAGTTTGGGAGAGATGATGCAGCAGGGGACTTGGAAGAGTGTGAAAACTTTTATGCGGTATGGATATGGAATGAAACGGGGCTGGAAGAGGAAGGAGGATAATTCAGTTTGAAATAAGAAAGGCTTCAGATCGGATAAGGAGGGATTGGCGCAGGAAGGACCGACTCTTGGACTAGGAATGCAAGAAAATGGGGATTGAGGGATTTTGAATTTCCAAACTATATTTTTCAGCAAGAGTATTGGGATCCAGGTTGGTTTATGGGAGTCGAGTACGATAAGGAGATAGAGGGCAGGGAGATTGTCGTACGAGAGAGGATTGTGTTTATGAGTGACAATGGGGGGAAAATGCAACTACAGGGTTTGCTTGGAAGGGTGTTCCAATCAAGGGAGAGAGCCTGGATGTTTAGAGCGTGGTTTGACCATGTTCTGAAAGGAGGCTGAAATCGAATCGTAAAGTGATGATAGAAAGAGTGGGGTTGGGAGGAAGGCCTTCGAAAGTGAGGCTAACTTTCATGCGACTCTTGCAAGTGATCGACTCGTAATTGGTTCATATGAAAGTTCATTAATGAGTTGAGTGATTTTTCGGGCTTTATCTTCTGGAACCGTAATTCTTTTGTGGTGTGAATCTAGAATGAAACCTAAAAATTTAATGGATTGAGAAGGAAGAAAGGAGCACTTGTTGATACTGAGAAAGAAGTTGAGCGACGGAGGAGGTAATGAAGTCTTGGTGATGAGGGAGGGCGTTGTGATTAGGGATGGCTGTTGGGGGTGAAATTTTGAGGTTGAGAACATGCTTGAATTGAGAAGCAATGTAAACACCTTTTAGCATGCGGCGGACTTCCATTTTCTTGGAGGTGTGTGAGTGGGTAGTGCCTACAAAGTTGAGTGTGACTCCATGCTTTATCCATTGGAGAAGCCAGTGAGAAAAACGTCGTGGGGAGGAAGAGAGAAAAAGGTTCCAGTTTGAGAAAGAGGATAAAGTGGAGGCTGCAACGAAGTCCTCAGGTGGGCGAAGCCAAGAGGCGGGTTCGTGGAGAGCGAAGATTGCTTTGGGGAGGTCTAAAGTGGATGGTGGTGAGGAGAGGTTTTGGAGAATTGTTGAGACGGAAGGTATGGAAATCAGGCTCCACAAAATCAAAATTTGTCACCAAGGATGACTTCAACACTCGCTCTTAAAATCTGCTCCTTCATTTCCATACCTTCCGTCTCATCAATTCTCTGAAACCTCTCCTCACCATCATCCACTTCAGACCTCCGCAAAGCAATCTTCGCTTTCGAAGAACCCGCCTCTTGGCTTCGCCCACCTGAGGACTTCGTTGAAGCCTCCACTTCATCCTCTTTCTGAAACTGGAACCTTTCTTTGTCTTCCTCCTCACAACGATTTTCTCACTCGGTTCTCCAATGGATAAAGCATGGTGTCAAATTCAACTTTGTAGAAACTACCCACTCACACACCTTTAAGAAGATGGAAGTCCGCCGCATGCTAAAGGGTGTTGACTCTGCTTCTCAATTCAAGCATATTCTCAACCTCAAAAGTTTATCCCCAACAACCATCCCTAATCACAACCTCCTCCCTCATCATCTCCTCCGTCGCTCAATTTCTTGTTTCTCGGGTCATAGAACATTCCCCCTTCCTAATTGTCATCAACCCCGTGTTCGCTATTGAAAACTTTTCTAAAACAAGATTCATTCTAGACGTGAGATTTGCCAGTCTCTTCCTCTGCATCCCTAACTTTCACTATGAATCTTTCAACGATCTCTTATCTGCCCCTTCCGGTCACTCTACTCTGGATTTTCTAACCTGCTTCGACAGAAAGAATGGTTATTACCACATTCCTATTCACCCCGAGGTTTTTTTTTTTTTTTTTTTTTTTTTAATAAGCAAGGCCCATGTGCAAGGCCTCTATCCTGGGGGTAGTAATAGAACCACTGGGATTGAGGCTTTGCCTGGCGGGCTGCTCCGTCTATTGGTGGGGAGCATCACCTGCTAGGAACCAGGCCCAGCGTCCCATGAAAACATCTGTACAAAACAGTACATCATTGAGGGTGACACCCTTGGGCTGGAAACCAGGTCCAACATCCCATATCTAACCTCCTCCTTCATACGTAACCTGCAGCACCGTCGGGTACTGGGGGGAGAACCACCAGGGGGCACCAGTGGAATCTCCCTCCCTCCCCTCCACCTACTATCCTCGTGGCGTCCCGTGTCCCACATACAAAAAGTAGAATGTTTGAGTAAAAGTGAGGATTGTGGGGCCTACCAACATTGAATACCCAGCAGGCCAAAAGGAACTTAAAAGATGAGTCAAGAAGAACAGGGAAAACAGGGAATCAGAAGAGAGCTGGCGTCCCTTGAATCTCATTTTATAAATCAGTCCTTATTGAGGTGGCGCCAATCTACTCTTCCAAACCTATCTTGCAGCAGGATCGGATATTGGGGGGGGAAAAGACTAAGAATGCAGTGAAGAGGACAAAGATAGCAGGGATAAACAGGGATAAACAAGGATCAGCAGAGAGAACCAGACGAGCAGAAAACAGAGGTTAGCAGAGCAGTTGAGTAAACAGGAGGCCTGAGACAGCCTGAAATAGTTGAAATTAGCTGAAATGGCTGAATGGACTTGAAATGGACTGAGCTGCCACAGACTGTATCCCACCAGGCCCCTGGGGTCATGAAGGCGGCAATCTTTCTTCCAAGGACAGCGGGCGGGGGGGGAAGGGATCTGCGAAATCTTGCGTAGCACGTAGTGGGCTGCCGGGATCTTTTTTTTCTTTTCACCTGTTGGAAATCGGGTCCAGCGTCCCTTAGATACATCCTTATAGTACAACAATGAAAGTGACGCCACTGTGTTGGAAACCGGGTCCAACATCCCATACCTGCTCTATGTGTCCAATCCACTCCTGCTGGAAACCAGGTTTAGCGTCCCATACCTAATCTATGTGTCCAATCCACTCCTGCATTCCAGTCTCGTCCTGCATCAGGGCCAGGGGATAGGGGGAGACGCTGGGGGGCACCAGTGAAGTCTCCCTTCGTCCGTTGGCCCCTGTCATCCACCAACTACCCTCAGGGCGCCTATTGTAGTTATCAGAGGGTGTCTGAGAATGCTTGAGAAATAGTGTTGGGAATGCTTGGGAAATAATTGATGCCTCTTGGAGGGGGAAAAACTTCTTTTAAGGCCAAGGGGTGGGGGGGGAAGGGTCTGCAAATTTTGGAGCGGGGCGTAACCTATCGCCAGGATCTATGTTGGTCCAGTCGTGGAAGATCAACTGATAGTCTCTTACTGTCTCTGCCTGATGTCCTTCAGGCAGTTGTCCTTCCTGCTGACAATCCCCAGACCATCTTATCTCAGCCACCCACCCTTCTTTCACCCCTCCCAGCCAGTCTTGACTGAATCGGGAGATGATCCGATTGATATCTCCCCATGAATGCATTTGGTCAAGTTTATCCCTGTCTGCTTTCCACTGAGCTGCAATTTCGAGTTGGATTAACAAGCGTAATTGTTCCGTGACTTCTCCTTCTTCCACCCGTGCCCCTTCTACTTCCAATATGCATCTTTTCCACCAGATGGCCCAAAGAATAGCCCGCCTGCCTAAATGAAACATTTTCTCCTCGAATGTGTTTTTCCGGATCGGGGGGTAGTGACCTAGCAATATGGCCCTCCATTCCCATGGCCATTCTGCATTAGGGACAATGTGTCGCCAGATCCTGTTCCAACTCCTCCATAATAGTACCGATGTTGGGCATTGGAGGAAAATGTGTTCTATTGTCTCAAGTCGTTTTCTCCCTGGGTAGCTTTGAAGGCAGTTGTAGCACCAGGGGAATGCCCGTTCTTGTTGTTCCAAGCGGGTATGCTCTATCAGCCAGTCATTTGTTGGTAGGCATCGATGTGCTATTTGCCACTGAAGGGCAACAATCTTTGCGGGTCTGTCCCTGTAGTGCATGAACCATCGGATGGGTTTGAGCAGGCCGCGGTCCACATTGAGATGCCGATACCATTTGTCCTCAACTAGCTCCCGCAATCTTCGTTTGGGACGGAGCATTCGGTAGACTGATTTGACTTTCAAATTATGTAACATTAGTGTTTTTGTTGTCCCCTGCCTAATCCGACCTTCCTGGGACCAATGCCACTCGTCAGGGTCGAAGGGAAGTTCCTCAATCGGGGTCAATGAACGGTATGCTCTCCAACATTTACCATCATCTAGAACTCTGATACGATAGATGCTCGTGCTGTCTTTCCARATGAAAGGCTGCCGGCTTCCTTGTAACTCACCATCCCTTTGGACGGAGAAGACCTCGATCAGGGCTTGTGTTTGATTGACAATATGCACCTGCCCTATTTCCTTATCGTGGCCGGGTAGCCCTAACCAGTCGCCTTCCTTCAAGCGAGGGTCTTTTCGAAGGGTACTATACCACTGGAGAGGAAAACTCTCAATAAGTTCATTAAGCGCAGATTCAGTGAGATGGCAATATCGCAACCAAAACCGCATCCTTTCTGCACTTCTCCAGCCCTTTGCCTCTCGGTCCCAAAGGTCCCCTACCCTGCTAACGCCGTGTTTCACCCAGCCTTGAAGGCATCTGAGCTGCACCTCATGCGGCCCAAGGGATCCGTGATCAAACGATTTTCGAACAACGGGTGTGTGAAAATTTATTCCCATTTATCTGGAGTTAGTCGGTCAGGTGGCGGGAGCTTCCTCCATGTGCGTATGAGGCGCAACCAGTGCTTGTCCGCTGTGTCCCCGTTCCTCTATTTCCTTGGGACCCTCCAGTGTCTGTCCTGCAGCCAAACCAACGGGTCGGTCTTATGCGGAGCGTCTGGGGCCAGGGCAGCGATTTGTGCCAGGGCTAGGGGGGGGCAGAGGGAAGATGGCGAAAGAATGATATGTTGGAGCCAGCGAAACGTGAGAGCATGGAATTGTGTGGCCGGATCCACGATTCCCAGTCCTCCTYTGGTTTTGGGCTGAATCACTAAGTCCCATGCTACTCGATTGATTGTGTGGGGGTTGTTGTTATCTCCTCGCCAAGGGAAGGCTGCTAGTTGTTGTTTTAACGACCTAAGCTCCCCATTACTCATGGGTCATATAATGTATTTGTACCAGAGTGTGGCTAGCACCACATTGTTTATGACCAGGGCCCGCCCAAATAAGGACGTGTGTTTTTTGTTCCATAGTTTAAGTTTGGCGTTTGTAGGTCCTACCAGCCATTCGTCGTTGGTCACCGGCCTCCCTTTTGTCGTGACGAGAGCCCCCAACATTCTTAGAGGGTCAGCTAGAGGAAGGCATGTGCTTCTCGGGTTTTCAGGGGGTCTTTCTCCTTGGTGATGCATCCACCATCCTACGGTCTTCTGCCCCTAGTTTACTGCCATATCGGATAGTCGACAGAACCGATTCATAAGATTTTGAATTTCTTCAATGTTCTGGTTTGTTGCTTCCATCATTATGGTGAGGTCTTCAGCAAAAAAAGAGCATATTGGTATYGCCTCTTCMAGAATATTAGTGATCTTAATGCAGGAGAGGTCTTTRTTGTGTCTAAGATTGGCCGAAAGTGCTTCCATTATCATTAGAAAGAGATAAGGAGCGATGGGGTCCCCTTGTCTCAATGACCGATGGAGCTCAAAAGGGGGCGCTATCGATCCATTGAACTGTACGCAGGTGGTGACATTATAATGGAGGATTCTGACCCAACGTAAAAAGAAGGGGCCGAAGTTCATTTTTTCCAGGCATTTATCTAGGAAGTTTCAGTCTACATGGTCATAGGTCTTTTCAAAGTCAATGAATATGATGGCCGCGTTCGCTTTATTTCGTTGGGTCAGTTGGACCACATCGTTTACTAACAGGATATTCCTGTATGTTCCTGTCGACCATGAACCCTGTCTGAGCTGGGTGTATGACGTCTTCAAGGACAACCGCCATACGGTTTGCCAGAGCTTTTGAAATCATTTTGTATACTACTGTGAGTAATGTAATAGGTCTATAATTCGTAATGTTCATTTTGTCGCCCTTTTTGTATAGCAGAGATAGTACACTTTTTTTCACTATTTCCCCYATCTCCCCGACTTTCCACACTTCCTGATAATATTCCCACAAGTTCATGCTCAAATCCGCCCCAATGGTTTTCCAAAATTCCTTGGGGAAGCCATCGATGCCGGGTGTTTTTTCTTCTTTCATTTGGAGGAGTGTTGTCCTGATTTCGTTTTTGGAAAGTGTTTCCTCCAAATTTTCTCGCTGGTGTGGGGAGAGGTGCCGATCCAGTGACGTCAAGAACTCCTCCAGTTCCCTGTCCCTCCTTTCCTCTTGTGAGGGCGGGATCTGGGACGTATAAAGCTGCTTGAAAAAAATCCTTATGATTAATGTATAATGTCTCGCATCAGTAGCTATGATGTCCCCGTTGTCCGGGCCAAAGAGTGCTTCAATGACCGTCCGACGAACACGTGTGGTGACCATGGAAAAGAAGTGGGTGTCCATAGTAGCTTCCAGAGTAAATCTGGCCATTTTTCCCCGGATTCTAATCCCTTGCCATCTATGTAGTGCGTATTGTAGAAGTTGGTCCTTAACATTTTGGATGGCGGTAGTGAGACACTGTGAATCTACCTGTTGTTCCAGGTTTAATACTTCCTTGTGAGTAGACATTTTCTGTTGTTGTCAAAGGGCTGCTTTGACCTTAGAGAAGTCCTTACATTTTTTGGCTAGGAATATTAGTCCATTGTTAAACCATGTTAGGTATGAGTCGAAGAGGTGCTTTTGCCGGCGCCATAAGAAGTGCTTTTGCCGCCGACAGAAGAGGTATTCATGACGGATCATTTGAGTGAAAGTTGAGTCCTTAAGCAATCTGGTCCTTGGTCTGGTCTTTTCCTCATTGTCCTGGATGCAAACTACGTGGGAGGATTAGTGCCCAGCGCAAGGCACCTTCCAAATCGTTGGAAATGAAGATAAGGTCAATCTTGGATTTGGATAGCCGTGGCGGGTCATTATCCCTTATGCATGTAAAGGATCGCGCTTGGGGGTGCAGTCGGCGGAAGGTGTCGAAGATCGAGAGTGTCTCACAAAATTCTGCTATCGAGCGACCCGGCAGACCCGGATRCCCCTCCTTAGGAAATATGCTTAGACCAGAAGATCCAGGTAGTGACGGTGTGGATAATCAAGCATCTACAGGCAGACTTTCCCCATGAAGGTGAGCAATACTGGGACAGATCCTATGTAGAATTAGTTACACTTCTTAATAATAGCCCCACACTGAGGAATGCGCTAACTACCGGACCTCTTGCCCATTTGACATGGGCGGAGGCCTTCCAACGCATACTGGCCGTGGCACGAGGTCGCTTCCGCCCCCCTCCCCCCAATSACTCTCCGGCCCCACGCCCAGCCACTCCGACCCCGGAGGTGCACAACCAGCCCGCCCAACCTGAGACAAAGGAAGGCATGGTACGGCAAGAAGAAGGAATGACCTCTCGAAGGCTTAAGCTCAGACAACTGATAGAGCGAGGGTTCTTCGAATTGCCCCTTTCCAAACAGAATGGTGTACTAGTAGCCCCCCTGAGAAAATTGGATGGGATGTGGGAAATAGGTCTCTCGCAGAGAACACGGGGGCGTAACACTACAAGGCTAGGAATTCGCGCCGAAGGAGGGAGACGGTAGAGACAGGGACAAAATCTTCACTGAGCAAATGCTTGCCTTTATTCCTATCCACTATGCCCCGGGAGCAAAAGCAGGGGTGAGGTCTGGGGCATGCGACCATCAAATGACCCGCAACGACCTCTACTTGCTTTTTGAATCCAACAAGACTGCCAACCTGCATTGGTTCAATCACAATGCGTTGCTAAACCTCTAATGCGCAAAAATCAAATCCAATGAGAACTGGCCAGAAGACGACGTCTGTAGGTGCCTATGTAGGATGGTACGGAAGAGAATTCTATACTCAGACAGATGGGAACAGCCATGGCACGCACTATAAATAAGCAGTAAATGGAYGATTTAGAAACACTATACTGCAAGAACCAGGCGTGGCAAAAATGAGTTAACTCGGCTGACCTTGATCTGCGATCTATTAATGTCAATGGCTTAGCATCAAGTAAACCTGAAAAGCGTCAGGCCATCTGGGACCAGCTTAGAGGGGTGGGAGACAAACGATGGCCGGACATAATTTGCGTCCAGGAAACCCACCTACAGGACAACCCGGAGCATAACAGGGCACACAGAATGGTTTGGCCTCACACAACAATCAGAGCGCACGCACCCAGACCAGGCTCAGCAGGAGTAGCAATCTGGGTCCCTCCGGACTCCAGATTCCAACCGGTTCACTGGGTCGTGGATGAAACGGAGGGACGTTGGGCCTGCGTCTTGGGTATGCTTGAGCTAACTACTCTGCATACTTCGCATTTACTCTCCTAATACAGTAGGAGAAAGAAGGGAATTTTTGGGGAAGGCTACACAAGTGTCGAAGGGCATTCCCCTAATTATAGCAGGGGCATGTTTTGCTGGCCTTGTGGCGGCTGGWGTGAGGSGGATGGATTTTGCCCCCGTGGTAGTGATGGTTGGGCCCGCACCTGCTGCTTCGGTCGCAACCCCTGGTTGTGGTGTCCTTCCTATGACCGCTTTGCGGGGGTTACTTGCTGTGAGGGCCTTGAGCCATCGCTGGCGGGTGCTGCTTTTTCTGGGCCTGATTCCGCCTCTTCCTCGCCTGATCACAAGTGGTTAACGGGAACCCCCACTTTTCGGCCCTGGGTAAGAAGTGCACTCTATAGATTGGTGTGAAGTTTGTTTGGGATGRCCTTATGGTTTTCTTATAAATTGAGGTGAAAAATGGGGGGTCGGTTAACCTTTTCTCCGCCTGATCCTCTGCGCTCCCCTCCTGTGATTGATGCAACTTCTTTTCCATGTTTCTGCACTGTACTTTGCCTTCCCTGGACTCCTTCCTCATCTTCTTCTTCTTTGTTATCGCTTGTCCCCTGCTTGGGAATTGGCTCTGGCTCCTTCTCCTGTTTGTCCAAATTTAGTCCACATAACTYGGTGTCCAGGAGGACAAAACGATTTTCGTTGTTGCATCCACCACCGCTGACTTCCTTTATCATGTTGTGCACCCTGCTCCTTTCTTCCTTTTTCAACTACCACCCTGTCGTGTGATCGCGCCTTTGTGGGGGTCTGCCCCAAATGAGACTCTAGGGATTTGGTGGGGGGCCATGTTCTGGCGGTTGGGTGCCCTGTTGTGGCTCGCCTTGTCCTTCCCATGACCATCCGATCACTTCCCCTTCCTTTTTTCCGGGTGCATCGATGTATACCCATCCTTCGTGACGAGGGTCAACAGTGCGCCACCGTGATTCATCAAAGGGATGCTTTCTCAAGCGCCCCGTAGGCTGTACTGAGCGTGAAGGGTGACGGGCACAGGCTGTCTCGGTATACAAATGCCCGTATGTCTGGCATTTGAGGCACCAGGGCCGGTGCTTATGGGCGGTGTGGATGCGGTACATTCTTCCTCCTACCTGAAAGGGGATAACGTCCTCAATCGAAAAAACCTATCCGTCTGCTAAGTTAATGGCTAACATTAGATAATCATCTTTTTGTGCCACATGGGGGGGGAGGGGGTCGATAAAGTCAACCACATCGTACTTTTTTGCAAAATCCTGGAGGAAGGTTGACTGTATTTCAATCGGGATGTGACGGAGTTCGACCCAGAAGAATTCCCTCATCATTTGCTCCCTCCGTTCCTCTGTATATGGAATGATGCAATGTTTGGTTAAAAAGTGCTTCTGTTTTTTTTTTAAATAGCATTAAAAAAACGCTGAAATTTTGGGTCTCCGTTAACCGCCTCTCTTTCTTGTCCGAAACAGATACACAGATGACGGTGATAACTGCAGATGAGGCAGGTTGGATTGGAAAGCGATCGCGTGCACTCTCTGGAGATCCTTTGAATGCGGCTAAGCGTTCTCTAATCCAGCCTACTTTATCATTCGTGGAGTTGAAGGCTGCGTCATCGTGGAAGGTCCCGTTGCTAGCGTGTCTAGTGTATGTGGCATCTCTTGTTTTGACTGCCTCCCCCGGGAGGGCTCTAACCATGGTGGTTTTGCCGCCCTGATGGATGATTCTGTTTTCGGAAGGGACTAGCAAGTAGGATAGGAAGAATGCACTGGCTGTTATCAGATTCCTCAGTTGGATTTTCCACTCCTCCAGTGCCGCCACTTCGGCTCCCCCCTTCCTCCGTTGAATTGAGATGGTTTCTTGGGAGAGCGAGCCCCCCACCCTTTCAGCCCATGTTTTGCTCGAGCCCTGGGTGGTCGAGGAGGATGTGCTCCCGCCCACACTTTCCGCTCCCCTCCCCCTTTCCTGCAGTTGTTCTTTCTGGTTTTGGGATACGTTCTCAGTTYCGGTCTCCATGTTGTTTTCCTGTATCTGTTATGGTGGGTTCTGTCGATCTTGTCCCTTTTCTYCCCCTTCCAAAGTTCCCCTGAGGTGGTTCTGAGCCAGATGTCTTGCAATCCCTTTGTACATTAGCATAGACTCCATCTTTTTGTGAACTCGTKGACACCACTGCTAACCATGATGGGACTGCTTTGCTGATAATTAGTTCCCCTGGCTTCGTCAGGTGRCCGCCCCCCGTCACGTCAGGATCGGGGAGGGTGATCGGGTTCGACGRCGGAGTGGGGGCGAGGTGGGCAGCCGACGGGATGGGACGGGGATTGGGACCCGGGCTTGGGATGACGGGAAGGGCGAGGTCGGGATGGGTCGGGGGTACCAGGGGGGTCGGGATCGGGACCGGCGGTGAGGGGGCGAGCCGCGGACGGGAAGTTGAGACGAATGGGGGCGAGGTGGGCAGCCGACGGGATGGGACGGGGAGTGGAACCCGGGTTTGGGATGGCGGGAAGGGCGAGGGGATGGATCGGGGA
>BFEA01000054.1:0-22500 GCA_003427395.1 Chara braunii
GGCGGTTGATCAAGGCGAAATTAGTCCACCGTTCCGATAATCATGTGTTCTCGTCTTTTCCATCACTTTTCATCATTCTTTCCTTTTCTTAATTCTATCGTCGGAAATAATAAATTAACCGTAAGTTTGCCAAAATTAAATTCCAAGAAATTTTTTATAAATAACCAATTTCGTTTCGTTTCGTTTCCTTTCCCTTTTACCATTTTTAATATTTTTTTTTATGTTTTTAATTTCATTGTCGAAAACATAAAATAACAAGGGAATTTCCCCTAAGATAAAATATAGCGAAAAATGAAGAAAATGAAGAATATTGCGTTTTTCTCCGCTCCTCTTCTGGTCTTAATCTTTTTCTTTTATTTTTAATTATGATATTAGAATAGACAAAATTCCGAGGCCTCATTTCGGCCCCGGTTGTATGCCGTCAAAATGCCGCGGCGAGGTCTGTTTYCGCGATCCCTCTCCGCGGCCGGCCAAAACGGTCCCAGTCCTCTGAGCGACAAAAAATGACGGTCTCTAGTTGTGCTAAGTGCACCCATCCATCTTGCTGTCTTTGGGGGTTAGTCTTAAAATCTAGTGCGTCCAGAATCAGGGGTACCCTGAGTTCTCATAATTCCTGCAGCCCGGTCATCCCAAAGCACTGTCAAAACGCGGACTTAACCCTGAGCCTAAACCCCTAAACTGCCGTTTTCAGGCGGCGCACTACTTGTGGCCGCCTGACACCGGGTTCATTTCTTTTCCCATTTTGCCTGCATCCGCTGCCTCTGGTTCTCACCTGCGCCCGCTCTCCTGCCTTCCTGCGCAGTCTCCTCCCCGCTGCGCCTCGCCAGCTTTCTGCCTTGCTGCCGACTCGTCGCTCTCTGCCTCACTGCTGCCCCCGCCCGCTCGGTCCATCGCTACTCCCTCTCTGCTTCGCGCCTCCCTGCTCAGCGTTGAGTCGAAGCGGAGCCGCTCCGCTTTCTTCTCCAGCTAACGCTGCTCCCTACAACAGCGGACCCGTCGTGGGGAAACTTCGGAGGAAATCGACTTTTTCTGATTCGGCTGGCCTTTCGGCCCTATATTCAAATCCGACGCACGGTCTGCACTCCAATTTATACTGCGCCCCCCCCCCCACTTCAGTACCCTCGGGCCCCTATCGGAGCCTGATGTACAGTCTACTGCGCGAGCCCAGGCAAAACGGGTCCCGTGTAGATCTTAGTGGTAGTGGCAAAAGTTGAAACGAGTACTTTTGGAGGCGGGTTCCGTCTGGCTTGCTGCTGGGGCACCCTGCCCCGCCCGACTCAAGCATAATTCACCATCTTATGTGCCCCAGCGGGCATGCTCACACTCAAGCTTTCCACGGCAGGCGATGGGTGGTAAACTGTGCACCCGCGACGACCCCTGCGCAATCGCCGAGCCAAAACACTAAAAATAAAGTAAAAGTAGTAGTAATAATGATAATAAAAACACATGTAAATCCAAGGAATACCGAAAAAGTAAAGGAGCCTGGGGTCGCGCGTCCCACCGGTCCGCGACCCACGCACACCCAGGCTGCGCATGGTTGCGACTCGCGGACAGTACCCCGCGCGCGCCGTCAGACGAGCGAGGCTGCACTGGCGTGACTTGCAGAAAATACGCCAAATACCCTTGTAAGGGTATCTGGTACGAGAACGTTACAGCGTGCTTCATAATCCCGCGTGATTATACAAAATTCCAAGTTTGGACCGATTCCACCATGGCACTCGACACACTTGACGTGTTGATCGTAAATTCATGGCCAAATACCCTTGCAAGGGTATTTGGTCCGACAGTATCCTAGACCCTATTAAGCGACGTCCCCATCGTTGGAGAACTATATGCAAACAAAAAAAATATTTTCCGACAAGCAAATTGTCAAATCTGAATCCTTGGAATGAAGTGTGGTTTAGGATTGACATCGTCACCTCACATTTCATTGTTACTGTCGGGGTTTTAACCCGGGTCTCTCGTATCATATCCATAATAAAATCAAACAATTTGAAGCGGGGATACTCGATCTATACTACAGTACATGAAATCGTCAAGTGTAACAGTGTTTTCTCCTTCCCCTCACCCTTAGACTTTGGCCCAGGTTATCGTTGGTTGCTTTCAAAGTCATTGTCCGCATGCGAACTCAACCCCTCAAACGCGGGTCCTAACTGAGACCTTGGATGTCCAACTTTGATATTTAATGTCCAAAGTTATCAGTTGTCTTGCCTGAAGCCTAATACAGGAGGACAAACGGCCTTCATTGTGACCCACCACAGTCCTGCTGATCAGGCCGGAGCTGCGGCCCACCGCGTTGTTGCTTAACGGTGGTTACCCTTGTTGGTTATGCAACGATGGGATATTCATCTTATCTTTTCAAAGTATATTCACAAATTTCAAGACTAATCTCGACCCCTCTGATTCCCAACTGAATAGATCATTTCACTGGGGTGGCCATCCCCTCTAGTTTCTCTTCTAGGCCATAGTCGAAGGGTTCGCTGCCTGGTTATGCTAGGTCAACAGCCCACGCTGGGAGTTACGTCCCAACAAAGTCAATTTTTCACCATAGGCTTGGTAATTTTATGCCCTAAGGTTAACCCTTGAGATGAATGAACGATGCTTCTTTAAAATAAACCAAATAAATGAGATTTTCAAAATCAATTGAGCTATCGTTAGGTTGCCATTCAGGGTTGTCCCCTCTAAGTCTTTGATCTTAGCTCGGTGAGGCACGCACCTCGGGGTCATATTTATATATATATATACATATATACAAAACTAATATTTGAGTTGAAATCAATGCTTGTTGACTCTTTGCTTGTCCAAAACCAATAAAACAAACTTCCCATTCAAAGATGATTGCAAAATAACTTTACTCATTGAAAAGAGTCTGCCCATATCGAAGTACGGTTTTTCAACATGCACACATAATCAATTCAGTATCGGATCGTACAATCCTTTACCGACTTTCACACAAGACACTGATCCGCCCGTTTCTCTACCACCATCTTCAGGCCTCAGACGAGTCCAATAGTGATAGACGAAGGGAGATACCCATTCTAAAAAAGAAGACTCAACCATAGACAAGGATTTACTCACAAGTGTAAAAAGTGTTTGTGGTCACGAACTCATTTCCCCCTTTGATCATATATATAAGTACAAGTATGTTACAGTGAGTCAGACCTGCGACTCATCCCTCTCAACCTCATATCTACCCTCGAATGTCCATGCATTCTCTTGTACTACCATCTACTCTAAGCTTCTAGCCTTACAAAATCTCAAGAAAGAAAACTTGTCATTTCCTAGCGGCACTCTGCTCACCCATTTGTCCTCCTTGCCAGTTTTGTTCCTAATGACTTTGCCATCAACAAACCCGGTAAGGTTGTCCCTCGGGTCAAATATATAGTTATATCTGTCGAGTTCCACCGGCATGGCCAACTGGTATAAATAGACAACCGCCCCCACATATTTGATGTATCTAGGATGCAGAGACTCCTTGTATTTGACAGGCGATCGTACTTGACAAGGTACACATGACTCACATAATTTACGGGTCATTTCAAGCATCTCTTCCCAATAGTAGAGTTTCATCGCCTTCTTGTAAGTTGCTGCAAAACTTCGATGTCCCCTAATTATCCCATCATGAAGTGCAGCTATGACATCAATCTGACGACTCTTCCCTCATACCACTCACCGCGGCGGCCCCCTCTTGTCTTTGATGAATAAATGGTCGCCTCCGACTATGTAATGATCTCTCATTCGAAGAATCTTCTCACTAACTTCTCTCTCTCTCTCTTTTGTCTCTCGAAAGAAGTAACCTCATTTTTAGGTAAAATTTATCATACTCCTCTTCTCGGAATTCTTCTGAAATTTTTCCCTGCTCAAATTCCTCCCCTTTTTTCTCATCAAATTCATTGTCATCCCCAACTACTATTTCATCAGCTTTCACCACACTCCCTTCATCATTTGATTGGACTCGTAAGAGGAAATTCATCAAGTGGTACATTCTACCTATCATGGCTACTTGCTCGTCTGCTTGTCGGGCTCCTGCTTCGACCGTTCGCGGTTCATCCATTATCGTATAGTCCTCTACCAAGGCAACTCCATCATCCATCATCCTTTCCGCATTCCTTTCTCTCAATGAGTCCTCCTCTATTATTGGCGTAAGTATTAAGGCAGGTTCCCTCATAAGCTCAGGTGGCGGATGCTACATTGGATTTTCTCTCCTCATCGCCTTACTCTCAACGAACATAACCCAACAGTTGACATGAGTGCGCATATCATCCCCTTCTTCCAAAAATCCGTCTACCGGAGGTGCCTCCTCTTCCGACGCTGTTTGATCTCCCCATTCAATTATACTCATACCATCAACCCTATTCTTGTTTCCTGGGATACGTTCCAACTGAAAATTAAACATCCATATATAGGTAAGCCACCTGACTATGGTTGGGTCTGATGGTCAAAAAATTTTGAGGGAATACATGAGCGCTGTTGGGTCAATCCTGAGGATAAACCTCCTTCCAAAAAGGTAATGCTTGAAAATTTTAAGGCAGTGCAGAATTGTCAAGGCTTCCTTTTCGAACTGCGAGTAGTTCCGCTCTGTCGCGTTAAGTGTTCAAATTTCGAATCTTAACGGTCCCTCATTCCCACTACGGTCCGCCTGGATCAACACGCCTCCCAAGGCGGTTGGCCCAACATCGGTCTGAACTATGAAAGGTCTTTCTATAGTTGCATCAAAATCAGATACCCCCAACACTAAACCCCCTTCTCTGAATTCCTTCTTCAATTCTTCGACCACTTCCTTTTGAAGGTCACCCCGCTCCCAGTCCTGATCCTTCCGTACTAACTTCCTCAAATGCTCTGTCTTGGTGACAAATCTTTCTTTGAATCTCCTTCAAAATCCACAAGTCCCAAGGAAGCTACGGACTTCTCCAACATTTCTGAAGGGAGTAGGCCATTCCAAGATTTTGTTGGTCTTTTTTCCATCAGGTCGTCGACCATATTCATTGCATACGTATCCTAGAATGGTTACTTCCTTCACATAATGCCTTGATTTCACGCCACTGGCAGTGAGGTTGTATTCCGCTAAGAGAGATAAAACTTCTCTTAACCCTTGAACGTGTTCCCATACGAACCTTCTTATCCCATGAGCCACTTCTGACTCATCCTTTTCGATAGGGCCCTTGACGACAAGATCATAAATGTATGGCTCGGTAATTTGAGGGCTGATTGGCTGCATTACCCTGATCATACTGCGCTGCACCATTACCACAGCGTTGGTCCATCCTTGGGGTGCAACATTCATATGGACTAACCCTCTAGGCGTGTGCATTGCTGTTATAGGACGGTCTACGGGATAGACCGAAAATTGATCATACCGTGAGTAGAGGTCAATAAGGGATACAATCGATCTTCTTGCACACGACTCTGACAATTGATCAGCGTTAGGAAGTCCCCCAATATCTCTCACGGTCACCGCATTCAACCATTGGAGGTTTTGTACGCATCTGAGCACCCCGTTCGGTTTTACAAAGCAAAACCAAGGAGAAACATATGGTCCGCTAGAATATGTTGTGACATTCGAACGAATCTTCCCATCTAGGTACTCCACCACTTTTCTACGATCTTCTGGATTGGGGTACTTAGCCCCTCGAACATTCCATGGTTCATGAGGCACTGTATGAATGCGGATCATTTCGATTTTGTCAACATCCAGCTGCCCACGTTGATCATCATTGAAAGCATATGCTTGATTCTTCTTACATATCAGGTCCTTTACCAAAACCTCTTCTTGCTTTGTCCGAAAACCGAATTCGCCTATTATCAAATCCTTCTCAGTTTTCTTATTGATGCGACAAGGTTCATTTCTAGTACTGCTCTCATCTGTCGTATCTATTCTCTCTCCTGCTCGTAATACACCCCCTCTTCCTGACTTACCCGAACTGGTACCGGATGAGTTTTCTTATCTACTGTCTTGTACCACCTTTTGGAGCCTTGCTTGAGCCCACCCCTAAAAAACGTTGGCCGACCGTTTGGGCATTTGGCATATGTGGCCCTACCATCTGAGGAGGAGGAGGCCGGTAAACAAGATCGACTCTCCCTCCTTCTAGATCTTCCTGGATTCTTTCTGCAAGCGCTCTGCCGGTATTAGGGTCCGCCATCCTGTAGGCCGATACCAACTCGATGGCGTCACTAATATTTGACAGGCTCAATACGAGTCCACCGGCTCCGTCGTCGTCTGATTCTTCTTCGTTTTTCCACTCTAGTTCTCTCCGCCCATTTTCTGACTCTTCAAACGTGTAAGATCCTACATTGAGCTAGTTCATTTGTGAGGCCCAGTATTTTTACATGTGATTACCTCAAAATTCCCACAGGCAGGATCACACAAGATAACAAACCTGGTGCTGTCATGTTTGTTCATAATGAGCGTCTCATATCTGCAGAAGAAGGATCTGCCCAGCAAAATCGGGAGGTCCAAACTGGGCATAACGTAGAAGCACGTGCGCACCTTGACCCTCTCTATTACAACTACCTTTGATCATAATATCTACGGACCCGGTCCCTACGAATTTTCAATCCATCTTGCTTCTCGCAACACTCCAATTTGCTTCATTGGGAATCAAGTCCCCTATTCGGACTGTGGCTACTTTCTTGCGTGACAATCTAGCTCTTACAATTTCCCTTAGCCTTGGGGCTGAAGCAATAATTTCTTTCAGATTTAACAACTCATTGTGTCATTCCAATAACTTATTTACTAGTTCCTCCAGGTCAACTCCTTCTTCGATCGAAGTCTGGTACTTTCGTTTCTTGGTCGCGGTTTTTTCTTTCTTTGCTTTCCCTTCCTTAACTCCTTCTTTCCTTCTCTTAGCTCTAATTTTAGCCTGTTTATCTTCTTCTTCCCTGATCTTATCATCTTCGGCCTCATCCCCTTCTACCGTGATTGGTGGTTCTTTCTAAGTTGGCTGGGAGGTCTGAGTTTGTTCCTTCGGAGGATTGCGCCCCCCAGGTCTTCGCGTAGTGTATGAAATCGAGCCCCTTACGTTTCTCTAGCCCATGCTAGTCTTCGCAGCCGTGTTGGCCCTCAACATTCTTGGGTTAGGTTCATTTGGTCCCTCTTCCGGTCCTTCGCGTCCCATGGTAAATACCTTCGGATATCTAATTTCTTCTCTCCCAACTTCTTCACATATTCCGCGAAGTCTTAGGTGTAATCTTTGCATTTTATCCACTAGGTCCTCCATTTTATCAAATGTTTTTATGACATTGATGTTAATATCCTCCTCTTCCGCTTCCTCTTCAATGAGGGGAATATTCTTCTTGTTTTCTCTAACCTCCATCCCACTCATTTTCTCTTCTAGCTCCGTTATATCTTCCACATGCACAACATGGTCCTCCTTCTCTTGCCAAATTCGGAACATCTTCGAAACGTTGGGGCCAAGCTCCGCCACCGGAGAACTTCTGCCCTTGTACTGCCCGAAATGTTCGGACTGATTATATTACCTCTTTTGTCGAACACGTCACCATCTATATTCGAGGTGATGAGCCCATCGCGTTCGTCTAGTTTCCTAACGTGACACCGTTTACTGTGTGCCCTTTTATCCCACAGTGAGTACAAGTGCATTCACTGTAGTCTACCCATTCTCTTCCGTATCCTTGTCCACTCCATTATCTGTTTCCTTTATCATAACCTCTGCTATAACTTTGGTCATATCCTCGACCATATCCTTGCTGATTTTCTTGTCCCAGTTGATTAACACCTATATGGGGCGGTTCCCAGTTTCCACCTTGACCACTGTTGCCTTCACTACTTGCCCCTCGCTCTACTTGACCCTGATTCCTTCCTGGATTTCTTCCTCTTCCACGACCTTGCCCACGGCCCGGGGCTCTGCTCTGACTCTGACCGCCTTGGTGATTTGGTCCTGGTTGTTGTTTACCCTTTTGTTGATCACGCCCTACTCCTTGCTCGCCTCCCACATTCTGGATTTGTGGCATCATTGGATAAGGTCCTACTGGTCCTTAAATCGGCCAAGGTCCCATTGGAAAATACTCGGGCCATGCACCCATCGGTGGCCCCACGGGCCATTGCTCGAACTGAGCCGTGTTCGTTGATGACTCTTGGCCATACTGAATTATTGCCTGCTAAAAGACATGTCCTTTCCCCGTACCCTGTCCCCCCATGGCTAAATTTCTCGCCTTTCTTTGACACTTTGTCAATTTAACTGCTACCTCAGGATCCTCTTCTTCTTCACTCTCGTCTTCTCTCTCTTCTCCTTTCTTTTTTTTCCCCGATGGCTGTGTAACTATCAATACCTTTCCCGACGATACATTTCCCTTCAATTCCTTTATCTCATTCGCCATGTTACTTAATACTCCCCCTAACGCATTGTCAGTTCCCTGAACCGTTCCTACCGCCTTCCTTTTCCTTCGTTCCACCTTGACTTGGTAGTGAAACACTTGATCCAAATCCCCAACCGCGATATTCCTCTTAATGGTTTCCCAAGTAGTTTTTCTTCCTGCGGCTCCTCCTCGAGTTAATTCCATGGCCTCATACCCAGTAAACTTCCCCGGGAAGATGACACACTGCATTTCTTCGGACAACCCTGAGACTCTTTCGGCGGTCTTTTCAAAGGCATTGGCAAACGCCCCAATCGTAGTGAAATCATCCCGGTTCATGTTATACAAGTGCTCGACAGTAAGCAAACCGTTCCCTAACTTGAACTTCCTTTGCATACCCTTCTTAAATTCTGTCCAATTATCATTGGTCTTCTTTGCAACTTCGCCCACATCCGACTTAAACTCCCACCATACATATTCGTACAACTGAGCAAACTTCTCAGCGGAAGTCAACTGGTTGAAAATTTGCTCTAGCAATTCCAACCAGTGAGACATTCTTTCTCCTTTGAACGCGAAAATATCTATCTTTGACAAATTCGACCTTTTTATCGTCCTTCTTTCTAGTAACTTGACAATCTCTGTCGTGGTTATAGGTGACGGCCCTCCTCCATTAATATCGTTCTCGCCAAGATCACTCATTTTCCCCTCTTTTTTTTCTTTTCCTTTTTAGACCGTGGGACCTGTCAAGACACTTAAAACGACCACCGTCCCATATTCCGTTATAACATGACACTTTCACCTTTTCTTAACAAAATCCTACTTGCTAACGATCTTCGAGAACCATCGATTATACCGCTAATACCTAATTTCGAGAGCAGGTTAACCGAACACCCATTTTTCAGGCCCATTTATAAGAAAATCAGACAGTCATTTTAACAAAACTTCACACCAATCTATAGAGTGTACTTCTTACGACCCCATCACAGAAAAAAACCCTAAAAAAAATAATTAAAAACGTATAAAACAGCAAGCCAAAGGTGCATTTCCATAAAATTTGGCCCAAAAAAACCTCGACCAATTTCAGAAATTTCAGAAATCTTAACAGCACAAATTCTAAAACTCCAAATAACCCCAAATTTCATATACAACAACCCTATCAAAATGCATATATAGCAAAAAATTAAAATTCCAAAAAAACATGAAATTTGAGCCCAAAACCCTAATTTCAGAAATTTCAGGCATGAAAACCAGATGCCCCGTTAACCTCTTGTGGAGTTGGAGAGTCTCATAGTTTTTAACTGTTCAGCTCGTCCGGAGCTACCCAATCCCCATACCAAAAACTTCTAACCATACCAAACAATAAGGGGATATCGTCTAGGAAGACCTCAATGCAAACTTTCTTACAGAGCTTGCGCCAATACTTCAAACGATCTTCTAGATGATAGGTGCGTAGGTATGAATTTACGATACACAAGACGTTATAAAAATAATGTTTTGCCAATTTCGGCCCCATCTCTAAGTACAGACAGTAAATGGCATAGGATGCCTCAAATTTGAAACCCATTTTGGACACTGATTGTGCAACGAGTACTGTACGTTCCACGTTTCTATTCCTAAAAAAACCTCGTCAATTTTGAACTTAGGAAAAATAGCTTTAACATTCATTGTTGGATAAGCGAATTGAGTCGCCCATCTTGCCTCGATCGACCGTACAACCACCCCTTCTGCTCCTCAGTACATCTTTTGGGAAAATGCTTCAAGGGTCAACCCTGCAGTCAGAACATATTTGAAAATCGGACGACTTTCCCCTATTGCGAGGTCGATCACATGCGCCCTCCAAAGGAGGGTCGATAGGTACAAGGTCACCCTTACTATCGCTCGTCTTTCTTCCGTGGTCCAACCAGTTTCTACCCAGAGGAAAACTTTTGGCCCTATCAGTATTCCACACCACATATCTATTCTTTCTCCATCCTCCACTCCTCGTCCGGGTAAGGTCATCTTAATTCCTCCGTGTTTCTGCTCAGGCAGGTTAATAAGGAAGTATTGGCCTGCGAACCACATTCCAAGAGTCATCTGGTATCCTGTTTACACAAACATACAAAAAAAAACTTTACCTTTAGTCAATTACCTAGCTGTTTTTTGGCATAACTCCACCTTTTCTATCTCTGATCCTTCCATATCCCCCCCAAGTTTATCGCGCTTCATTACTAAGCTTGAAAGATGAATATCTGTCGTAGTTCGTCCCAGTAGTTAAACCTATCTGCCAATTCGTACTTGCGAGCATATGAGTCGATTTGTGGTAATATGCTCAGTAAATCTCTTTTCTCAATTAGATGTTCCACCTCCAGGTATAAGTAGTATATCAATAACGTGGTAGACTCGTGATATTCCCCTTCGGGAACTGCCAATGCGGCTTCCGCTACTTTTTCTACTCGCGACCTCCCCCCAAAGGCTTCATTCAAGATAAACATAGGAACGATTCCTCTCAGGAATGCAGCTGGCGGAAGGAATTCACAAGCTCTTTTTACTTCCACTGTTCCTATAACTCGTTCAAACCCATTCAGATGCGCATCCCGGCTCTGAGTATCGAGTACGGACTCCGCAAGCCACATTAGCCTCGAAAGAGATCGATCTATTCTTAAGGTTAAGTTTATTATGATAGCCCGCAAATACTCTGACGAAATATACAATGTAACATTTTCTATCGCACAACTTTCCCCTTTGATCCATCCAGACTCAATCCAGACGATAGCATGCTCCCCCGTAGACTTTCCCCAACAATACCATGTTTCTTCATTCTCCTCAAGACGAGTTGGTAAATTCATCATTAGACCACTCCTCATTTGTCTGGGCTTCCCAATCGTGAACTGGTACCGAGCGTAAACCATCTTGTTCTTACCGATATACTCCACCTATTTGCTACACAACAACAACCCAATACCCAATTTTTGTTTAGATATCATTAATATTGGCACCTTTCGTCAAACTCATGGTTCAGCTAACCTCTTTTACTTGTCATCTTATCTTGAGCCTTCAGTCAATGCTTCATAAAATTTTTTTATATAATAAGTAAGATACCAACCCACAGATCTCTATTTGGCATAACAAAAACATCATGAGCGAGATACATAATCTTTTGTCAGACGATGTAGATTGAGAGACAACAGGAGGGTCAGGAACGCGTGGTATCGACGGGGACCCCTACTGGTTAGGCTGAGGGAGTATGGTCAACTTTCGCTCTTGAGCCGAAGAGGTAGATGGCAGATAAAGACCAAGGCGGGGGCGGCTAGGCGGCTCGAAGCGTGGCGGAGACGCGCCATAACGCCTTTTGTACTTGTATGAATAATAAGCCATCTTTCCGGGGCTCGGAGTACGTTCACGTCACTCAACTTGATGCCTTCGCGCCCTCAGCCCTTCATCCTTCTCTTCTAGTCCCTCGTCTTCTCCCTTCCAATCTTCCCACTCTTTGGTCAAATCTATAGGCCTATCAAAGTTTTTCCCTTGCCTGCCGCCTCTTTCCCTTCCTGCACCGGTCCCACGGCCCTTAGGAGCCATATTGTTGGCTCTAAGCGCAGGCGGGGCGTTTATCAATGCCTTAGATAATTTATGATTCACGAAATGTCATTCGCTTAGAGCATCCTTTCGTCATCAGCTGCTCTTGATCAATGTTTTATTCGTATCCCTAAGTTATCATATTGACCTCAACTGCACTTAACGTTTCCCCAATTCAGAACCTTTACTCAATCTAATTTTAGTAAGTTTCAAGTTGTCGTTCTGCCTGGATCACTGTCTTTCCTTACCCGAGTTCGCTCACTAAGGACCTCGGCTAGGAAGCGAGATCCCCGACAACGGTGCCATCTGTCGTGCGCGGTCGGTCCCACACCCAGACGCAAAGTAATTCTTGTGTTGGACCTCACGGTTGTATCACACAGGAGTCTTAGGTCACCTTAGCAAAACACCACTCCGACCGTGCGCGCTTGCCATACCTCTCGCGAATCCCTACGAGAGGTTTGAGATGCCGCAAGGTACAACTTACCTCCACCTTCAGGAGTTGTCACCATCCTTTAGGTAGGCGTATCCCCGCTGAGATACTGACCCACGTGCGAAGGCTTTTACATGCAATCGCAGAGGTAGGCCAACCGAGGGTGTTTTCTCGATCGCCGTAGCATAGGCATACGTGCGGTAGAACGCCTTAAGACTGACTCGTAAATCACGCCCCGAGGGGCTAACTCGCTCAGACCGACTATCTTATCAGGTCGACCTTTCTGGACAGTCTTCCACACTTCAGCTAACTATACCAATACATCTATGTTCCTTCGTTGACCATATGAGAAATGCCAAAGTCCAAGTCCTTTTGTAATGTCCCACTTTCTTAAGATTTCAACAGAATCCTAGGCAATAACCTTCCTAAGCTTACTCCAGAGTGTGACCTACAAGTATATATGTAAATCAGGGGAAGTGAATGAGCGGTAGACCTCACTTTCACAATTGAGGTGCTCCGTGTTCGAATTATCCCAAACGATCTCAGAGCTCAGAAAGACAGTTCACTGCCCAATACCTGTGCAGATGCAAGAAATCACATACGCGCATGCAAACACAGAATGTGCGACGAGCGTCAATCTTTAACCCATTCATAGTTATTCCCTCACGCCCCAAAACCTTCAAAACAACACTCCTTCCTACCCCTGACTCCTTTTATCCAGCCCTTCACCTTTTCAAAGACCTTCGAGAGCGACTTGGACAATTCATACTTAGGTACAGGGGAATATCTGTCCGTTTCCCGTTTAGGTTTTGCCTTAGGTGTGGGTATCAAGCCATGTGGAAGTTGAGTCGGAGTTCTACCGACCTGTTATCCAATGACAACAGAATTGCAGTCCCTTACTGTTTTCTTCCATAATTTTCTCCAAGAATGATGAAACCTGTAGATACAGCACAATCCGAAAAAAACTTAACATCCTCTTTCCTATGTTGTGGTCTAGAAGATTCCTTCTAGACTTGTGACCTGAAGATTGATGCTCATTGATGACCCACTGTCTAGCCTCTATCCTTATCTAACTGTCAGACTGTTGCCCTGTTGGTTTAGGCAATGCACAAAGTTCATTGCCAATTCTACTAACCCAGTGATCCTATATAAGTCTTTTTTTAAGATTGTTTACCAAAGACCTGGTCTTGGTTATTTTCTTGGCAAACACAAACAGTATTGTCAATTCATCTTAGAGAGAAGTCACATGATAAAAATCAAATCAGAAGTACCAAGATAGAATGATAAGTATCTCAGGGTCAAAATCTCACTATCATCTCCTCAATAGAATCAAAAGTAGCTCGTTAGTAATTGATTGATCCAGTTTTATTGAGAAGGTTAGTAGTAATATGGTAGACCACTCGGGATCTACTCATCTTTTATTAGCGCCTGTTTGTGATAGGGCAGACCTCGAGGGTCTTTCTTCTTCTATTCACTCTCCCGCATTAGATCAAGGTCAGATGGTAATAAGGCGGGCTTCTTGGAGCCTCACTCCTCTTACTACCACTTCCTTCATCCATGCAGTCGGGAAATAGGGCAGGCATCTCGGTGCCTTGCTCCTCCTACTGTTGTTTTGCATTGAAGCACCGTTGGCGGACAATAAGGCAGACTTTCTCGGAGCCTTGCTACTCTTATCACATCGTTCGTGCCATTATTGTGATAAGGCAAACTTTTTCGGAGCCTTGCTACTCTTATCTCATCGTTAGTGACGTTATTGTGATAAGGCAGGATGCTCGGAACCTTGCTACTCTCATCACATCGTTAGTGATATCATAGCAATAAGGCATGCTTATCGGAACCATGCTACTCTTATCACATCATTAGTGACATCATTGTGATAAGGCAGGCTGCTCGGAGCCGTGCTACTCTTATCCCATCGTTAGTGACATCATTGTGATAAGGCAGGCCTGTCTCTTATACACATCTAGATGTGTATAAGAGACAGAGTGATATCATTGTGATAAGGCAGGCTGCTCGGAGCCGTGCTACTCTTATCCCATCGTTAGTGACATCATTGTGATAAGGCAGGCTGCTCGGAGTCTTGCCAATCTTATCACATCATTAGTGACATCATTGTGATAAGGCAGGCTGCTCGGAGCCTTGTCACTCTTGTCACATCGTTAGTGATATCATTGTGATAAGGCAGACTGCTCGAAACCTTGCTACTCTTATCACCGTTTGTGCCACTTAGGCAATAAGGCAGGGCTCTCGGGGCCTTGCTCCTCCTATCACCTCTTGCAAGCTTTCCCGATGACCCGGTCGTTGCTTCTGACGCCACTTGAGCCCTGGGTCATTCGGAAGTCTTTAAGATTATGCGGGTAGGTCATACGAGGCTTGTACCCTATGTCCTAAACTCGTCCGCCTGATCCCAGACTGTGTTAGCCTTAAACTTTTGAGAGTATGTAGGCATAAGTTAAATACAGGACGAGAGTTAGTTGATGCAATCCATCCTCACAATATCCGATCATATCATGCACAAGTTCTCCAATCCACTGTGAACCTCATCCCTTATCACTTGTCAGGTGGTCTATTAAGCAAGGGAAGACTGCACGGATTCAATCCCCTTGCGGCCACATCCCTTAAAGAAACATTCACATAGCGAGACAGTTACTCGAAACTTCTCGTTCTCGCTATGTTTAATCAGCAACAGTTAGTCATACTCAATCAGATCTTTTTCATGCAATCAATTTTCTTCATGTTTTCTCTTCCTTATACAATCATTTTCTCTTTCCCCTTGTCTTCGGGCTTAGTCCTGAAGAACCCTTGACTCAAAAATACTCTCTTTATTACTACAATCATAGGTAGTTATCTGAAGGTGATAGGTTTAGGGTTTAGGGGTTAGGTTAAAGTGCGCGTACCCTCTCGTTAGCACAAGATACAGCTCAAATGTGTGACTATGCGTTATATTATTTTAGAGATATAGTTTCTACTCCGCGCTCGGCGAACGGATTATCTGTGGACCTGTGTGAGCATTCTTCCTTTTGGAACCTCACTAGAAAGACTATTTTGCAGGCGGTCGCTCTAGAATTGGACAGACCGATGGAAGAGTCAGAAATTCTTAGAGCTGCCCGGGCAATGGCAAAAGGAAAATGCCCGGGGTTGGATGGGCTCCCTATTGAACTGTTTTTGGCCTCCTCGGGGGCTTTTGCACCTTTCTTATGCGATATATCATATATATAACCAGTCCCTCAGGACCGACCACCTCCCCGTGGGTTTTACCCAAGGGATGATCTCCCTTATATACAAAAAAGGGAAAAAAAGTGATGTCCGCAACTGGAGACCGATATCAATACTTAATGTAACCTACAAACTCTTTGCCAAAACTTTGGCCGTGCGTTTGGCTAAGCTCCTCCCCTGGCTAATAGGCTGGGAACAGGGAGCCTTTGTGAAAGGAAGATCAATATTTGACAATATAGCCGCAACGATTCAGGCTCTGGACATCATTGGAAAATAGAAAAGGGATGTCGTTATCCTTCTCCTGGATATAGAGAAGGCGTACGATAAGGTAGGGTGGAGCTTTGTTCACACCTCCCTAAAGAAGATGGGATTTGGCCCGGGTTTTAGAACGTGGGTTAACGCAAGCTACGCTCAGGCATCCTCTGTAGTAATGGTGAATGGTCGATTGTCTGAAGAGCTTAAGCTATCTCGGTCACTTAGACAAGGCTGCCCCCTTGCTCCCCTCCTATTTGTTCTTCAGTTAGAAATTCTTCTAGATAATATCAGAGGGAATACTAATATTATAGGATTGAAACTGACCCCGAAATTGGAATGGAAGGGGGGGCGATCACAGACGATCTTACGGTAGCATGTGACAACAGCCCCCCGACCCTCCAGGAGCTTAGGAAGGTAGTGGACACATACTGCGATTTGTCGGAAGCTTCCATAAATTGGGATAAATTTGTCTACTTCCTACCTTATTCCCGTAACTTGAGTGTGAATTGGGGACTTAAACGGATACCTGGTAACTCTTCGGATCGTTTTTTGAGCGTCCAAGTCTCCTTGTCGGACTGTGCAAAGGCCCAGGACGCCATCCTGGCTGATAGGGTGGTAGCAAGGATTACGAGCTGGGCATGAAATTTTAAACTTTCTCTGTTTGGTCGGACCCTGGTATTGTCCTCGACCGCCTTTTCAATATTATGGTTCCCACTTACGGTCCATTTACTGGGAGAAGGGGCTTACTCCATGATTAAGAAGGAGGCAGCCCGCTATTTATGGAAACCTGCAGCTGAGTCTCACCAAGGGCTTATCTGGAAAGTGGCCTGGGAGACAGTTACAACAACAAGAGCACAGGGAGGGTTGGGATTGTTTGACCCACTTCAACAGAATCTGACACTTCTTTGTAAATGGGTAATTTCGGCAGCCTTTGGCACTCGATCTAAGCTCTAGACCCAGTTGGCAGAATATATCCTCACTAAGGAATGGGGTCTTTTGAGGTCTGCAGATGTTTGGTTTTGTTTCTTCATTCCTTCATTTATTGCAAGGAGACCAAAAGTGAAGCTGTGGCGGAATATACTGTATGCTTGGCACAAGCTATTTCCAAAAGCTCTGCGCCCACTGGAAACCCGGATAGAAGTACTAAATCAGATTCTGTTTGAAAACCCGTACATTACTCTGGACAACTCCTTAAAAGTTGATGGTAGCTCAAGCTCTTTTGGTAAAGCCTGGGTGGAAAAAGGGGTGGTGCAGATAAAGGATCTGTGGGATGGGGTACAAGAGGCCCGAATCCCGCTCGACAGACTCAAAAGAAAGTTGAACAGACTGCGAAATATTGAAAGCAACTACAATACAGTCCTAAAGGCTATCCCAACCTACTGGACAACATTGTTGCCTAAGTCTGTGGAACACAGAGAAGGGACTTGGCTGGTCGATCCCCATGACAGACAGTCTGTTTTCCAAGTACTCGGCCCGGATTTGCCGCGAGGTATAAAGATGCAAACCTGGAGGAGGAAGCCGGGAGACCCGCTGGGGTCTCTTACTAAAGCAGAGGAGATCTCAGTGCCCTCGACTGTGGACTTAGTTGAATGCAGAGTCCTTGAGAAGGCTTCTGTGCAACAACAATCAGCCCAACTCATTGTTGAAGATGCCTCGACTGTCCGGATTGAGCCCCTTCTGTATGGCTGGCAGGATGGGCTCCATCTCGGCAAGCAGATACCAGTAGTATGTTATAAACCGAGAGTGGGAGTTCAAGTACTGAGAGCCAAAGTAGAGAAACAGCCAATTAGGACAGCTGCGGAGCGGCTGTCCAAGGAGCCAGGCTTTATGCTTGGCGACATGGATCTGTTTGGACTATGGAGGGCACTTAGATGGCTGACTTCGCAGAAGCAGGCTAGCCTGATGTGGCTTCAGTTGTTATTGGTTATGCCCTCAGCAACTTGACTGGCGTCAAGGGGGATGAAAATTACTAAGTGTTGTGCACGCTGTAACTTGGGCTGGGAAACGGCCTCTCACATATGGTTGTTCTGCCCCTATTCACTTCAGATTTGGGAATGGTGGAGGGAAAGGTGGAAGGCGGCCACAAATGGAAGCTTGCAATGGACACGGGAGTGACACCTATATGGTAAGGCCAATGAGGGAGCAGATTTTCAAAAAGGATGGGCCTATGTTGCACTATCTTGCAGAGGGGCGATTATGGAAGCCATATGAAAATCTCACAACCAGGCAATTTTTCAACAGGAGTCATCCTCTTTTTTAAGCCAGGTTGCTCTAGTTAAATCCTTGGTAAGACAGGCAATCCGTGTGGATTGGCAGGCGGCCCGGGGATAGGCCAGAAAGAATAGATTTTGGTTCACACAGACATGGTCCAAAAACGCGGGTTGGGCGTCACTATCAGCAGAAGGGGGTTTGAAGATAGCAGACCGGCTACAAGCCTAGTAGGGAATATACCTGGCCCGTTCAAGGCCTGGGTCATAGGATTCTGGTCTCTGGGCCGCAGTAGGCCATTGTCTGGTTTAAAGTACTTCTGTCTTTTTCCCTTTTTGAGGTTAATGTTGTAGCAGAGTATTGAAAATAGGGGATAGTTTTAGAAGCCTTGGCTATTGCAAGGATTTGGTGTTGTTGTTTCCAGATCAGACTTGATCCCATACTCAGTCGGAAGGACGGATCCTCAAGCCGCTGATAGGCCTGCATTAGGATTCAGGAATAGTGGGTTTTTTAGTAGGAGATGACGGTCGAAAGGTAGATAGTTGTGAGCATTGCCAAGCAGAGCTGAATTTTTTTAATTTTTTTTTTGTGGACTGATCTCCAAATAATGAGATCCATAAGCTAAACCGGCTGATGCTGCCGGGATAACTCCGGGTAGAATTGTGAGGTCCCCGACCTCGTTAAAAAAAAAAAAAAAACAGAGAATTAAAAAAAAAAAGAAAAAAAAAAAGTGCGTGTACCTTGCTGTTCCCTGCCTCCAGAGTTCCGCTTGAACCTCGGTAGAGCTCCCGCAATCGCCCTGTCATCGGCCATGTCCAATCTACGCAATTGATTGTCTGAATCCTTAGCAATTACTCAGGATTGTCTCAGAGGGAATACATCATTAAGCATTTGTACCCGAGAAAATAGTTGTCAGATGGGTCAATGAAGGAAAAGAATGGAGGACGATGGAGGAGGTAGACACCGTTACACAGTGACAATGCTTCTCTCTTCTCCAAATACCCCGCATTCTCTTCCTTCCTGGCCTATGTTTTATCATATACTGTCCACTAATATCAATAGCAAAATAGCAAAAGTAAATAATAACAATAATAATAATAACAATAATAATAATAATAATAATAATAATAGTAATAATAATAATAATAATAATAATAATAATAATAATAATAATAATAACAATAATAATAATAAATAGTGGAAATAATCAATAATAACATTAATAATAATGATGTAAGAAAATCGGGAGATGATAGGAAAACGGATTGCAGACTGCGAAATCACATGAAAAGTCAAGAAGCCCTTGATTGTCGGACAAACAACGAAGCATTGATACTTCATCCATGGACATACCTTGAATTCGTTTGTCAGTGAGAGCCTCCTATCATCATTGTCATCATAAGTACATAAAGCCCTTCCTCCTACTTAGCACTCAACACCTGGATTATGGCCACACAATTTACCAATAGTCTACGAATTGTTAATGCTCCCAACTGATGTTGGCAGCAAAACCAAAATACATGACGATGCCGACCCCCGTAGACTGTCAGCAGGATCTGGTATGTGCCCTTTCACCATCGATTGCACTCTTCTCTCTCTCTCTCTCTCTCTCTCTCTCTCTCTCTCTCTCTCTCTCTCTCTCTCTCTGTGTGTGTGTGTGTGTGTGTGTGTCAGTCTATTTGTCTGTCGGTCCTTGTCTGTATATGTGTCTGTTTGTTTGTTGTCCGTACGTGTCTGTCTGTATCGTATATGGTTTGAGTCTGTAGTCGGGGTCGTAGCTCTAGGATTTCGGTCAGGGACGTATCTGCTGCAGTCTGGAAAGGTCAAGGTCGTAGCTACGGCAGTGTTCGAAGGCCCAGGTTGTAGACTTCCGGAAGGTCCGGGAGTGGCCCTTCAATGTTGCCCATAGCAGACCAGAATGAAGTGGGCAAGTGGTAAGGTCCACCCATGCTGAGTCAATGGTACTCAGTTCCAATCTCACTTAGTCCAATCAGCAAGTACCATGTGAGACTTTGTACACTCGGGGCCGGCGAAAATGAGGCAGGCAAACAGAAGTATAAATCAATAGGTAGCTCACAACTATTCATTCATTGTTGCGCGAACCATGCAGAAACATTGTCACAGTGCCCTGTGCAAGGCGGCCTGCAGATGCCCGAGGAAGGAGTGGGTCTGAAGAAGAGCGTAGCTATAGGCTAATGGTAGGCGGCAGCGGCCGTAGTGGGTAGAGTGTGCAGGGTGCGCGCGCGTGATACAATGTGTTGCGTGTGGGATACCCAGGGTGATGTATGTGAACAGCGCAGTTAGGTACATTGACGAACCAGCGAGTTGTTGGGCTCATCAGTACTATAACCCTTTTGAAGCGAGCTTGCAATCAAACTTTGTTATGGATTTCATACTTCTGAGTTTCCAGCTGGCGCTTGTTGCCA
Organism: Chara braunii; assembly: GCA_003427395.1. Classification (NCBI taxonomy): domain Eukaryota; kingdom Viridiplantae; phylum Streptophyta; class Charophyceae; order Charales; family Characeae; genus Chara; species Chara braunii. Next base: position 20,398 of record BFEA01000054.1, read on the forward strand.
GTGTGTCGTGTCATCAATTTACATGCATGTGAAGCAAGTTTGACGGTAATTAATAATAATAATAATAGTAATAATAATAATAACAATAACAATAACAATACCATTTGACACAGATACCCCCCCCTTTTGCAGTAGTTGACACAGACCCTCGGGCTCGATCCCTAGTCCTCACAGTATCCTTGTTGACCCTGAGAGTTGAACAGTTGGTCGGCTGTTGTAGGTCCGTATGTTGTAGGGTTTCGACCTGTAGACCCGTCGTCCGCAAGTCTCAGCAAACCCTAGGAGTCGTGGTTGTAGGTCCTCTGAAGGTTCGAGGTCGTAGCAGCTACAGTCCCGAAAGCCAAGTCCACAGTCTTCTGGAGGATCCGGAAGCGGCCTTTCAAATGCATCTTACTGCAGATCAGAGGCAGGTGGGCAAGTGGTAGAGCCAACCTCAGTACGTTGGCCATGCGACTGCAATAAGTTTGAAGTGCAGTCAGCAGTGCAGTCCTAGTCAGTCCAGGTCCAGTCAAGCAAGTATTATACGAGACTGTGGGCACTCAGGGCCGATGGAAAGGCCAGGCAGATACCAAACAGAAGTATAAATCAAGATGCAGCGCGAAGCCGTTCATTCATTCCTGTGTAAGCCATGCGGAAGCGCTGCTACAGCGACTTGTGCTACGGTGGACTGCAGATGCCCGGAGAGTGCAGTGGGCGTGGAAGAAGAGCGTAGCCATAGGATAGCAGTAGGGCGGTCATAACCGTCATAGCTAGTGGTAAGGTACAACGTGTGTGTGTATGTAAGTGTATAGTGAGTAGCGAGTGGGGTATACATTGTGATTCTGTGTGTGCGAACAAAGATTTGTTGGGCGCTGTGGCGCCATAGCCATCTGACGTGATCTTGAAATCGATCTGCGTTCTCATCATCCATATCTCTGAGCTTTGTGTTTGGGCGATTGTCGTCAGTTTGGTGTGAAACCTGTTCACATGCATGTAAGGAAGAACCAGTTTGACCGCAAGTAATAGTAATAATAATAATAATAATAATAGTAGTAGTTTAATAATAACAATAATAATAGTAATAATAATAATAACAATAATAATAATAATAATAACAGTAAGATGCAAGGAAAACACGTGCTAACAAACTTCAAAATTCACACCATCATACACATGTAACCAGATAGTCGTGACTTCGAACAAAAGCAGAACTGCATTACGAGTCCCACAACAAAAGATCATAATTGATAATGCTGGAATAGTCTCAACATCATCAACACGGAACCAATGTCGTCATTCTACCTGGCGCTCAGCGCCCAGACTACAGATAGCAGATTCCTACATAGCCTACTGTACAATGTCGCCTGTTTCGCATGTATGTGAAGTGAGAACGAGGCAAGTTTATTTGCAAATAGTAAAAACAAATAATAATAATAATAATAATAATAATAATAATAATAATAATAATAATAATAATAATAATAATCATAATAATATTAATAATAACTGCGTAGCATCCTGTTCGCGTTCGGTCGCCGAACGTTAACGTTTGCGACCGAACGCGAACGGGTTCCCAATATAGGGGTTTGGGGGGGTCCATGTCACTCCCGAGCACTTACACGCTCGGACGGGGAGGGGGGGGGGGAGGAGGAGATGAGGAGTAAAAGTCGACGAAAGGAGGAGGAGGGGGAGGAGGATGGAGGAGGAGACGAAGAAGACGAGAGGAAATGGAGGAGGAGTATGTGGAGTGGGAAAAAAAGAGGAGGATATGGAGGAGGAGGAGAGAAGAAAAACGAAAAAGAAAAAAAAGTCCCACGTGCTGACGTGGCAGCCGCGCGACGACGGGGAGGAGGAGAAGGAGGGGGGAAGAAGAAGTACAAGAGGAGGACGACGACGGAAAGGAGGAAGAGGAAGACAAGGAGGAGGACAAGGAGGGGGGTTAGGAAGAAGAAGACGACGACGACGACGACGACGAAGAAGAAGAAGAAGAAGAAGAAGAAGAAGATCCTTAAGAAGAAGAAGAAGATTTTTAGAAGACGAAAAAAAAAAAAAAAAGGACGCGCGCTGACGTGGCAGCTACGCGTTGGTATATGGAGGAGGAGGAGGACGAGGAGGGAGGAGGAG
>BFEA01000054.1:58912-77387 GCA_003427395.1 Chara braunii
CACACACACACACACACACACACACACACACACACACACACACACACACACACACACACACACTTGCAGGAAAGAGATGACATGAAGACAGAGGAGAGGAAGTACAACGACGATGAAACAGGCAATGAGGACAGGGAGAACGAAGAGGGTGAGTGACACTCACTGTGTGATGGTAGACGAAAAAACTCCAAGCAGCGTGAGGGGAGTTTGCACTCCAGCAGCTTCTCCGCGGTGGCGCATCAACGACAATGTTGCAGCAGAGCGTCAACAATAAGTTAATAACGTAGTTCGAAATCGAATTTGAAATTGTGGTGCCTCACTGCTGCGGTGGCATCACAGAAAGATGGGTGCCCCTCATGAGGGCATATGGGGCACGGCGCGATGGAAATGGGACCGCCAGTCCAGAGAGGGCATCCTGGAAAGTTGCGCCCACTATCGACAGGCCTGCCGAAAAGATTTTTAGACCCAAGGGCACAACACGGTAAATCGGCCGTCGGAGGGGCGCGATGCAAAATAATGGAAACTGCAGGGGCGCCAGACAAATTCCCCCCCCCCAAAAAAAAGAAAACTCCCTTTTTTTTGGGTTTAAGTCCAGGTTGTTGTAGAGGCTAGCCACCAGGCATATATGACAGTCCCTTCAGCAGTTGGCCAATGATCATCCAGATGATTTTTCTGTACAGGCCCCCTATGAGACTCCCTCCCACCTTTATTTATCATTACTGTCCCCGGTGCATCCCTACTCCCAATGTCCTACCTAAGTGTTTTTTTTTTTTTTTTTTTTTTTAAATAACACAACAAAGTACATACTAGGAAATGTTGATCAACGTGGACCAGGACTGCTTTTGAGCGGCGACCACAATCGTGAGCCTACTATGAACCCGATCCCCATACTGTAACTCCCAAAGGTATGATGTCCTGAACTCTTTTTTTTTTTTTTTTTTGGCAAACCCTCGTCTCGTCAGTGTTAGTGGTGCTGGTAAGAGCAGACACCACTAGCACCGGGGGGAGGGGCTCCGTCTATTGGTGGGGAGCATCACCTGCTGGAAAGCGGGTCCAGCGTCCCTTATACAGACTGTCAAAATGCAAAACATCAGAACATAGCTTGAGGGGTTCCTGCCAGCATTGATTGCCCTGGCGTCCAGGGGATTGACTGTGCAGGATGCAGAACAGAAGGGGGGGGGACCTCTTCACCCTGCTTGGGTGCCAGATACTTTCACTACTTCCTAGCTCCCCCTTTCTTCTGAACCATGTTGGGCTAAGCTGCTGGCTGAAAAATGCATCCATCCTCCCATTGTGCGCCGGAGGGGAGGATCACCGGGGGGCACCGGTAGATCCTCCCGGGCTTATAACTTCTGCATACATATATGGATGATTGGGCTAAGTGTTGCAGTAGGAGTTGTGTTGATCAGGAGAGAATCTCTGCCAGGGAAAGAGCATGGGGTGGAAACGGGTCTGGGAAGTCTGAGGGAGGGCGCAGTGGGAAAGTGGGTTCTATGTTAGTCCAGTCTTTAAAAATAAGACGGTAGTCTCTCATGTCTTCCAGATCCCTCTGTTCTTCTCCCTTATCTCCACTCCATTCTACTCTTGCTATCCATCCCTCTCTCTCCCCTCCTATCCAATCTGAGCAAAAGGCTGCAATTCGTCTCCTCACATCTCCGACTTGCCGAAAAAGGTCTAGTTGTGCTTTAGTGTCTAACCATCTTTGTGTGAGTTCAGCTTGCACCTGTTGTTGGATTTGTTCTGTGATTTCTGGCCCGTCTGCTCTCACCTTTCCCATGGCTAGGGTGCATCTCTGCCACCATAGCGCCCATAACACTGCTCTCCTTCCAAGTCTGTACATATTCTCTACGAAGGTCGTGGCTGTTACTAGCGGCGGCCAATGGCCCGCCAATATGGCTAGCCAGGACCATGGCCAGGGGATCTCCACTTTCATTTTCCTCCATATGCGATCCCACCATCGCCATGTGAATTGGGCGATTGGGCATTGCATGAAGATGTGTTCGATAGTCTCTGCTTTTTTGTGGAAGGGGAAAAGACTTAAGCACCTCTGACACCATGGGAGCAGCAGACCTCATTGTTCCAAATTAGTGCGATCAGCCAGCCAATCATTGGTTGGTAGGCAGCGGTGAGCGATTTGCCACTGCAAGGAGGTGATCTTCATTGGTTTAGATTTTTGTTCCTTGAACCAGTGGATCGGGGTCTGAAGAGAGTGATCCACGTTTAAATGTTTGGCCCATGGATCGTTGATTGTGTCCCTCAAACACTTTTCAGGTCTAAGCATTTTGTAGGCTGATTTGACTGACAACTGGTGTAGGCTGATGTGACCCCGGGGTCCCCGTCTTTGAGGGAGCTATGATGATGATGTCCTGAACTCATAGAAGCTAAAAGAGAAATTACCACCCAGGATCATCACACTTTTCTAGTGACCTGACGAGACAGTGGTTATAGGCATCAGGGCTAAGCATGTCCTCACCTCCCTCCCCAGCTCTGATTGAAGCATAGTCGGACGAGCCTTGTCATACAGGTACTTCGAGTGCTAGGGGTAGACATTCTACTGCAAGTCCCAAAGGTGAACCCTTTGTTCCTTCTTAGAGAGATCCCAGCCTTATCATCACCAGATCCCTCTGGTTATTATCTTGAATTCTATGTTATTGCACACTTTCCTATCGGAGGTTGTTCTTACATAGAGCATCTCCAGTTTCTGTCCTCAGCAGGCTGCAAGGAGGTGAGAAGAGATCAGCTATGGTTGATGTTGGTTAGGTTGGTTTTGTCTCTGAGGTACAGTGTTCTGGTGCAGGGAGGGCTAGGAGTTGTTCTAGGATTAGGAGGCTAAAATAGCTGATATAGCATAATCTTCTATATTTTTTCATATATTTGATGAGGGACGCTGTGCTCGGTTCTCAGCAGTTTTGGTTTGATCACTCCGGGCAGACTGTGAGGACCCCAGCCTCAATCTTATTATTGGTAATATCAGCCTTGGGCACCAAAAAAAAAAAAAAAAAAAAAAAAAAAAAGGCTCATGGCCACCATTTGCCCCCTTTACCTCTATCCTCAGCTGGGTCTCTAGTCCTGTTTTTAGCATCCCCCAGAATTTCTCTAGTTTCCGTCCTCAGTGGATTGACGGTCACCATATCATCGACTAGACCTACTCTGAACACTTCTGATCTTACTTTGTTCTCCATGGAGGTAGCAAACCACCCTCGGCCCCTGAGATAGCCTCTAGGACAGGTTCCCCAATGATATCCTCCACTGGAGCCTATCCCACCTCTACCCTACCAATGGGACCCCTAAGACAACGCCTAGAAAACTCCTTGGAGAATTTGGTTATGGATTGTGTTGAGCATGACTATAGTAGTGCGGTTTTTCCATGTGTCAGGTAGTCACTGTCCTTTCGTGATGTTCATACAATGATTTGTCCTTTCGTTGTTTGGTAGGTTAATTACAAACTTAATTGTTTTGGGACTCGTATTTTTGGGTTACTTTGTTCTTTCCTTTTGTTTCCCCTGAAATCATTCCTTCATTAGAAACAGATGAGGCTGGGGTCCTCACAGTCTACCTGGAGTGAAACAACGCTGGGAGCCTCACCCAGCTTAGCCCCCAGGGGACCAATCCCCTGCATCAGACAAGCAAACACACAGGCAACTGAAAGAAACAGCAAGATAATCTAATCTGCATGGCCTCATGCCCAACATCTGCCTCCTTAAGCCGGGAGGGAGGAACTTACGGGGAGATCCCACTAGCAAAGAGGATTGGAGTATTTGTGGACAGGTGCAGAATATAGGGAATGGTCTGCTTTTCTGCATCTCTGCTTAAACCCATCCAGGCTCAGGTGCTTGATTCAATCTTCTTGGCTAGTGGGATCTCGCCCTTATTACCAGTTCCCGAGAAACAGTGACACTCCCTCCAGACCCCACAAACCACTGTCAAACTGCCTTCCTACGGCGGACAAGAAACCGAATGTCCGTGGTTTTTACTCTTCACCTACCAGCCACTGATCCAACTCGATTTCAAATGCTTAGTCGACTCGAATGGCCATTTGCATCTGCCACATTGCAGCCGAATCTGCGTTAGTCCTCTCAGCCAACCAAACCGCTGAGAGAGAGAGTAACTAGAAGCAACAGCAACCAAAGCAGGGCAACAGCGCTCGGCATTGGTGCGCTCTGAAGTTGAGTCCCGTGCGAGATGTGGTGTGAAGTACCAACTCTGCATCATAGTGTGGTTACCTGAGGCCACCTGCTTTCCGCTACTGATCTTGGAGTCCTGACTGCTGCAGCAGGTCGTAGCCACCTGCTGCAATGTTGTCAGGAGGCCATGCTTCCTCTGGGAAAAGTCTTGATCCTCTCCAGGACCACAGCTTGGGATCCAGCCTTAGAAGTTGAATAGGTGAGCCATTTGCCCAAATCACTCATGTCCAGGACCTGTCTTCATCACCTACCTCCTGTACTCTGATTTGAGAGGGACTACCCAGTGGGGACTTCGCCCCCATCTGCGAGCTATCTCCCCTCCGTGCCAACCTCTAAGATGCACCGCACTTTTCCCAGGATAGAACAGCCGTGGAACCGTTTTCCTCCACTGATATTAATTTCCAAAAAATTGCGGGGTGCTCTACGGCATCTTCTATGAAACCAAGGTCCCGGTGATGCCACCCCATGTGGACTGAGGACATGTCGCCATTCGGATGGAATTGCTGCAATCAGCTGCCTGCCACATGTCTCCACCTGGCCTAGACGCCCCAATTTATCCTTAGACCACAAGCACACGGCCCAGGCAGACTTTAGAGTCGAAAACGAGTCATTCCTAAAAGTTAGGGGACTCGCCCCAGGCCGGTACTGGGGCTGGAGGGTAAAGAAATGAACGCATAGACTCAGTGCAACTGGGATGGAGGCAGGTTCTCGAACAAGGACTGCAGCTCCGACCGGGAGACTGGGTGGTCAACTACCAGGAACTGCCTACACCCATGCCCGTACGCCGCATCGACAAGCTCACCACTATATCGACATCACTGGAATCCTATGCCCCAGCCTTGCCAGGAGCCAGGCACACGACCCTAACCAGGGAACAGACAGTAATCGGGAGCAACCATTGAGCCACATGCTCAGGGTCAGGGTGCTAAAGACCCCAAACAAGGAAAAGCGGGTCTTTGAGTTGGCCACCCTCATCAGCAGCAACTCCCCTTGCACACAGGACGCAAGGAGGACCAAGGGGCCACACAGCAGCTGGCCAGAATGGAACGATACGCATTCGGCACACAGATAGTGGGGCAAGGGTGAAAACTGTGCAGTACAGGCCCTCGGGCTCTATTCAGGCTTAGCCCAGGCCCCCAGCATACATCATACAAATATATACAAACACAAAAGGAGGTAGGCACTCAGTAACCTGCCTGCACCGAAAAATGGTAGGCATCGCAGATTCGAAGCCAGTAGAGGACCGCAGGGGTCAGCAGCATTCCCATGTCACTGTTCTAAGTTCCAAAGGGAGGAGGTTGGGAATGGGAGGCTAGCTTGCCTACTTGAACTGAAAGTCAATCATGGATGATGGCACCAGGCTCCGAGACTGTGTCGCTGAGGAAACGGGGGAAGTAGATCATTACCTTCAACCTTTTCCCAATTCTCTTAGTAGCAGCAATGGGGATTGTGTATAGTACTGTTACCATCGCTTACCTTAGGCTATCTCAGGTGGCCGGGCGGGTTGTTCTACCTGTCAATTTCCGTTCTTAGTAGATAGGCCCTGCAGCTTGCAGTCGGTACAATTACATGTCTGTTCGAACAAAACAACTCAACGTTCAGGAATGCTGGACCCGATTTCCAGCACGTGTCGCTCCCCACCAATAGATGGAGCCTCCCCAGGAGTGCTAGTGGCGTCTGCTTTTACCAGCACCCCTACCACCCCCTGTTCGGGTTGTTCTCTGCCGACAAAAGAAACAAAAGAAAGAAAAAAAGGACGGACTCATTTTCGACTTTGCCTGGGCAGTGTACTTGTGGTTTAAGGCTTTAGATGGTAACCCACCTACCTGTAATCTCGCCCCGTAAATCGGCAATCCTGGCCACACCCTGTTCTGTCCAAGCATGACCCTGTTCTGTCCAAGCATGACCGAAGGAGTCGGGAGCACATCCAGCAGATTAAATCTTGCCCTCTGGCAATCGGATAGCAGGATTGTCGAGAGAGAGGCTGTGCTAACACTTCCTGCGTTGGATTCGTTATCAAAGCTCTACCGAAAAAGGGCTGCACTGGCATGCGTTAGCAAAGCTCTTAGACTACCAAAAAGGTCTACATTCGTCACCGAAGCTCTACCAGAAAGGGACAACTTGAAGAGCTGTGCTGGGCCCCAGATTGAGAGGTGTTGGATTGTTGTTTTGTTGCAGCAAGTCGTCCTGGGTATCTGCACACCTAGTTCCCAATTGAAAGCAACCTGCACCTCCAAATACTGTTCTGCAATGTCATTTGCAAGCCTCTTCATACCCCTCTCAACTGCAAGGGCATACCTGTTCGGCAGGAGATACACAGATTTGTTCCAATCGACCGCCGCTTCAGACAGCTCAGCGTACTGCAGTCGGCACTTTTTTTTCTTTTTTTTCTTTTTTTTTTCTTTTTGGAGTAAGCACAATTTCAAGGTGGTAAGCGACTGGATTGATTGAATTTTCTGCGATAGCCGTTAAATCGTCTGGCGCCTTATCTATAGCTTGTGATGACCAAGTTCTATGCATTCCAGGTATGAGCCACTGTACTCTTATCTGTATCCTTAAACCCTATACCCTAACCCTTTTCGGTGGATGGAATAGAGATGGGCAAATCCTCACTGGTAAGGCGCCGTGCAGAATAGGTGAAGAGGGGTAAAAGGGTCACAAGAAAACCACACAAACTCAGCCACCCCGGCCCAACTATTTTCATGTATCATTCTATTTTCTCATGTACACATGGGACGATGGACCCGTTTTCCGGCAGGGGATGCTCCCCGCCAATAGATGGAGCGGCTAGCAATATGCATACCAGGGGAGGCTGCTCATAACACCCCCCCTTGTATGCCAGGTCTGGCCTTCCCTCCCCCCCCCCAAAAAAAAAAAAAAACATTAAATCGTCTGCGAGAGCGTTGACCTGGCCCTCTTGATGTTGGATCGGAAGACCCCTGGTGTTTGGATGAGCCCTCAGGCTGATGCTATTGACAGAAAGTACTTCCACTGTAACAAGAATAAGAGTGATGCCAAAGGGCAATCCTGCCGCAGCGACCCTGTGAGAGGGAGGGGCGATGAGATATGTCCATTGATAGCTACAGAGGCAATAGAGACGACACGCAATTCTGAAACCCACCAACAAAAAAATCTTCACAAGATTCATTGTCTTTGTATAGGGTATGATTGGGGCTGAATCTCGTTTTGGTTTCTTCTTTCTACCATGGGGAGTTTGCCTTGGAGCGAATTCTGTTCTGGAATTTCTGGTAGATTAGGGTAATTAAATCCTCGTAGTAAGAAGAGGGTAATTAGGGTTTCTGTTCCCGAGTTTCTCCGAATTTAGGGTTTCTTTCCCTTGTCACAGGGGCGCAGCTCAGCCTGAGGTTAAGGGTTGAGGCCTTTTCGGCCCCTGCTGAATTGGTATAAATTTGGTGCTTCATGATGTGTATTGCGTTTCGGCACTGGGCCTGAAATGAAATGAACAGCCTTTTTAAACCACCAGTACTTGGCCCAGCTATCGGCCGCGGAAAAAAATAGAGTAGAAACGTTTCTAGTTGGATGAATTTGGGCGCTCCTGTAGTGGCCCGTACGTTTCCTAAAATCGCGTAGCGTTAACAGGCACGACTTTAGGTAGGAAGTACTGGTGGTTTAAGTTTTTCGCCCAAAAACATTGTTGCTGAAACGTCAGAAAAGCGGGTAGATAGGGTAGTTGGAAGATAGGGTAGGCACAGCCGCACAGGTGGTGTAGGTTCTCATTTTGAAAGTATGCATGCTGTTTTCTACGTGTGGTGAGTTGCATGTGATTGGATCAGATGTAAACTGAACCGGCTGACGCTGTCGGGATAACTCCGAGTGGATTTGTGAGGTCCCCCGGCATCAGCTCAAGTGCTAAATCGGAATGGCTAAGAAAAAAAAAAAAAAAAAAGAGGGCAGGGTGCTTGTCTTTTCTGTCAGTGTTTTGTTGCTATATTTCTTTTTTTTGTTTTTCTTTTTGCAATGGCAAAACCACCCTGCCAGCTCAGCATGCCAGACAGAAGATGCTGCATTGACTGCAGAACACTGAAATGCGTTTGCCTTTTTTTTTATGTTTTAATTTCTGTTCTTGTTTTTTGGCTTTTCTCTTTGGAAACTGCATGCCAGCTCGGCAGGGGAGATTCGGTGAGCGGTTTGGCGAGGCCCAAGTCGGGGCCTCACTCCAACACTCACCACATGCAGACAAGACAAAAATCAGGGCACCGTATCTTTGCATGTTCTAGCAGACAAGTCATGCTCATCTAGCACATTTGGTGAGTGGTCGAGCTATGGCCTTGAGATTTCATCACAGAGAAACTGACTGGCCCCAGGTAGTCCAAAATTGTTCATCTAGTTCCCACCCGACTCGAACTCAGGTCTGTGTTTCAACAGTTCATCGCTTCATACCAACCGAGCAGGCCCTGTCCCACGAAATTCTTTTTTCTTTTTTTGGGAACTGTCCCACTAGATTCCAATTACAAAGGGGGGGGGCGAACAGAACTGTCCCACTAGATTCCAATTACAAGGAGGGGGAAGGAGGGGGACGAAAAGAAAAACAAAACAAAACAAAACAAAAGGAACGAAAAGAAAAACAAAACAAAACAAAAAATATTAAACAGGACACTGGGTTCATAGGGATGCTGAGAACATGTTCAAGATCGGGAGGAGAGCTGTTATTTGGGCACTTCGGAGGAAACGGTGTATATTATCTATTGAGAAAGTAAGAATAGAGGGTGCGGAAAATTCGCCGGAAATGACTGAGCTAATTAAACAATACATTCAGGAGGAACTTACAATACCATGGCAGATAATGAAATCTAAACTGGATCGAATTCATACCAAAAAAGACATAACGCAGGCCATCAAGCAATTCTCAAGCGATTGGCTGGGAAGCGACCAGGGGGGCCGAATGGCTTATGTTCATTGGGAAGGAGGCAGTCTCCTAGAATGCAGAGAGGATAATATGAGACGAGACTAAGGTGGATGCAGAAATACCGCTGTGCTCCCCCTTGGACTTCCCCGACCCCTTTACGCCCCATGGTCTGTCAATGGTGGATCTCCAGTGGTATGGAGCAGAGTGAGGGAGTGACAGTTATAGCGAAGACATGGGGCCTAGATGGTCTCACAGTTTCGACGCCCAGCAGCAGGGCTGAAGAGGCCCCTTTTCCTCCCTATTTGAGCCTGCTCAGTCAATCCCCTGTCTTCAGGGTAATCAATGCTGGCAGGTTGGAAGACAGTCAGAAACATCTCAGCGTGATTGAAATGGTTGTTGTGTAAGGGACGCTGGACCCGGTTTCCAGCAGGTGTTGCTCCCCACCAATAGATGGAGCCTCCCCAGGGGAGATAGAGGCGTCTGCTTGTACGAGCAACCCTATCTCCCATACGGGCTGTTGTTCAAAAAAAAAAAAAAAAAAAAAAAAAAAAAAAGCAAGGGATGCTGCGGTGCGGTAGGAGAGTGTCTAGGAATAAGGAACACAATGTTCCACCAAGCCGTGTAGACCTGGTCATCGCTTTAGACGTTTAGTAGTAGGGCCTGATGTCGTAGGAAGAGAGGGAGCTTGTGATTAGCGTGCAGACTCTGCAGAGTAGTTAAGGTTTGACAGGTGAGGAATGGTTGAGCTCTGTTATGAATGGCATTTTGTGAAATTTGGTCCCTGGTTCGGCTGGGGGCGTAAGTCAAACAATCCATTTGTTGTTGGAACTTATGCAATGTGTGTTTTAAAAAAAAAGAAAAAAACAGACAGGTTGCTTCGTTTATTCTTACTTCTGCTCTCTGGTTACTGGATTGATTACTACGGTGCTGGTTTTTTCAACTTATGCCAAATTTTGTTCCATTTTACTGAGCTTCGCTCTTTTGAGCCACATTTCTTCGTAGAGGCTCGCTTCTGGGTTAGGGCGTCGTTAGACACTCCTTACGACTTCCTCGAGCTGCAAGGAAGGAAACTTCCTTGTAGCTCTTAAACCACCACTCTACCCGCCACCCCGAAAGTGGCAACCCTATGCGTCCGGGGGGGGTTTCCAGAGGTAGGTGGACCGGCAGGCCAGAGTCCCAAATTTGGGGAATGACGTTTCCAAGGGCGGAGGCTCTCCGGCTCGGACGGTAGCTTTGCGCGGTTGCGTGGTGGAAGGCTTTGGTGGGCAAGAGCGGCGCGGGGCAAACTCCGTTGGTGGTAAAACAAAAGCAGGAAACAAACAAAAAAGACAAATCAGGCCCGCCAAATGGAAAAAGGTCAAGGGGGGGGCGTCCATGGTCCAGCGTCCTGTGTCCGTGTGTTTGACGGCGTGGTCCAGTGGCGTCCGGCGGGAAAGGGCAGGCCAGGCCACGAAAAACAATATAAAAAAATAGGGGACCTCCACGTCTAAGATGAAGTGTAGTATCTGTTCTGATCAGTTATAAAAATTAAAAAAAAAAAAAAAAATCTGAAGTACGCCTGTGGTGACGAGCACGGCTATCAGCAAGCGGCGCGAAGATGGGGCATGGGCAAATTGGGCTAAGTGGTGGCATCCCTTCCCAAGAAACGCAGCACTGTATGTACATGTGCACAGTGGTTGCGTCCATCGCATGCGTTGTTCAGCACAGTTTTGCGACGAGCGCGACGTACTCCCAAAGGCAGCAGCTTTGCGGAAGTCTTGGGGGGGGGACGATCCTCACCGCAGCGGAGACCCGTCATTCCTGTTGAACCGTTGGAGATGGAGGGTGGCGGAGAGGTCGGGTGTGCGCTGTTGACACCGCTGGAGAGGACGGCCGTGGCGACAGCCGTGTCTACCGTTGTTCTTCATTGTCAGCAGGAGAGGGCGTTGAGACAAATAAAGGAGCAGCTGCGCACGAGTAGGAGAAGGACGCTGATGCAAGCTGCTGCACATGACGGCCCCAAATGCTTGGCGACTTCGGAGGCTGTCATTCAACTGTGCTACGAGAAATGCTGTATAACCTAAAAAAGACCTCGTTATTCTGCCGATTTTCAATTGGCTTTCCCAAAATTTTGAGAGCCCTTGTGATTCCGAGAGCTATGTGAAGGATCAGATGGACTACATAAGAAGGTAGTTTGTCGCTTTGAGTACCCGCTCGATCATCCCCTGATGATACCGTCGCTGGCGGACGATCGAAACGATCATAGGGACTATGCCAAATGGCACTTACTTCATCCATGTTCATCTTGCAGTGCCAGTCCTTTTTTTGCGCCTACTCGAGCCTTCATGGCTGTCTTCATGTGTTCAATCTCCTTTTCCATCTCAATTTCTTCATCTCACTCTCCATGGTATGTCTTATCTTTTGCTCTCGTTGTCTATCCTTCTAACTCATATTCATTAAAAGAAAAAGAAAATGGTCCAAATCTCTGATCGCGTTCCCCTCACAGACAGGCAGGCCACACGCATACATCCAGAAATGGTCCAAATTATTTATTAAAAGAAAAAGAAAAAACGAAAGGTGCACGCCTGTCCTTTTGTCAAACACACTGCTACCGTCTTCCCCCGAACACAACGCACCCTCTTTTTGACTGCATCGGCCCGGAAACATGCCTTCAATACGTTCATTTTCAGGGTGCGTTATGTTTGGGGGAAGAGGGTAGTACTGGTAACACCTTTTAAGTCAGATTTACCAACTCATTTGTTCCTGTTGAGAACAGGCCGGGCAAAATGCACAATTCGCTTCTGATGGATTGCACGTTTCCCAGCCATTTTGCAGAACTGCGCCTGCATATTCATAAGCCAACTGGATTGCACGTTTCCCAGCCATTTTGCAGAACTGCGCCTGCATATTCATAAGCCAACTGGGAAAGAGCCGCCGTTGATACATGTCATCGGCGGCGGCCCGTTTTTCGTTCGTTCAGCCTCTCAAATTCCCCTGCCCGCGGCCGATATACGGTACTGGTGGGATTTAATAAAGGCTTTGAACACTGAGCCCTTCAGTGCGCATACAGGAGTCAAGAGCTCATTCAACCATCAGTTTCCAGACATCACCCTCTGAACATCGCAGTCCCCCAAAATCCAGCATCTGCAAAATGAAGTTCAGAGCCATGCATGGCTCGACAAAGCCTTTGGGCACCGAGCCCTTCGGTGGGGTTGAAAGATCCAAGAGCTCAATCACCTCTCAGGCTTCCCAGACAGAACCCAGTTAACAATGCAGACCCAGTTGACGGAGCCGGCGATACAGGGACTCGCTTAAACCACCAGTCCATCCAGCTATCAGCCGCAGGCCCATTTTGGAGACCGACTGCCGCCGATTCAATTTATCTACGGCGCTGGGCCTCCGGTATTTTTGTGGGCAACAAGTTTTTCTTTTCAGCAAGGCTGGGCCCGTGTAAGGTATGGTTAGTGGTTACTTGTCATATCGTTTGGTGTGGATGCATACTCCTCCTTGCAGTCAGTAAGATCGCATCCCTCGCCCACTGTGTTAGGACATCCTGATAACCATACAAAGGTATGGTTAGTGAGAATTCAAGCACCTCAGGAAGCCTAAACCCATTCTGGCATCCTAATCGAACACATCTCCTGTTCATCTCCAGTGTCCACTGGGATAGAGGCCTTGCATGAAGGGCTTTATATATATATATCTACATATATATATCGTCACAAACAGAACTGCCCGGTAAACCGTAGGCAGAGAGAGAAGAGGACAACAAACGAGGGGCTGTGACAAACTGTTATATATCGTCACAAACAGAACTGCCCGGTAAACCGTAGGCAGAGAGAGAGAGAAGAGGACAACAAATGAGGGGCTGTGACAAACTGTTTCGTCCGAGTTTCACCGACTCATCAGGAGGCTGAACCCTCGACAGTCTGCAGAATCCCCTCACTGATTACACTGTAAATGATAATCTACCTTAACCAAAATCAAAGTAGACTATCACTCACCCACACTATATATATATATCGTCAAATAGAACTGCCTACGGTAAACCGTAGGCAGAGNACTCACCCACACTATATATATATATCGTCAAATAGAACTGCCTACGGTAAACCGTAGGCAGAGAGGGAGAAGAGGACAACAAACGAGGGGCTGTGACAAACTGTTTCGTCGGAGTTTCACCGACTCATCAGGAGGCTGAACCCTATATATATATATATATATATATATAAAGGAGGCGAGTGGATAGTTGCTTCCAAAACGAGCTAGGACCAAAACGAGGTAGGATTCACTGCGAGGTGAGTTAAGTTTGACTGCCAAGTGAGTTACGTTTGACTGCCAAGTGAAAAGAAGATAGGATAAACTACCTAGCTAGATCAGGGGATAGCAAAATAAACCTTCTTCTCGGCTCTGTTTCTGTGAATGAAGGCCGCAGTTTACCGCCAACCAACCAACTCCCGCGGCGCATGCCCCACATGGGTAGGGTTTAGTTCTGGTTCTGAGGAATTTTCGATGTGGTCACTCTGTGGCCGTGTGATTTTCAGATGTCGTATGCTAGAGCCCCGTGTATACTCGCGACCAGAAACCACCGGTAAACCCTTCTCAAGTGGGGCACGACCCCCAAGTCCTCCAAAGCTGGACAAAAGCAGTCCCTCGATTCTTTTCCCTTTTTTTTCTTTATTTTTTTGCACTTCCTCAAATTGGAGATGAGCGAGGGTCTAATTACACTCGTAACTGCACCGCAGGCATACACCGTCTTCCCCCCCCAGATGACAACGCACCCTGATTTGGAATGTACACAAGCTATCCTTCCGGTCAGATGCAGGTAGTGAAGAGGGTGCGTTATGTTCGGCGGAAGATGGTGACCACCTTCCTTTTTTTTCTTTTTTTCTTTTTTTTGTGTGTGTGTGTATGTGTCCTCCTATACTTCGAATTGCTCATCAGATTCCACCTCCCTCCCCCAAAAAAAAACACTCAACACATATGCCTTCGTGTCAGACCTTTGGCTTAGAAGATCAAGTGTAGTATCTGTTCTGATCATTTCAATACTTCATCAGCGATCCGTCGGACAATTAAAAAATAAAGAATAATTAAAAAAAAAAAAAAAAAACTTTACAAAAACGCCGGCTTTACACTACTGAAGATTAGGTTCTCTGGAAAACTACCGTCTTCACCCTAATCAAACTCTTTCTATTCGAATCGAAAGCAGGCTCATCATGCTTGTATCTTGACGACGATGCCCCAACTACAGCTACATAGTGACCATGCTTTCTATTCGGATGAAAGTGTTAGGACCATGCTCGAGGGGGGTGGAGATCGAAGAGGCAGAGAAGACGGGAGAGTATGAAGCAACTTCCTTTTTTTTTCTTCTTCTTAACAAACCCCTCCGTTCCTCCCTCTCCCTTCTTCGGCTCCATCACCGTAAGATTGCTTTTGCTTCCCTCCCGCAGAGAGTGCACCCTCCCTCTCTCTCTCTCTCGATATCATCAATCAACCTTCACATGTTCCATAACCCCTTTCTTTCGCAAAAGGACTGTACTTGACCAGGATCCACACAAATAGGCCTCCATACTTTCTTACCAGACGCTACGGAAGGAGGGCCCTACCTACCCCAGTATCATCTCTGATTCATGCAGCTACGACTATGGTATATGGTAACCGCAGGTGTTTTCATGATGGCTGATGGCTCACGGTGTTCTCTATCTGTTCTGTAGGTCGTACACATTCCTCTGTATCTACGAAGACAGATGAATCGTCAAAACCTGGCTGATGAGTGGAGTTCCCACTGCGGAGCGCGAATGTTAGGAGGGTGGTGGGGGCTCTGGCTTATATAGATATATAAACCCTTCGCGAATGTTACCGATTACCCACTTACAGACTTATCTGTACATGGATCTCTCCATTTACATGAATCTGGACATTTCGCTGGTCTTCGCAAACACACGTTTCCAGCACCCCGCCCCACCCCCAAAAAAAAGAGAACGAAAAGACAAAAAAAAAAAAGAAAGAAAGTTTCAAGGACTGAAAAGCAGCAAAACAGCTTCCGTCCTCCCACGCTCTTATCCCCTCTTCTACTAGATTTAGTTTCGCCTTTTGTTTACCAAAAAAAAAAGAAAAAGAGAAGAGGCATCAACATCAATCGATGATCTAGAGGAGCAGCAAAATCGACGGTCTACTACTGTTGGGAATGGCGGCACTGGAGTCAAAAAAAATAATGAAAAGAAAAAGAAGAAAAAAAAAAAAAAAGGGAAACACAGGAAGAGCAGCAAAAGCTTCCGTCCTGCCGGGTCAAGAGTGACGTTGAGCTCAAGAAATTAAACAACACATAAAATATATCAAAAAAAAAAAGAAAAAAAAAGGAGCAGCAGCAAAAGCTTTCATCCTGCCGCGTCAAGAGAGGAGAAATCAACAAACATCAAAACACTTCGCCATCAAGTGCACACTGAGCTCAAACACAGGAAGAGCAATAGGTTCCAGCCTGGCCGGGTCAAGAGAGAAGGAACCTTTTTTGCTCTTCAAAACGCTTGCCCATCAAGTAGACGTTGAGCTGAAGCAATCACAACCACAGAAAACAACACAGGAAGAGCACCAGCAAAAGCTTTCGTCCTGCCGCATAAAGAGAGGAGAAGGCATCAAGATCAAAACACTTCGCCATCGCCTATAGACATCGAGCTCAAACAAAATCCCAATCACACCGCGGAGGGAGTGACGTCCTTAGACAGCATATTAACCTAAACCCAACCAGAAGGGAACATCTGAAACCTGAATTCCCGAGTGGACATTGAGCTGAAGCAATCACAACCACAGAAAACAACACAGGAAACCACAGAAAACAACACAGGAAGAGCAGCAAAAGCTTCCATCCTGCCGCATAAAGAGAGGAGCAGGCATACAGATCAAAACACTTCGCCATCAAAGGGACGTTTAGCTCAAGCAGTAATCAATCACACAGAGGAGGGAGTGACAAAGTCGTTAAACAGCACATTAACCTAAACCCAACCAGAACGGAACATCTGAAACCTGACTTTCAGGGTGGACGTTAAGCTCAAGCAATCCCAATCACACCAGCAAAAGCTTCCATCCTGCTGCATGAAGAGACGAGGCATCAAACACACCAAAACACTTAACCTCAGCTAGACGTTGAGCTCAAGCAATTCCAACCGCACGGTGAAGGGAGTGACACAGAGATTGACAAAATCCAAGTATTTATATTATAACCTAAGCCCAAGCAGAACGGCAAATCTTCAACCTGACTGTAGACCTGCAACAAGTATTGATCGGCACTCATTGTTGAAGCCTGAGGCAGTATTAAGAGTTCTCCTAACACCAAAAAAAAAAAAAAAAAAAAACGCACATGTTCAAAAGGTTGGGAAAAGCAGAGAATTCTTACGCTGATAATTTGAAAATCAACCAGCTGTGTAGCCAATCTACAAAAGCGTCGTCAAAGACGCTAAGTAAGACATCGGACGGATCGAACAATCAAAGACCGACGGTGGTCAGGAGTACTAGGGTAGGGTAGGGTAGGGTGGGGGGCAGAGATCTACGCATGCAGGGGTCCCTTGTACAGGCTGAGGAGTACAAATAGGCGGGTCATCAAGGTGAATTTGAGAGAAACAAAAAAAAAAAAGTTTTTTTCCAGAACAAATCGAATCCCTCAGACGCGAAAAATGGGTCATCTAAGTGGCAGCCGTAAACACAAACGTCACCGAACAGGACGCGCAGCTACCGTTTTCCCCCGAATACAACGCACCCTCGTCATGCTTGTGATCGACCGGAGAGATGGCTCGTGGATATTCTTTTCACTGTGAAACTATTAATTAATATAATACAGTAAAGTAATAATAACAATCATCAGCTGGAGACCTAGTACTAATAATGTCAGAGGGGCATTCCGCTCTACCCACATCTTTTAGGGGCATTTTGGCATATATATCGTCACATGGATACCAGATCGCAAAAGCGAAAAAAAAAAACAAAAGGAAACAAAGAAAGATAATTCATTTTTTTTTCTTCCTTACAAGACTCCTGTTGAGAACCTCTTGCGTACAAGGCCGCCCACGCGGATGTAGGTTGAGCGGCGGCTGCCCCCACACCCCCGTGTGTCATATCCACCCACTTGCACACAGCCAAAAGGCAAAGAGGCAAAGAAAACAGCAAGGGAACAGCCAAATAAAACAGAGCAGGGGGCAACAAAACAGATCCCAGATGACAAGTATGTCTCGACTTCTGGGGGTATTTTGCAAATTATCCCTAATAACAACCATCAGCTGGAGACCTATTATTTGAGGCGATAAGAGCGTCATCCAATAGTAGGGCCTCATGGGGTGAGCTGTGTTCGAGAGAACTGTCTCCCGCGGAACACGACGCGCACCCTAATAGTGATTGTGTTTACGATTCGAAAGATTCAGCTCGTTATCCATGCATGGGGTCTCACTCACCTACTCGCCAATTGTGCAAAAACGAGAATGAATTTCCGCCAAAACATCGAAAGATCCATCGCCATTAATTTTTGTCTTTTGTGCACGCGGTGAGTAGTGGAGCGAGGCCCACCGCTCGGATGCTCTCTGCTTGGAGGAAGACGGGTGTAGCACAATACGTGGCGCGTTTCCTTCTTCACCCGAATAAAACACCGGGTCATTATTCCCCGTACATGGACTGGAAACTGCCCCAAATGCAGAGCATCAATAACCGGACATTATTTGCTGGTGAAATGAAATTGGTTGCAGAAGCACGGAAGAAGGAACACAAGCAACACCACTCTACACAAGAGAGAAGAGACATACCTTCGACACATACGACAGACACAAACACCTTATGCCTTAAACAAGACACCCTTAT
The DNA here is from genome assembly GCA_003427395.1 of Chara braunii. Taxonomy (NCBI): domain Eukaryota; kingdom Viridiplantae; phylum Streptophyta; class Charophyceae; order Charales; family Characeae; genus Chara; species Chara braunii. Next base: position 76,781 of record BFEA01000054.1, read on the forward strand.
TCACACTACTCCCGTACTAACATCATCATCATCATCATCATCATCATCATATCAACAACATCACCATACCCATCATCATCGCCAACGCGGGTTCTCGCATACGTGAGAGAGAGAGACACTTAACAGTCTTCACCTGAATAGAATCCCCGATCATTTTAGCTGTATTTGGGGCTACTCTTAAGTCTACAGACAGACATAATGACCGGGCGTTCTATTCGAGTGAAAACGGTAGCATTCGACAAAATTATACCCCCCGCGTTGTATTCGGGTGAAAACGGTAGCATACGACAAAATTCTCAAGGGATATGCCACAAATTGCCAGCTCTTATCATTGCATCTTTTTGGCCTTCAATATTTGGACTTCCAGCCACCTCTCTAATCCCCTTATTAAAATACAGACTTCGTTGTTCTGAACCTTTTTCAAATCCAAAGAAAAAAAATTCAAAAAAGCATCCTGAGGTCACACCCACTGAAATCATTGCTCTCTAGAGTCTCGACCTTCTTCCCTCGCGCGTACAACGTACAATCGTTATAGCTGTAATTTAGGGTATCCTTCAGTCTACATACATCTATAATGACCGTACATTGTATTCGGGGGAAAAACGTA
>BFEA01000054.1:121389-137758 GCA_003427395.1 Chara braunii
CGTTGCAGGGGCGTTACAAATTCCCATGGGATACCGGACCCATTGCCACGTGCCCTCAAACAGGACAAAGGCGGTTTTGGGTCGGTCCTCCGGTCAGACTGCAACGTGGTGAAAACCGTGTCAGATATCGAACTTGGAAAAGACTCGAGCGGCCCCGATAGCATCTAACAAATCATCGATTCGCGGCAAGGGATACACATCTTTGGTAGTGATGGCGTTCAATTTCCGGTAGTCGATACATACCCGAACCGAGCCATTTCGTTCTGGCACGAGGACCACGGGAAAAGACCATGGTCCCAGCGACGGTTCGACCCATCCCAACCGCTCGAATTCCCGTACCCTTTCCAACGCCAGTTGCCTTTCTTTAAGGGAATATCGGTACGGTCAGCAATGTATCGGGGCGTGATCCCCGGTGTCAATCGCGTGTTGTATCAAAGGGGTTAGCCTTATGTCGTGGTCCTGAATGCTGACGGCCTCAGGATAGGCCCGTATAACCGCCAAGAGGAGGCGTTTGTATTCGTCCGGAAAACGGGCTGGTACTTGAACTTCTACGGTTCCCCCAGGAAAGGAGACCGCCGTCGTAACCATGGGGACCGCCGCATTGGCATCGGGCGAGGGCCCAAATAAAGAGTTCTCAGTTTTCGCCGAAAGGACCGTCGCAATAAGTTGGCTGTCCGTCGGACTCATCGGCTCGCTTTCCATGTCACTGTCACTGTCCAGTTCGGGTTCGGCCGAGGGTTCGACCGAAAAGGCCTGCGCCAGTTCCCTCGGTCCCCACCGATACTCCGTCGTTCGGGGTTGAAACGACACCCCCTCTTTCAGGAGTATCGCGGCTTTTTCATTCGTGAGTAGGGGCCGTGGAGGTCGAAAAAAAAAATCGCACAGCCCCCTCAGCTCGGTAAATCTTTCAGGTAGGGGGTCCGTCCTGAGATACAAGGACGCAGGGGGTTCCGAAAGGTCAGCTATTCGGGACAMCCTMAGYAGGGTTTCCCTCTGCACTACGGAGGAGAACGCGYGCGACCAATTGGACTCGCTCCGAACTATYTCCAGTGGTTCTCGCCACCAAGAATGGCGCCACCGATCCTGAACTCGGATCGGATATCGGTCGGGTACATCAGTCTTATCAGTTTCCGTCGAGGGTTCATTTCCGTCTGGTGACAGGCGTCAGATCACGTTGATTTGATGGGCTTTCGTGGTGAGGCGAGGCGCCGGCTGGGCGCACATGCGCACCGCCAGTCTCATTGGTATCGTTTGGGGTTTGGGGTGGGCCGATGTGAGCACCGCCTTACAGCTGTCAAAGTGCATTCGCGCTCCGACTGCCTCCTGCCACAGAATGCCTAGCAGAACATCATACGCCTGTTCATCGAGCACGATCACGTCATACAAACAATGCACCCGCCCCACTCGTATAGGCACGTTCGTGATTCGCCCTTTACAATGAATACTATCTTCCGTAGCGGATATATACAATTCATCCGGCCGGAGGGGCTGAACCTGTCCTTCCCTTCGCAACTGTTTCGTCAATCTCCAAGAAATGGCGACCTGATCCCGAGTCTAGGATGGCGGCCGAGGGGTTTCCCCAGACCTCACAGTCACACTTTACGCTTTTCCAGGTTATAGGATAGGCCCGGAGAACATACCTCAGGTTTTTCTGAGGCGGAATCTACGGTCTGGATCATCCCTATCCGGTTGGCTTCGTGCACCTCTGAGGTCGAGGGCTGTGACTCCTCGTTAGTGGGTGGGTCCCGTAGGACCGTCTTTTTGCCCTTTCGACTTTCCTCGAAGGCATCCAATACGTCGATATGGCCATCCTTGTATTCAGGACCAGGTACCTCAAGATCCTCGAATCCTAGTCGCCACGGCCCGAGGTCGCTTTCCTCGGTAATCCGTTGGACGTGACGTATCGCTCCGATGGTCCCGGGTTCGAACATCGCTGCCGCCATATAGTCATCGAGTCCTATCTCAGTGGCCGCCGGGGTCACCATCTCCATCGTTCCTTTGTCCATTAACGTGGCTACCCTCCCCTGTCCTGCAGCGGTGGGAGCAGCCAGCGGGATTTGGGAAGGTCCGGTGGGCCCGCCCTGAGTTCGGGGTTTCGGACAATCTTTCGCAAGGTGGCCTGGCTGATTACAGTTATAACAGCGCAGGGGTGGGACAGCCCCGGCCACGGCCGGTCTTATCATAGGGGCTCCGGCAGCCATAGCCGCCTGTTGCCGTTGTGCGGCGGCTATGCGTTGCTGTTGCAGACCTTGCTCCGCCAACGGGGCTACTACCGTAACTAGTTGGGCCGCGACTTCTTTCATGGATACTTCTTCCTCGCCCCGGCCTCCTTGCGTTTGACTAGAGCGACGGGAGGCCAAAGCAGAGGAAGAAGTTTTTCGATCCGAGCCTTTTTTTGCCGGACCCAACCCGAAGCGATCTTCGAATATTCGTGTCGTAGCGGAGTAGCTATTGCGTCGAACACCCGAAGGGTCATCTTCGTCGAATTCTAAGTCCAGGCCCACATCGTAATTTTCTTTCCCGTACTTAATTGCGTACTGAATTAACTCCGTCAGGGTATGTTTTATAGGGTTGCATTTCTTGCGGATCTTTTTCCGCAAACGAGAATCTGACAGTCCCCTGACGAAATCAGTCCGTACCATTTCCTCATCCACCCCGGAGCGTTCGGCTAGGTACGTAAAATGTTCAGCATATCTAGCCAAGGTCTCCCGAGGCTGCTGTGTGTATTCCTTCATTAAACGAAGGCATTGACGTGGTGGGATGTGATCAAATCTATCGAGAAATTTCCTCTGGAAGGCTGCCCAATTAGTGAAGGGGTTTTGTCCGTACCATTCAAAAGCGGTTCCGGCTAACCTTCCGGGAATTCGTTCTCGAGCAACTGGTCCGACCAGCCCTGGGCTTTCAAGGCAGCTAGCCAGGTGCGAGGATCGGTGTCATCTTCAGAAAAAATGGGAACTTCGGAGGGAGGAGGTACAAAGTACAGGGGATGATTGACCATCCCCGCGTGGTTGTTGCCATCGTTTTCACCCCCGATTCCGGGTTCCACCATCGCGGGAGGCGGGTTTCGAGCCCGGCCTCTGGCTTGGTTCTGATTGCTATTCGCGGGCCTCCGTCGACGGGGAGCCACCCTACTCAAAAATGCGAAAAATCTAATGAAAAGATCAAAAAGAAAAAGGAGAAACTTTAAAACAGGGTAATCGTCCTACGAAAACCTCGGAGCCGAAACGAATCAGCTCTGATACCAACCTCCCACCCCCTCGCAGCTTCCCGTACGGGGTCGCCGATCAGAGTTCTAGGAGGGGCGTGGCCGAGGATTTTTGGCCGTAAGGGTTGAGTCCCCCGGACGGAACGGGAGGCCCTCGTTTCGTGCCAGAGGTTTTCCCCGGAGTCGAACTGTCTTCGCGGAGTCCCGTGGGGGTCGGATCACTCCGAAACGATAAACTCAAAAAAGGTTTCCGCAAAAATGAACTGCCGTCATGCATCGGGACGGAAAAAGGCATCAAGGGGAGAGGGTCATGGCGGCGGAGGACAAAACTTCGGCCGTCAGGGGTTTGGGGGATAGGTGGCGGGTTCGAAGCCTTCAGGCCTCATCACCGGCCTCAAAAAGTGGCCGAACCCTCGGGTCTTTGCTGCGGAGGTGGTTGGTTTGAGGCCTTTAAGCCTCAGCGTCGGACTCACAGAGTCCGCGCGAACGTTTCCGGGAGGGTAAAGCGACGGGAGGACTCGCCGGAATCTGAATTCGAAATTACGCGGTCAGCGCCCCTGCACTACAGGAAAGCTCGGGGAAACGTGTCGCTCCCTCGTAACCCAGGACCAGTCGTCGCCAAGAACACAAGTCCCCCTGGCGACACCAGTGACAATCAAACTGCGGCTGCCACGCGGCGTGAGCGGCCGACCAGGGCAACACCGTCAAACCCGTATAAGGCAATATTAAAGTCGGGGAATCAAAACGATCAATCAAAACAAACCCGTTCCCCCTTATCTCACAAGCTCGAGGCGGGTCCTGCCAAGACACTTGCTCCGTCCGCCGCAGCGCGTGCCGTACATCCGCATCGCAATAGACGCTGTCGTCATCTGCGATGGGGAAGGTCGGTAGCGAGATGAGACGATCGGAGGTACGTGATGAACACGGGCAAGGTCCCGCGTTCCCGGTCATCTGAACCAACACCGAATCCATACAACAGTCGTCTCAACTCCTCTCTCTTTGAGGTGGGTGCGTCAAGGGAAGACGACAAAGTCTAAGCTCTCTCCCCTCGCGGGGGCATCGACCGTCCACGCAGACGCAAGCGGTTGACGTCACCGGTACGGGGGCGAGAAGCTCCAAAAGCGAAGACTATCAGTTCAAAAAGGAAAGCATTAGAGAGAGAGAGAGAGAGAGGGTGAGGTGCGCCGAGACCGCGCAAGAGCGCAGAAAAGGCCACGGAGGGGAGGGGAACAACCGGATCAACACACTCATACTCCTAAGCAGACGGTCCCCCAGTTCAACTTCCCCATCCCCGACCGGACGAGTACATACACACATACATGCATGCAATCAACAACTCTTGATAGGACATCTAATCATCCATGAACCTTCGACATCACTCGTGCGCACAACCAGCTCCCATCACTCGGGGCTTCACACACACGACATGCATGGACAAAGCAGCAATGGAGATAAAAGCGAGTCCTTCTTGTACACAAAAATTTCAATTAGCTGCGGCCCCCAGGCGCAGCCTTCAAAACTTCCCAAGACCACCGACCACCATAGCCACAAGGCCCTGCCGCGGCCGGCGTCCAATCCCCACCACTGCTCAGTCCCTCCGACTAGTTAGCCCCGAGACTACCGCGGGGCCCACCCCACGTCGTCACTCCGCGCGTGCTTGGGCTCGTCGAGCCTGTTCGGCGTCGCGGACTCTCGCTCATAGCTCACGCGACATTGCAGCCGAGATCAAAGAGGAGGAGAGGAGAGGGTTGCGCAAATTTATAGCGCGGGAGGCCATTTAGAAATGGTCTAAACTGCCAGTGCGGGGGCCATACATCGGCCGCGCCACAAAAAAATGATTCCACACGGATGTACCTGCCTGCTACCACCGGCCATTTCCCAGCGGGCCTGCACTACCGTGTTAACTTCCGCCAGCCATTTTGCGGCGGGCTTGCCGGCGGGCTTGCAGTTATGTGTTCACCGCCAACAGCCATTTCACGGCAGGCCTGCTTGTCCGTGTTAAACGCCACATTTTTTGTTTTTCAAGCAGGCAAAGGTACTGGTGGTGTAATAGGCTTTGCCTTTTGTTTTCCCCGACATCTGGTGGGGTGTAGTATTGGGAGTGGTACTACCGTCCCCCAGCACCACACCCCCTACCGATGGGTCTGATCTATTGGTGGGGTGCAACACCCTGCTGGAAACCGGGTAGAGTGTGTGATAAGCTCAGATCCGTACCGCGCGGCTTGCCGTATCCCTGAGGAAAAATCCCGCGGAAGCCCCGACGTACGGACGCGGATAGAAAGGGGTTTTTCTTTCTTTTTGCTTTTGTTTTCTTTTTGAAACGGCTTTTTCATTTTGTTTGGTTAATAACTCCCGTGGGTGAATAGCAGCCGCGGTATGAAAACCAAAAAACGGGTGCGGTTGGGACTTTTTGAATTTTTGCGCGCGTGCCCAAGCTCCGATTTCTTTGCGCGTCTTGCATCCCCGTTTCTTGCTTTGCATCCTCGCGCCATCTTCCCTTCTTGCTGCACGCGTTTTCCCCATGCAGGACTCTTCGTCCTCCCCTACGCCCAGCTTGATTCTTACCCCGTCTTCCTCCGCGAAGTGATTGGCTGCGTAGTTGGGATGCTCGGATCAATGTGGAAAGCGGGAAACCACGCACCACTTGGACGAACACCCCAATCATGTAGCCATGCAATCCCGCGGGTCGAACCCTCTAACTCCCCACCTCTCTCTCTTGTCCTGCTCATCTACACCCTGTGCTGCCCGCACCTCGCGCTGTTAACCAGCCGCCTCCCGCGCTATAAATTTGCGCGACCCTCTCCTCTTCTCCTCTCCGATCTCGGCTGCAATGCTGCGCGAGCTATGCGCGAGAGTCCGCGGCGCCGAACAGGCTCGACGAGCCCAAGGACGGGCGGAGTGACGATGTGGGGTGGACCCGCGATAGTCTCTGGGCGAAGCAGTCGGAGGGACTGAGCAGTGGTGGGGATTGGACGCCGGCTGCAGCAGGGCCTTGTGGCTATGGTGGTCGGTGGTCTTGGGGAGTTTTGAAGGCTGCGCCTGGGGGCGGCAGCTAATTGAAATTTTTGTGTACAAGAAGGACTCGCTTTTATCTCCATTGCTGCTTTGTTTATGCATGTAGTGTGTATGAAGCCCCGAGTGATGGGAGCTGGTTGTGTACATGAGTGATGTCGAAGGTCCATGGATGATTAGATGTCCTGTCACGGGTTGTTGATTGCATGCATGTATGTATGTATGTACTCGTCCGGGCGGGGATGGGCAAACTGAACTGGGGGACTGTCTGCTTAGGAGTACGAGTGTGTTGATCCGGTTGTTCCCCTCCCCTCCGCGGCCTTTTCTGCGCTCTCGCGAGGTCTCGACGCAACTCACCCTCTCTCTCTCTCTCTCTCTGTCTCTCTCTCTCTCTCTAATGCTTTCCTTTTTGAACTTATAGTCTTCGCTTTTGGAGCTTCTCGCCCCCTTACCGATGACGTCAACCGCTTGCGTCCGCGCGGACGGTCGACACCCCCGCGAGGGGAGAGAGATTAGACTTTGTCGTCTTCCCTCGACGCACCACCTTAAAGAGAGAGGAATTGCGACGACTGTTGTATGGATTCGGTGTTGGTTCGGATGACCGGGAACGCGGGACCTTGCCCGTGTTCATCACGTACCTCCGATCGTCTCATCTCGCTACCGACCTTCCCCATCGCAGATGACGACAGCGTCTATTGCGATGCGGACGTACGGCGCGCGCTGAGGCGGACAGAGCAAGTGTGTTGGCAGGACCCGCCTCGAGCTTTTGAGATAAGGGGGAACGGGTTTGTTTTGATTAATCGTTTTGATTCCCCGACTTTAATATTGCCTTATACGGGTTTGACGGTGTTGCCCTGGTCGGCCGCTCACGCCGCGTGGCAGCCGCAGTTTGATTGTCACTGGTGTCACCACGGGGACTTGTGTTTTTGGCGACGGCTGGTCCTGGGTTACGAGGGAGCGATACGTTGTCAGGCGGCCACAAGCAGTGCGCCGCCTGAAATCTGCGGTTTTGGGACTTAGGCCCAGGGACAAGTCCGTGTTTTGACGGTACTCTGGTATGACCAGGCAGCAAAAATTAGGGGAACTCAGGGCACCCCTGATTTTGGGCACACTGAACCTTACGACTAACCCTCAAAGACGGTGAGATGGGTAAGCGCACTCGGCATATCTTGAGACCGTTATTTCCAGTCGTTCAGAATGTTAGACCCGGATTGGCCTGTCGCGAAGAGGCATCGCGGGAACTGACCTCGCAGCCACATTTTTTGCGGCATACGACCGGGGCCGAAATGAGGCCTCAAATTTTTGTCTATTTTAGTACCATAATTAAAGATGGGGAAAAGGGATTACGACCAGTAGGGGAGAAGGGAAAAACATAATATCCCTTAATTTCTTTATTTTTTACGGCATTTAATTCAAGAGGGAATACCCTTGTTACTTTATGTTCCCGGCAATGAAATTAAAAACATAGAAAAARATTAAAAATGGTAAAAGAGAAAAGAAACAAAAGGAATTCGGCCATTTATTTAAATTTTCTTGGAATTTAATTTTGGGGAACTTACAGTTAATTTACTATTGCCGACAATAGAATTAAGGAAAGGGAAGAATGATGAAAAACGATGAAAGGGACGGGAACCCATAACCATTGGGATATTGGCCTAATTTCGCCTCGATTACCCGTCATCAGCTCTGACTCCGGATTGATCATTTTCCCCGGATTTTAACAAATTAACACTACTGCCGATGGTCGAGGTTCCCTGCGATGCTTTCCCTGGTGTGCTTGATTACTAACATTACCGCAGTTGAGATGTTCTGAGAGCAGGAGCCGCATGGACAGCATGGGGTGGTGCTGCCTTGGGTCGACTATGGTGTTTGGTTCGGTACGGATACGAGGGTCGTTACGGAGTGGCTACGTCCTACGGTGTCTGACGTGCTTAGGGTACGGTATGGGCCCGGTGACAGCTGTCTCACTACGGTGATTTATTTTCAGGTTTGGGATAGTTGCAGTGATTTATTCTCAGGACCGGGGCCACTACGACAGTTATTCCAGGCGGCAGTTTGTTTTCAGGTCCGGAAACGTTGCGGCATTCTATATCAGGTTTGGGACAGGTTATCATGGCATGATTGTACGAGTTCGGTATCCGCATGGCACAACAGCCTGGTACTGGATTTTGGATTTGGTGAGGTTCGGTGGCATCGCGGTGTTTTATTTCAGGTTCGACGCCTTCACGACAGTTTATTTCGGAACCTCTGCGGTGATTTATTTTCAGGTCCGGGATCATTGCGACGGTTTACTTCAGGTTCGGTACTATTACCGCGCCGCTGCATCTTGCCGTGTTCGACATGTTTCAGGTACGGTATTGGTTCGGCATTGGCGTGGTACACGCCACAACATCATTTTCAGACTTGGTACTGGATCGGTATCGACACGGCGCGAGGCACGGGATCCCCTGATGGTTATATCAGGTTCGGCTTTGGTATGGTAAGAATTACAGCAAGCCTGACTGAGTGATCCGGGTTTGACATTGACAGGTACGGATTGCTGAGATATAACGTCGAGACAAGTTCTAGTTGGCTAGTTCAAGGTTCGGAATTGGTATGGTGACGCCGCAACTTGTTCCATGGGACACCGCAACGGGGTACCACTATTTTCGTGTGTGTACTAGTTTGGGACACTTACGCGCGCTGATCCAGCGATCGGTCGGAGATTGCCACATTTGCTCCGGTTCTATGGGACTTGGTACCGTCAAACTGCCGGTATACGGGTAGTGTAGCCAGCGGTAGATAGAAGTGTTAACCTTTAGACATATGCAGACTAAGGGGGGGTTGGCTGCAGAGCTGTTTTTTTTTTGGTGGGATTGGGCTCAGCTTGCCTGGCTCAAGGGACTACTTCTGCTACCCGAAGATCACTGGTACTGCAGGGTCTGAAGGGCCACGCAGTTTTGCAAGGTACCGTGTGGAAACTGGCAGTACAGGTGGATCCGCATGGGGGCCCCTACCCCGACGCCGTGGCCACTACGGGCCTAAGTGCTTAGTCGGTCAGATATCACAGACCCGCTAAAACCCGTGGCAAGGAGGGGGATGTAGGGCACTTTCTCGGCTCGGAACCATTGCGAAACTCGTTAGAGCTGTCTACGCCAGTGGGCTGGAGCTGGTGCCTGGGTACTGAGGACGCCGAGCCTGTGAGACCGGTACCAGTGTTTTCTTTTTCCTCCGTGGCGCGGCAGACTATTTCCTGCACACTTGTACTCCGAGAAGGCCCTGGTCGGTCAGACCATGGGACTAAAGGGGATATAGGGGAGAACAGTGAAGGGAATGGGATGGCATGCCAGGTGTGCCTGGCGTCAAGCAGCTGCAGAGTGGGAGACGAGCTCAAGGCGGAGACGCGTCGGCGCTCAGGCGGTTACTTGCGTGTGAGAGGGAGAGTGAGAGAGAAGGGGACTGNAGAGCTGTCTACGCCAGTGGGCTGGAGCTGGTGCCTGGGTACTGAGGACGCCGAGCCTGTGAGACCGGTACCAGTGTTTTCTTTTTCCTCCGTGGCGCGRCAGACTATTTCCTRCACACTTGTACTCCGAGAAGGCCCTGGTCGGTCAGACCATGGGACTAAAGGGGATATAGGGGAGAACAGTGAAGGGAATGGGATGGCATGCCAGGTGTGCCTGGCGTCAAGCAGCTGCAGAGTGGGAGACGAGCTCAAGGCGGAGACGCGTCGGYGCTCAGGCGGTTACTTGCGTGTGAGAGGGAGAGTGAGAGAGAAGGGGACTGCACAGCGGGAGTGAGAGACTGCGTGAGAGAGAGAGTGGACAGAGTATGAGAGAGAGAGCGGACTGAGTGAGTGAGAGAGAGAGAGAGAGAGCGGACTGAGGGAGAGAGAGAGAGAGAGCGGACTGAGGGAGTGAGAGAGAGAGTGGACTGAGTGGAAGAGAGAGAGAGAGCAGACTGAGAGAGTAGAGAGCGGACTGAGTGAGAGAGACAGAGAGAGGAAGGGAGAGAGAGATACTGCACAGTGAGAGAGAGAGACTGTGCAGTGAGAGAGTGAGGAAGAGACTGTGTCTATGAGAGATGTGTGCGTRAGAGAGMAAGAGAGGGAGTGAGAGAGAGATAGAYTGTCTGGCATTCCCGCTGCTAGCGGGGGTACTTGTCAGTGTGACCAATCAAGCAGATTTGCTCCAGGTGCTCATCAATGAAAWACCAATCTGGCTTTCCCGCTGCTWGTGGGGGTAACTGTGAGACCAATCAAAGCGGACCCTGYAGCAGGTGCTATCGCTGCTAGMGGGGCTGCTTTTCAGTGTGACCAATCAAGCRGATCCTGCTGCAGGTGCTTATCAGTGAAATRCTAATGTGACATTCCCGCTGCTAGCGGGGGTATCAGTGTGACCAATCAAGCARATCCGCTGCAGGTGCTCATCAGTGAAATAKCAATCAAACATTTCCGCTGCGGGCAGGGATGCTCTTCAGCGTRACCAATCAAGAACATTYCGCAGCYGGTGCTCACCAGAGGGATAATAGTCTGACCTTCCCGCTGCTAGTGRGAACAACGCTCAYYAGCAAAACTGATCAGAAAAGTGATCCCGTTGCCAACGGGAAYGACGCCCTTCGGTGAACGACGTATCAAGCAGCTCCGCTGTCGATGACCGAGCAATTGAGCCTTCCCACAGTTGGAGGGGTCAGGTACTCGTAGGTAATCTGTGCGCTGCAGCGAATGGTGCTCTCCATTCACCACCAAACTGAACTTTTGAGTTATCGGTCATTCAATGTGATCAATGTTACCTTGAATATTTGATTTTTTCTTTCTACCCTTCCCTTTTCCCCTCGCCAATCAGAGAGAGAGAGAGAGAGAGAGAGAGAGAGAGAGAGAGAGAGAGAGAGAGAGAGAGAGAGAGAGAGAAAAGTGTGTTGATGGGGGAAGAAAGGAGAGAATCGAAGTTACAAAGTGAGAGAGTGAAGGAGAGTGACTGAGAGATTTTTATTAATTTATTTATGTATGTATTTGTGGATATTCCACGCACCTACCCGGACGACCGTCTACGGTAGATCAGGATAGCGGGAATAGCAGCTACTGACTCACGAAGTAGGAGAGATAAGGAGAAGTTTACATCCAGTCATTTTTCACCAATCCGGTAACCGAGCATTCCAAGTATAATTGTTGATAGTGGGAACGGCCATTTTCATCAATTCTGTAATTGAGCATTCCAAGTATACCCGGTGAGTACGGGAACAGCCAGTTTCCCTGATTCGGTAATCAAGCATTTCAAGTACCCCCAATGATAGCGGGAGCAGCCAGACACATCAATCTGGCAATTGAACACTACTCGCATCCTTGCTGCTAGTGGGGGAGCACGTTTCCAGTGACTTGCCAACCAGGCAACCCGCTGCCAGCGGGAGGGTACATTTCGAGTGAACTGCCAATCAGGCAACCCACTGCCAGCGGGAAAGGACATTTCAAGTGAACCACCAGGCAGGCAACCTGCTGCTAGCGGGAGAGCACACTTCCAATAATCTGTCAGTCGGGCAACCCGCTGCTTGCGGTAGACCACATCTCTCGTGATCTGCCAATTGACCAACCCACAGCTGGTTGGGGAGCACATTTCTAGTGAGCTGCGAATGAGATAACCCGCGGTCAGCGGGAGAGTACACTTCAAGTGAACCGCCAATCAGGCAACCCGCTGCCAGCGGGGGAGAACATTTCGAGGTGAACTGCCAATCAGGTAAATCGCTCCCAGCGGGGGAGGGTATTTCAAGTGAACTGCAAATCACGCAACCCGCTGCCAGCGGGAGATGACATTTCAAGTAAACTTATTTTTATTTGTTACTCATTTAAAATATAATTTATTTAATATATTCTTTTGAGTTGTACGGGGATACTTGGTTAAGCTTGAGAACGCTTGGGAACTTTTGAGTCTGAAACAGCGAACTGGGCGTCTGAGCCCGGTTGAACCCTTGTAGTATGTGAGGCTGATGAGACAGAGAGAGAGTGACGGGGGTTGGGGGGCCCTACCGCTTAAGGCGAGCCTGAAGAACGGCGAATATTTCTGATTAATTAATCTCATTATAATCCTACAGGCAGCGAGAGTCTTCGGACATGAAACTCATAATGGCCATGCAGCAGGTGAGTGCTGAGGCCATCACCCTGCTGATCGCCGAGGACCTCGGAGGCGGGCGCGACGAGTGATAGATGCCGTTGCCCTTGGCTTCGGCGAACGGTAGGCGACCCTTCCCCGGGTTTCCTCACAACTTTGGCGCCGTTGCCAGGGAGGGGAGCAGCACCCCCAAGGCCGCGGCCTTCCCCAACCAACGGGGGTGCACGGGCTGATTAGTCAAACACTAATTAGCTTGTTTTCTTGATTAGTTTTATTTTTTATAATCATTTTATTTAGTTTTTTTGAAATATCTCCCGATCCGTGCGCTTTCGTGCGAGCCGCGCGGGGAGCAAAGTTCGCCCTCTCGTCGAGGCAAACGTTTTGAGATGTTTTTTGAAAAATTCTAACGGCTAGAAAAAAAGATATGAATTTTTTTGTATTTTTCTAATTAAAAATCCCATAAATCATGGTTTAAAATTTCTAATTGGTTTTTCCTCGATATCTCCTGATCCGCGCGCTTTCGTGCGAGGCGCACTGGCAACAAAGTTCGTCCTCTCGTCGAGGCGAACGTTTTGAGATATTTCTTGAGAAATTCGAACGGCTAAAAAGCGACGTATGAATTTTTTTGTATTTTTTTGATTAAAAAATTCCAAAAATTTTGATTTTCGTTTTATTGAAATGGTCGTGAAAATAAGCGAAATTAGGGGAACCCCGCCGGAACCAAAGTTGGTCCCTGTATTTTTCCCGACATTTTGAAGACCCTAGTCGGGGAAAACAGACTTCGTTTGGACAAATGGCGAGCTCCAACAGATAGAAAAGGTGGAAGAAAGTCAACGGGAAATTGAGTTTCTTTGTAATTTTGTTTAAATTAAAAAAAAAAAGAATTAAAAAATATAATCCTATAAGTTTTTCTTCTAAAACTAGTGAAAGCTAACAAAAATTTTCTCGCGTCGAGCAGGGCTTTGCGGTGTTCGTGCGGTTGCGCGCAAAACCCCAAACCATAATTAGGGGAAACCCTAATTAGGGTGAAGTCCTAACCCCTATTTTGAGAGAAGCGGGTAGATAGAGGGAAGCCATAGCTCCTAGCTTCCGCATTTGTTACGGATGATTTTTTGTCAAATATATACCGTAATATTGTGGAAATTAATTCGGGAAGTTTTGCCCCATTAAATAATTAAGAATTATTTTACTTTTGATTTTGTTATTTAAAATCGATAAAAAAATTGAAATAAATATTAAAAATTGCGTAGGGGCATTTGTTTGACTTCAATGCTCTTCATATCTACTTTACCTATTTGAGGGACTTTTTTCCGAACCCCATCTCACCGAGGGGGAAGGAAAACTGCTGTCGAAGTTTCTCGAAATCTCCCTTTTAATTTAAATTTTTGCTAATTAATTAACAAAAATATTTAAAAATCGAGTTAAATCAATTTTTCTTTTTTTTCATTATTCCTTTTGATATTCCCTCTTCGGCAGTGCTGTTTGAGGGCTTCGCCCGAACCCCATCCCAACGGGGGGAGGCGAAACGTTGCCGAAATTCTAGTAAATTCCCCAAATTTTATTTCTACCCTTAAAAATTATAAAACTCGCGGGCTTATATATGTATTGATCCTTAATATATATAAACTAAGAAAAAAAATTTACCTTAACTAAATACATTTTTTTAAATTTATAATTGAAAAATACAAAAGAATTCCCTAGAAGTAGAAGGGAAAGAGACGCTGCGGTAACCTGGTTTCGGGTGAACCTACTAGCTTGTTCCCGAAGGTGTGAGGCAAGCGACGGGAATTTTCAGTTATTAATCTACACCTCCCTCTTGCTACGTTCTCTCGAGCCGGCAGTTGAATGTGGCCGCGGGTGCAAGTAGAGGTCTATGGGGCTACCATTGACTGGGACTTGGAGCCCCCTGAACTCATAGAGGGGGATCTGGTCGAGCTCACGATCCCCGGGCGCAACATTCGACACGTTGACGACCAGTTTGCGTGGAGGTCCATAATCTTGTCCGAGGACGTGTGGCTTTGGACGTACAGAGAGCACCGGCCGGGGCAAGGAGTGGGCGTAGTGAGAGCCTACTTGTATTTGGGACCAGGTGCGGTCAGGAAGGCCATGGTGGGCCTCGCGACGACAGGGACGAGTGACACAGTTAGCAGGGCGTTACGCTACCTATGGGAAGAGGTAGCTGCCTTCCGAGCGGAGGACTCGAGCGACCCGTTGACCCTATTTCACGGGCGCCCTCCTCTTGATATCACGGGCGAGCTGGTGGTAGCACGACACGGGTTTTTCCCGTACAGCGTTAGGAGCCTGCGGGTGATAGTTCCGACGTTCGTAGTAGAGAGCGTCTTTGGAGGTATTGGTGGAGTGGTCGAGACATACCTGGCCTATCAGGATCTCAAGATCCTGGCGAGAAGRCCTGCCGACCTRGACTAYATCTATTAYTCGCTCGCAACCGGTGGGCCTCGTTGGGGAGACGAGAGGGTTCARCTTATAGAGCTGATCCGCTCGATAGACGATGAGTGGCCCCAGTCTCCGTGCGTTTGGGATTGGCTAGACTGTGAGCTCCGAGCAGGCCCCGAGTACGTGACCTGCATCGGGCGACTCTTCTCAGACGACTGGGAGAGCTGGTGGGGTGAGGACGTCGGGCGACCTCCGATAAAAGACCATCAGTTGGCGGAATACTACCAGGGTATAGGACAGGCGCCATACCGCGTCGAGGACGAGTTTGACGACGAGGGTTGGGAGCGAGAGGACGACGAGGACTCTTAGGAGCCAGACTGGGTCGACCCAGAGAGTGAGGTTGACGAGGAAGAAATTGACATTACAGACGGTCATTTTCCCAGGATAGGAGTAGAAGTCCGGGCGTAGGAGGTAGAGGAGCACATTAGGGCGACGGTTGAGTGAGCTTAGCTACTGATCCTACTCGACCATACTGCACCTGAGTGCGAGAGTTGTCTGAAGGGTTAAAAACGTCGAGAGATGGGGTGCATCGGAGGGAGTAGAGTGATGCTGACCGAGAGTAGGAGAAGAGATGAGGAGTGATTCAGTGACCTGGTTAACTTATGTTCTCTCACGAGAGTCCGAATCGTATAGTGTGAGGAAGCTTGTGGGATCCAGAGAGATGGCGGTTGGATACGACATACCACTTCTTGTGGCGTTAGAAGAGGCAGAGCGTGTACCGATATGATACTTGGGAACGTGGCTCGCAGAGGGGCTCTTCCTTTGGACAGTGATACTACGAGACGAACGACCCGAGAGGACTCATGATCTAGAAGGGGTCGGACATCTGATAGCGGATAGAGCACACGATTTAGAGATAGGACTGACGCTCGCAGGGGCGAGCAAGAGTTGGAGGAGAAGCGAGTCGTTGGCCAGAGTGATCGTTAATCAGCAACTGGCGAGACTCTCTGGAGGGAGGACGAGTTGGAGCTGCTTGGTATACAGTCCACCACATCCGACCCTCTACCCGAGAGAGGATTGGCGATTCGGACTTCCTACCTTCGTGATAGGGCAGACCTATGGGAGCGTGGATCGTTTGAGAAGAGCAGTGGACCACACACTTTACGCGCTCTTGGAGGGCTTAGCGCCCCGCTTCAAGGAAGTATACTACGCCATTTGTGTGAGGTGGGGGCCACCCTGTAGAGAGACGCTTGACGACATCATAGACGTTACTAGCTGGGTGGACTGTCTGAGGCCAATCGATCTGATTAGGTACTGCAGGAGACGGGCAGAGATCGATTACGCGGGGCTAGAGGATGTGAGATTTCTCTTCGAGGCTGCAGCTTAGGGAATGTCGGGAAGGACGGCCACGGTGATGCATGTAGGAGAGCAACTGGTAAGCGCAGGATACACTGTGACAGTACTTCTCCGAGCGTACGTAGACGAGGACTTGACAGCGAGTGAGTGCAGACAACGAGCCAGGAATTTGATCCACAAGCGTAGAGCTGATGTACTGGCGCGAGTGACCTTCCAGACCTCGATTTCCTATGATGTGATGATATGGTCTCATGGTTATATGCGCGCGGAGCACTACCACGATGAGACGGTAGCGGAGGCTAGAGCGAGGATGAGAGGGTGAGCT
>BFEA01000054.1:185258-196687 GCA_003427395.1 Chara braunii
TTCCACCCGGTACCACGCCCAACTCCTCCCTTCTGGACAGTGCTGCTCAACTTAACGTGAGCCGCCGTGGTCCATTCCAAGCGGCCATGCCGCCCCTCAACGACATGGCGTGTGGTTGGGGAGAACAAAAAAGACTAGAAAAAAAAAATGACTCTCTCGCCCATTTGGTTCCCTCACCCTTTGACGTTTAGGCGTTCAACACGAGGTGCAATTTGAACTTCCCGACTAGAGCTCGTTGTCGGGGTCAGTTCCGGACGTCCCGCACTGATCCAAGTGGTAGGTGCCTTGGTCCTTTAACCCTCATCCCCTTACAAGAGGAACATGTGGCGCTGGGACTTTTTCCCTCACAGGGATAGAGGTCCTGGGGTCGCGGTGCGAGCACCGGTATCCCCTTCCTGTTGAAGCCAAAGACTAGAAAAAAAAAAAATTCATTTCAATGCTATTTGCAAGTCCATTTCAAGTTGCCTAGGATCCCCTGCCTATGCAATGCAATATTCAATCCTCAATCATCCAATCCAATGCTATTTCCAAGGCTGATTCTCATGGCTGGTATGACGGCCTCTCATCAACAAGGCCACCCCCACGGCTGGTCTGGCGGTCATTCTCTCAATAGCCATTTCTCAAGACTGACCCTTCCGCTCACTCAATCCTCAATTTTCTCATTCCTCAACACCCAATTTCTGTGACTGTCTCAACGGTCTTTGCCCTTCTCGGCTTTAAAGCTCCGCCTTCTTTATCTCATCCTTCTCATTCGCATTTTTCTTCCGACCCCTTGGCAATTTTCAGTGGCCGACCTACCGGCCTTTTCCATTTCCTCCATTCAACTCATTGGCTATTTCAACGACCGACCCACCGGCCTTTTCCAGCTCTCTCATCCATCCTTTAGCTATTTCAATGACCGACCCATCGGCCTTTTCCATTTCTCTCATCCCATTGGCTATTTCAATGACTGACCCACCGACCTTTTGCATTTCTCTCATCCCATTGGCTATTTCAATGACCGACTCACCGACCTTTTCCATCTTCCTCATTCATCCCATTGGTTATTTCAATGACCGACCCACTGACCTTTTCCATCTTTCTCATTCATCTCATTGGCTATTTCAATGACCGACCCACCGACCTTTTCCATCTCTCTCATTCCAGCTCATTCTCAATCGACCTTTCTCAATCAACCTTTCTCAATCCAATATGCAGGGGACCCAGTGCCTATTTCAAAAGGAATGACCCTTCTCAGGGGTCATTCCCGAACAACCTGGTTAGGGTCGTTCTTTTCCATTCTCAAGTCGAACAGCCTGGTTAGGGTCATTCCTTTCCATTCTCAAGTCAAACAGTCTGGTTAGGGTCATTTCTTTCCATTCTCAAGTCGAACAATTTGGTTAGGGCTATTCCTTTCCATTCTCAATGTTAGTGCCCGAGGGGGTGGGCCTCGAGGTTACGGATCCCATTTCTGTCTTGGAGGTTGAAAGGTGGCCATCTCATCTTTTGCGTGCTGTTCTCTTTCTTCCATTTCTCACAGTAATGTACCATCCATTTAATTTCTCATAGTAATGTAGCATCCATTCGATTTCTCACAGTAATGTACCATCCATTCCATTTCTCACAGTAATGTATCATCCATGCGTACATCCGACTTAGTGTCTAGTACTCGAGTCGGGGCTTGCGACCCCAAACAGCACTAGCCCACCTGACCGTTCATCCATAACAAAAGACAAAAGCGCCCCTTCCATTTTCACTCTTCCTGATCTCTCAGGTCTCGGCTATTCTTAGTCTCATTCACGACTCAGTTGGATTAGGCTCCTAGGGAAGGAGTGTTCTTCACGCCCCTTAACCCATAGGTTCCCTAACCTCTCTTGTACTCGACCAATCATTCAATGCCATGGTTTGCTCGTCAATCCGTACTCAAGGTTTTCCCCTCTCAAAAGCATAATCCTTGTTCCATCCAAATTTCACAATACACCCTCTCTCAATTGGTCTCATCCCAAATCCCATGTCTTTGTCTTAGGTACCCAAGGTAGCTCATCCAAAAAGTAACCTAAAAAACTATCTTCTACTTTAGCGTGACACAGCCTTAGCTGACCCTCTTTTCACTTTCTCCTTAGCAATCTTGCCCATATTATACACGTTATCGTCATTCTCATATCTCTGCAGACAGAAAAGCAGCGATCGATCCCTTTCAATGTTAGGTCAACACCTAGTTCCTATTGCTGCCTTGCGCCTTGTCTTGCCCAGTTCCTTGTCCACCCCGTTCCTTGGCAGGCTTCCTAACCCCCAGGCCGTAGGTCTCGATCTCTCTTTTCATCCTTACAATTTTATGCAACTCTGCCTCGTTAAAAAAATCCAGTGGTAAGGCTTCCACCCCTGCCCTTGCGAGTTCCCGAGTCTTGATAATCCATTTGTGCCTGATTACATTGGTCCATTGCTGAAACCAATGACTGGGCGTGGGCCCGAACTCGTCCTCCCACCTGAAAGCCCCGTCGCCCGGCTGGTGCATCGGAGGCCGCCCCTCTTCCCTAGGCCTTGAGATCTCATCCCTCTCATCCCCGCTGCTGATTTCTATGACTTCTCGCACATCCTCCTCCTCGTCCCCCTCGTTTTCAGTCTGTATGGGGCTATACCCACCAACAAGGTTCTTTGGGTCGTAGGTAAAAGGGATCTCTGTCCCCGTCCCATACCCCTCGTAACTGCCGTGACCGCTTCGTCCTTCAAGCGGACTCTCCCTTTTCTCCTCGTCCTCCGCACGTTCGTCACGCATACCTTATCCCCCCTCGCTTTCCCCATGCCAAGTCTCACGTCATTCGCCCCTATTGGCCCCTTCTTCATTAGAGACCCGAGCCTTATCTCCCATTTCTGTGTTGCCTCCTTCTTCCACATTTGCCCTTCCCTTTTCGCCCTCACTGTCAGATGATATTTCTATACCTTCTCCCTTGCGGAGGGGTGAGGGTTTCCTGCACAAACATTTTCTTCCACCCCTGCCTACCACTGGCCCCCCCATGAGCCCAATGTACAATTTTCTCTTCGTTGTCCTCCAGCTTCTTCCCCTCCGGTAGGCCTGTTGATTGCCCCGCTGTCGTTCTCATTGCCGAATTTCATTTTTGTCTTTTCTCGTTTTACTCATAAGCCCCGTATAACAAAACAACACCCGCAATGTCCCTCATACACTTACGCCTCCCCCCCCTTAGGCCAGTAGACATTCCCAAAATGCACCCAGTATCCCTCGCGTCACGCCCTTTTTATACATGCGAATGCGTCGTTTGTGATGACCCCATATTTTTCCCATAAAAAACTATGGTACAATGCCCCAAACATCCCTTCCCGTTGTCACACAACCCTGATATTGCAACCCCCCAAGTCATGCTACCTTTCAACCTCAGTCAGTCCACGCCAAAGCACCAGTCCCAAAAAAATGACAGTCCCACGAACATGGTCAGAGACAAACCATAGTGTGGGAAAGACTGTGGTTAGTTTTTAGCTTGTGGCTCCTCTGTTTCCTTATCTTCGGTCTCCTGAAGCCATTGTTTCACTGGGTCCCGACTTAGAAACTTGACCAGTCATTGCCCCGGGAAGGGCCCTTTCAATCCAGTTCCATCCAAATCTTCCAGTTCGAAGGTGTTCAGTCCCACCCGCTTGGCGACCCGGTAGGGGTCTTTGAACCTCCTTCCCAACTGTCCCGACCAAGTACTTTCTAGTGCCGAGTTCCTTAACAATACCATCTCCCCCACCTGAAGTGACTCCTTTCTGACATTCTTAACCTGGTCCTACCTTGCTTTGTCCCTCATTCTACTGTCCAACACCCGACTGGCGATGTCTTCCACGACCTCCTCATTCTTAAGGATTTGTTGACATCTTGCCTCAATTAACTCTTCAATGGTCATTTGCGGATCATCATCTAACCTATTCCAGGTAGGTCCCAAGGCTTCCACAGGAAAGTCGATCTCTCATCCGTACCAAAGCTCTGCCGGGATACATCCTGTTGTCCTTTTAGGAGTCATATTCTCTGCAAAGACAACCTGCTTAAGATACCTAGGCCAGTTCCCCAGATAGTCTGCTGCGAGCTTTGCAATCGTGTTCTTCAAGGTTCGGTGCCCCCTTTCCACAGGTGCATTGGCCTCAGGGTGATACGGCTTGATGAGTTTGATCGGAACACGGAGTCTCTTAAGCATCCCCGATACTTCTTGGTTCACAAATTCCGTCTCATTGTCTGCTATAAACCTCCTGACGAACAGATGCCTTAAGTAAACGTCTTCTATCCAGTCCGCCACACTCCCTCCTGTCTTTTTCTTGAGGGCGACTGCCTCCACGAACCCACTCAAGTTATCTCGCGCATCTAGGATATACCTGTACCTATCCGTTGATACAGGCATGACCGCAAGGTCGAGGTGGACCAGATGTCCCGGCCCTAGCACMTGCGTTGGTCTAAGCGGCTCGAAGACTCGTACCGAGCTTCGTTCTTGGCAAATAAGGCAAGTCTGGCAGTATATGGCGACCATGCCTGCCATGCCTGGCCAATAATAGAGCGACGTTATCTTTGCAAGTGTTTCTTTGGACCGGACATTTGTTCCGAAGGGAGGAAGGTGCTATGCCCAGAAGGGTTGTGTGCGGAAGATCTAGGCAAGTAGACGTTATCCAGGCAATGCACGATGGGTAAAAAGGTCAAAAATGAGGATGACACTTTCATGAGACACTTTACTGTGCAAATTGACTTTTGCCTCTTCTTACCTAACCTCAATAATTGTCAAGTAGGATGAAGAAGGAAGATCGGAGCACAGTAGACTTTGAATTTGTTAAATATTTCCCCAGTGGAACAGGGACCATGAACCCGTTTTTTAGCAGGTGCAACTCTCCACCAATAGATGGAGCCTTCACAGGGAGGGTCACTTGAAGAGTGCGCTCTCATCGCCTCCTCAAGTGGTATCCTTCCCCGAAGTTTCAAAAAAGAAAAGAAAAGGATGGAAACATATAGGCATCAAAGGGAATGTTCCAGGGACGGGGTGAGGAGAGAGTTCGAGAGACAGCAGAGTGGGGGCTGGGGGCTGGGGGGGGGGAGGGAAGGGGTACTGCTGGGGGATGGTTGCATCGATTGTGGGATGCCTCAGTACCAGTGGGATCTCCGAGTCTCACGTCGTCAAAAGCATACTCCCCCGGCTGGCAAGACACATGCCAACGACTTGTTTGCTTGTCGGTAATAAGCAACCGGACTGACACCCCCCAAGATAGTTGGGGCACCCGTTATCGCACTTTTCCAGTCAAGACACTTCTGGCAACCAAAAAAATAACAGGTTGTCACGCAAAATTTGATGAATTTTGCAATTAAAAAATAAATAATTAATGCAAATCCATTTCTATTGTATGAGTCCGGCTTCGAGCGAGACCCTTCAATTACAATCTACCCCAGATCCTATACTTAAGAACCTTCAATTAAATGGTTTGGAACAACAATGATCATGCAAATAATAAGATTAATGCTCATGATTACCAACTTTAAAGTTTTGATAACTATGACAAGATCATCGAAGAGGATATTACCACACAATGTCAATTGGAACAAATTCAAGACTGGTAGACTCAAGGCAGAAACAAGATGGATGAGAGAAGGTGAACACTCGTAATAATCGCAGGAAATACGTATGAAAAGACGTGGTTAGCACTCGTCAAAAGTCATCACTCATCCCTCTCAAGTCTCATCCTCAATCTCTCATTTGACCTTGCGCATCGAACGCCTTGAGCCACGTCTAGGTACCTGATGAGATTATGGTCTAGCGATATAGAGTCACCGAAAGCCCACAGTTCCCAAAAGGATCATCCAAGGCCAATAATTCACAAGCGGTTATCAGGTAGCTGAAAATTCGGCAATGAAAATTCTGAAGCGAGAGTTTTTGGCAGTCTGAAAATCCGGAATGGTCCTGAAGTGGTGAAAGGTCCGAAGACCCTGAAAACCACCTGTTTAGGCAGGCTGCATCCGAAAGTGGAAAAGGGTGTCCTGAAGTGGTCAAGTGAGAGTTTTGAGCAGTCTGAAAATCCTGAATAGTCCTGAAATGGTGAAAGGTCCGAAGACCATGAAAATCACCCTTCACCACTTCAGGATGCAACCTGCCTAAACCTGTGTAGACCCCCGTACAAATACGGGCCGTCCGTACGTACATACGGCCGTACGTACGGGCTCATGTGGTCGTACGGGTCGTACGTACGGAAAAAAAGCAAAAAAAATAAAAATAAAAAAAATCTGAAAAAAAAAAATGTTATGCAGAAAAATAAACTGAAACACTTTTGCCTCAGGGTCATATTGAAATTCGTTACCAAATTTTAGATTAAAAAAAACGTTTTTTTTTTTTTTTTTTTTTTTTTTTTTTTTTTCCCTTCGTACGGGGCTGTACGTACGGCGTACGGCCGTTCATACGGTCGTACGTACGACTGTACGATAAGCCCCCCGTACGTCATACGGAGTGTTACACAGGCCTAAACAGGTGGTTTTCAGGGTCTTCGAAGCTTTCACCACTTCAGGACCATTAAGGATTTTCAAACCTGAATGGTCTTGAAGTGGTGAAAGGTCCGAAGACCCTGAAAACCATTTGTTTAGGCAGGCTGGCTGCATCCTGAAGTGGTGAAGGGAGTCCTGAGGTGGTGATGAAAAATACGACTGTTGTTAACCTTCTCTCGGAAATAGTCAAACCCAGAGGACCCGGTCACTGCTTCATAGTCAATCTCCGGTAAAGAGATGTGCCTCTTTGCCAAGTCCACGAGATGTCCCCAGTAAGAACCATGACAACTATTGAATGCAAAATGAGATTTTGCATAATTTGTACACTGCTTAGGACCAAAACTGTAAATTAGTTTTTCCCTCTTTAACTCTAGGTTGACTGCTCGTTCACCAAGGTAAACTGCTGCTGCTGTCAACACTGAGTCAAAACGTGCATGAGTCTCCTTTCCTCTCTTGAGGTAAGATCTCAAATCATACACTGATGCCTAAGCAAACTGCGTGAGCACAACATAGATGGTAAAATCTTTCTCCCTGAAACCAGTAACATTAATATAGATATATGGCACAACCTCCTTAAAGGCAATCCGATTGAGGTTGGTCAAGACTGACCCATCAACCAGAAATGACTGAATTGTACTCATGTGAATGACAATCACTGTTGATCCCTAATGACCTCTTTGGCTTGTTGGACCGTCTCGAATGCAGTGACTATGATGATTGTCACACCATTTTAATCTTTATTAATACACTTTGTATTCGATTATTGTCTATCTCTTCATAATGCCGAGTATACTCTCTCTCATATAATCTGTGAAGGCTGCTATGTAGTCTTTCTAAGTGTTTTCTCACTGACACTTGTCTGATCTTTCTTGCCGTGTATCGTGTGACACCCACAAGATATTCTTCTTTCTTATCTCTTCTTCACTTCGGACCGAGTTATCAGGTGACTTTACACTACTTGAAAAAAAATAGTTTTATCGCGGCTTCACACTGACTCTTTCGTAGCCGATTACTTGGGTTGGAATGACAAGACTGGGCCTAGGAGTCCGAGTAACTTACTGGTAGCCATTGACAATCTTCCTAGCTTGGTCAACATTCTCGATGGACAAGGATGTGTTGTGCAATTTCTCATCTGATCCATGAAAATAAATCATGTACTGGATGAACTTCCGGTTTTTCATCAACTCAAGTGTTCTCTCCCCCATCGGTTTTAAAGCCCTAGTAGGAAAAAATTGACGTTTTCCCAAACTCCTAAAGTTTCGGAGGCCGGGCTCGACGACGGCTGTCATTGATAAATCAAATCGGCAACCATCATTTCGTTGTGGCCTCCGAAAAGGTCGAAGGCCCACCGGAGGCCCGCTATTTTCCCACGCGCCAAAAATACTAGTGGTTTAAGTGGAAAAAGATGTCCTCAATTGCTTCATCCTCGCAGCCTTCCACGTTCTCTCGCCAGAGGGTGCATGACATAACGACAGTGTCCTTGTTGTGCATAATTTATACTTTCTATCCTTTATATGTAACGGCTTTTGATTTCGTAAATTCAAAATACAGGGAAGTTATGCTCGCCTTGTTACCTCGGAGCACGAAAAAGGTTACTGCTGGAGTAAGGTCGTTCACCCCAAATGATTATTGTCGGATCTTTCTGCAGTATTTTATTAGTAAATTTCTCAGTATATAGCCTGTTGTTTGCCTTTCAACAAACAGACAAACAAATGAATATAATCAATATACCACGATTATTTATATGATAAACCTCCCTCCAACAATCTCGTTTGTTGGAAAACTCACTGCAAACAGTACCTTTACAGAGAACTCACTACCATCTACTGTTGGAAGATCACTGTTAACAACGTGTGGTAAATAGGATTGAAAGAACACTTATATTGCAAGAACTCAGTTTATCGTAATCCTTGCCTACTTGTTGAATGAAAAGTTCACCCACTAATCGAAAGAGAACTACGCTTTGTTGAGATATTATAGTGAACGCCCCTCTGTTTCCCAAGTAAGCATAAAAGATGAAGGAATAACTTCAGAACAGGTTACGATATCTAGAAAAGGAAATAAATAGTTGCACGAGTGTTTTTCTAGTGATATGAAAGGTATGAAAACACAGGCAGTCTTGTAGCAATGCAAGAAAGCAAAGCAGTTGAGACTGAACTCACGTGCTGATGACAACACATGTAGAGATAAGGGAATGTAATTATATCATTAAGCTCAACAAGAATCATCGACTCATTGAACGTTGGACAGATTGGCGTGTATCTGTCAAAGTCCTTCTGTTTCGGCAGTACGTACGCAGAACCAAACACCCCAGACTTGTCCCATCAGACAAACTTGGTCAAGCCTAACCTCGATACGTCCTCCTTCACTTCCCTGAGGACTTGCGTTGTCGACACCTGAATCATACGATACCCTAGGCTTAGCACAAAGGTGGACATCATGGCCCTATAGTACAGAAAAGGACACATAACCACCGTTTCCCCGGGATTACGATCCAGCGGGGTGAGAACAAGTCCGTCAAGACAATCCTTCAAGTCACTAACATGGTGCGAGTACAGATGCTCCTCAACCGGTGTATCCCGGTCACTCAGACAGCACATGAGATCTGGCCTAGAAAGGTTCGACAGATTCCCTTTCCAGTTCCTACACGATCGAAACCCCTCGTCAATCTCTTGTTGTAAGAAACCCAAACGATCCTCACAAGTTACCCGAGGCACGTTCCGTGCATTCTGCAAGTGAGGGTGCACATCCTCTATACTACTGATACGAAAACGGACATGCCCTTCCGACTTAGGGAAGGGTAAACCTGCGCACGTGCAGGTGAGCACATTCTGGGCAGCGAAGGCCAATACTTCTTGAAGTTTTGCCCGTTAACAACCCACAATCTTAGGAAGCGTACGGGCCACTACAGGAGTGCCCAAATTCATCCAACTAGAAGCGTTTCTGCTCTATTTTTTTCCGCGGCCGATAGCTGGGCCAAGCGGTTACGGTACTTGGCTCTTGAGGCCGAGGTCGCCGGTTCGAATTCATGCTTGCACGGATGAGGGCCGAGGCCCAAAGATACTGATCCAATGACACTAGAAAGCTCCCGCTAACCGGTGGGCAGTTAAGTCCCGCATGAGTGACCGGGCTATACTACCGATGGGGGTCATGTGCTACTTGGAGCGAAGTGTGCGGTGATTGTCAGAGTTTGTGTGGCGTTGTGTGTGCTGTGCGTCGAGTGTGGATACTACAGCCTTGCAGGGGTGGGGCGGATATCACTGCCGGTATGGTTTTGTTTTTCAACACCGTCTCCTGGCTGTAGTGGTTACAATTCTTGGCTCTTGAGGCCGAGGTCGCCAGTCCGAATTCATCCTTGCACAGAGGAGGGTTGAGGCCCAAAGGAACTGATCCAATGACACAAGTACTGGTGGTTTAAATATCCGTTCCTTTTTTTTTAACTAAGTTGTATTCTTCTCTCAATTTCACCTTTCACTACCTACCTACTACTACTCCTAAGCCTATACAAGGGACCCATGCAATCTAAAAACGCAATTGTCAATAAGTTTCTCGAGGTAAGGTAGGTCGGTTAAGGATTCCCTGGTTTAAACATGATTCTCCCCACCCCCCCTCTCCAAAAGAAAGAAAAACAGTGTTGCTCCAACGTTTGCAAGGCAGAATGCCGCCTAACATAAAAGACAGTGGATTATGGATTCACTGCGTCTAAAAAGTAGCACAGTCCCTGGTAACAATCGATCACACACAGCTCGGCTAGCTCATCCTGGGTGTCATCGCGGCTCTTCCATTCCACTCCCACTTCTTTACACATCGCGTTCAGCATGGAGACATATTTTTTCTTTAAGAACCTTAAAGTCGCCTTACGATAGCTGACACCCGTTGAGGATCCCCACCACTGGCACGCCCTCCCAAAGCTTTTCTGTATTGGTTTCGTCTTTCTTACGCAGCGTTCTTTCGCCAGGCGTAGTGGTTTCTCCGTCTCTCTTGCTGACTCTGAGCGGGCTTGTAACTGCCGGGCTGTTCTCCACAGCGCCATTTGAGTCCCATCTTTTCCCCTTTTCGTTCCTGGCAAGCGGCACTTCCTCCTATTCTTCGGAACTCTCCTCCGTTGTGGTCGGTGATGCCGGTGCCTTCTTCTTTCCCTTCTTACTTATACGAACAGTCTTCGTCGTTTGAGTGGCCACGTGCTCCAACCTCTTTTGAAATTCTTCATGTTGTTTGGCTAGCATTTGTTGCAGCTCCCATCGTCTCCCTGCCTCGTTTACCTCCTTGATCCCTTTCTTTTCTATCTCTGCTTTCTTCACAGCTCCCGTGCAGCCTTTTCTTCCAGCTCTTTCTTTGCTCATTCTTCCGCAGCTCGTTTCTCCTTTCGTATCGCTCTATCCTTATCGAAAAAGTAGCGCATGCTGCACATCAATTCCCCCACCGCTCCTAAGGATGCCTCCGCCGTCTTACTGTGTCGCAGTCCTTCTCCCAGCTCCGCTTCCTTTGTTCATCCAACAACCCATCCAGGATGGTCCCCCAATGGCATGCAGAATTCACAACCCCAATCGGTCCATGATGGTTCGCCGTTCCGGGCCACATTTTCGACAAAGTTGTGGACCCCGCATCACAAGAAATCATCGGGACATTCTTGCCGTCTGAGTTCGCGCTTCAGTGAGAGCAGGCATCCCCAAAGTTTTGCAGCCTGAGTTTGCGCTTTTAGCGCAATCATCCGACTAGAACACGTTGAGGAGAAAAAGTTGACGGCAATAATGACTGAAGGTTGTTGACTGGGAAATGTTGATGAGCAAATTTGAGATGATGTCCAACACAGCAGAGCCTCAAGCACTTCATCTCACAGAGTGGTTTCCATTGCAGCACGTGATGATCAACGGGTATCTTCTCTCTCTCTCTCTCTCTCTCTCTCTCTCTCTCTCTCTCTCTCTCTCTCTCTCTCTCTCTCTCTCTCTCT
>BFEA01000054.1:221919-240219 GCA_003427395.1 Chara braunii
TCTCTCTCTCTCTCTCTCTCTCTCTCTCTCTCTCTCTCTCTCTCTCTCTCTCTCTCTCTCTCTCTCTCTCTCTCTCCTTTCGCCTTGCCCCCTCTCTCCCTCCCCCTTACTTGGCATATGACTAACCTCTTCTTCCCTCACTTAGAAACATTGCCAGGGTACAGACGGTAAATGAAATCAGACTTCACTTGGTGGAGAAAGAGGGCAAGGGGAGGATAGCCGGTCCCTTGTGCCACCAAGGAGGCAAAAAAGAAAGGACATTTGAAAAAGTGGGAGAAAGGCGGAATCCGGAAGGAAGCATAAGTTGAGAGAGGGGTCAGTTTGACTAACCATTTCCCCGACTGCACGACTATGAGAAGAGGATGGGCTGATTGAGCAACAAGAAGGGAACAAAGCACAATCAAAGAGCATGGAAAGAATAGGCATGTGCGAAGGGCTATGTGTTGACCCCCAACGGGAGACATTGTATGGATCTCCTTGCTTGTGTGGAATTGTGCAAGTGAGTAATGGCTAGAAATGCCTTGAGCGGGATAAGGGCGAGAAAAACTGGGCATCAAGAGGGAAAGGGAAGAGGGACAAAGCGGCTATGGGACCCTTGACATAGAGCCAATTCACGAAAATGACTTTTGCACTTGAGACTTGGAAGTGTGATTGAGAGTGCAATCGTATCAAATGTGATGTTGTGTGTGCATGCATATGAGGACCCCGAAAAGACTAAGAGGCCTACTTCAATAAGGTGGGAAGCAAATTGTGAGATCCGATGGATGCGTAGAGGTGAGGAGGACGGCCTCGCCGCACCCCGATGACGCCATATAGCCAAAATGCTTAGAGAAATGGTGTGTTGCCTAAGGATGACGCTTAGCCTACGCACAAGAGAAGAGAAACGCTCAAAGAACCCCTAGACTGCCTGCGTATTGGAAGGAGCAATTGTTTGAGAACACAATAAATAATAATAAAAAAATCATCGTTGCGGAAACGACCAGCGAGACTACCACCCGGCGTGAGGGTTGAGCTACATCCCCAATGTCAAAGCTCTCTCGCGCGATGGTCCACCCCCATTCATCTCAAAGCAGTAGGTGAGGGTGACGTTGGGACGAATGACCCGCGCCCTGAGCATGAGTGTGGGCGGGCCGAGCCAACTGGGACCCGCAGTGGGGTCGACTAAGGCTCGAAAGTCTACCGGGGTTTGGCCCTACAAAAATGGTGGAGGTGACGGGCATGAGGTTAAAATGACCCTTGCGATTTCGACGGGGGCGCCCGACGCATTGACGTGTACACAACCCAAGATAAGTAAAATGGACTTGTATTTGCTCTTTCCCTTGTGAGAAATCAAATTTGAGGGTGGCATGGCCAGGCCTGGAGGTATAACATGCATGTTATGCACTTGATCAGCCGTTCCTTTGAGGAATGACTCTAGCCCGCCTTCATCCGGTGCTGGTGTTCGCCAGTCCGGGGAAGCCTTGGGCAAGTCGCAGGTCGACCCTTCCTCTTCATATGAAAGAAGGGCTCCGGTTACCTGGCAGGCGGTTGGTGCTTGGCTTAGGCCAAGTTCCAATGAAAATCCCATGGCGGAGTGATCCGACTGAATGGGTGCTTTCCCCTTCTTCTTTTGAGCCCAGCGGGCTCATGCACTTTGCACCTTTTTAATGATTGAAGTAACCAATATGAACACAACGGGTCATCAAGAAAGAACAATCATACCCTATGAAAGGACAGACAAGTGAAGAGAAGGGAATGAAGGGAGTTGCTAGACTCCAAGGAAAACTAGCTCACCCTTGAAGATTCTCACGAGAATGAACCAACCACTATGCATGAAAGTAGGGGGAGTGACACTCATTGTCCTGAGAGAAAATCTGTGAGTTATGGGTAGGAAGCGCTGGGTGCACCAAGGGAAAGACACTTGTACTATGTGTATCCTACTTGAGACTTGTGATTGCATGATTGGGATTTCGAGCGTCCTGCCATTTGGAAGGAAAGGATTGGTTTGCGTCGGCCGGTGCGGGATGCGAGTTGGTCGTCCTCTTTGAAGTTCACTTGGTTCCGTGTGTGGAGGTCGGGTCACCGGACTGTCAGGCAAGGGTTGGTCTCGTCGGCTGACTAGTAGCATTCTCACCGGAGCGGTCCGAGCATGGCTCGATGATCTTGCCCAGGTGGGATGTGAAACCTCTTCAGGCGGGGCGGCTGCTTGGCGGCAGACAGCAGGGGGACCACTACATATGGGGCAAGGAAGGAGCCTCGGCGGCGATTGAGAGCTTCTCGTAGCATGGCTTGGGAGGAAAGGGCGAATGCCTTGATGAGACCTGGGTACCGCGCTCGCGACGGTTGAGTTGTGCTTGAGGTATGGGATAAAACCCTACCGATAGTACCAGCAGAGAGACCATATTGGGATGAGCGGTGAGGAGATGACCGACCCGTATGTGAGGTTGCTTGATTTTCTCTTATGTGTTCCCCCTCTGTAAAAATTGATTGAGATTGGACTGTTGGACGGGACATGTTTCTAAGTTTATTCCCCCCCCCATCTAAGTCCACACGAGTGAGAGATGATCGGAAGGAAGGAAGATAAAGGTCAATTGGAATGGAACCAAGAGAAAGAATGTGGGCAAATGGATAGCCGGCCGAAGGAATTGTAGAAAGGGGGTACTTAGGAAAGGGGAGGTAAAATAGAGGGACCTTGATGAGGGGTCTTAAATAATTCTCATCTAGGACAAGGGTTGACCTGACCAAAAGGATCGGTTGGTGCCTTTTTATCAAAACAGGGGTCGGGTGCTGAAAACAAGATGGCACGATGGTTGCCTTCCCCGATCTATACCAGCGACCCGGAAATGCCAGTAGATGTAAAGGATGGGGTATCGGTCGTCCTCCCGGAAAATGGAACGTGGACGGACCTTGAACCAGCATATCAAACAGTAATGCTGGAAGGAGAGGATGCTTTCCTTTGGATAAAAACAATATGGACTAATGTCAGCTTGACGAGATTGTCACCAAGTTTAATGGATTTGGAATTCCGAGGGACAGTGGAAGTCCGGGGGTGGGTCTACTTGTCGCAAGATGGGGAGAAAGTTATGATCATAGAGTTGGCACTCGGGAATACGCCGGACGAGTTGTTTAGGAAAGAAGAAGCAGAGGTTGTGTGGGCTGCATGCCAACGGAGGGAAATGAAAATGGAGAAGGTAGACGCACGAGTGAAACTTGGGGATAGAGGAAGCATGAGGCGACCCGTAAGAACCATGCGATGTGTGCTGCCCTCATTCCTAGTGGATGCGGTTTTCAAAACCCGGAGCAGGCTAGTGCGAATATGCCAGTCCATGACGAACCTCGGGCTATACCAATGCGCTAGGCAGGATTTTTTTCGGTTATCAGTAGAGATGGGCCCGTTCGAGGGGAACTGGGCGGAAGAGCTGGCCGTGATACTAAGCTGCCTTAGCATAGACAATATATTTGTTCCTAACGTTGTGCATTGGGGGATAGTCTACAGGAATGTGGCAGTAGGGGAGACGTTCCTAGATGGGGAAAGGGGGGTGATGTACTACGAGGAGGACGACCTTAGTGACAAAGATGAAGATGAAGAGATAGAGGACTGGGACTTCTAAGAGGGGTAGGATGACTTAACTTAGGGAGGACGGGTGGTCTGGTATTGTGCAGGAAAGAGAAAGATGACTAGAGAAGAAAGGATGATGGAATACCCCTTCAAAGGCTGGGAACCACGGCGACTCAGAGGAGGAATAGAAATGCATATACCAACAGGGAACGGATGAAGAGGGACCACGTGCGACTGGATTGGGTTTGAGGTTGCTCGGAACTTGTCATATATATGGATAGAGCGGATTTGGAACCCGATAAGGGAAGAAGAAGGTTGGGATGATATAGCAGAAGGCAAGGTAGAGTCAGTCGGAGCGATTGTCCTTTCCGAGGATGGATGACACCTGTTTTGCACCATGTTAGCAATGGGACAGGATCCGATGTGGCTTCTAGGGGATGCAGAGGCCCGAACCCGAAAGGAAGGCAAGTTGTTCGCCAACGAGGGGTGAGACGAAGTTAGTAGCAGAATTGTGATGGGAGGATGGAAGAAACTCAAACCTCAAAGTCTACGGATAACGGCTTGGGTATCGGAATTCATAGCCGAGTGGTTTGGGGGGTTTGAGTACATTTTAGAAGTAACCGACTCCATGAGAAGGGTGCATATATAGTGTGTCTGGTTGACTGAGGAGTTCTATAGGCTCTCATTGAAATATGGGCCCTTCTACGGAGATAAAGCTGAGGAAGTCATCATCGTCCTAAGAATAGGCAGGTATGACCGCCTAGAGGTAGAGGCGGAGTCTTGGGACGACATAGTTAGCCGGGAGGCGGCGACTGCACCCTCCTACGTAGACGACGTCTTTAAACTGTTTGAGGTATTATGGTTCGACTGAATGAGGCCAAGGGGTCGAACACTGCGAAAAGGTCTGAGTATGGAGGGTGTTTGTGAAGTAAGGTGTAACATAAGAAAGGGAGTGTGTACATTGGGCCGTAGATGGTGCATAAGGATCGAAACAAGGGGAAAGTGACAGCAACTAGAAAATGGGGGTCGGGTAGAATTGAACATGTATGAGTTGGGGATAGCGGCGGGAACCAGTGTACGATAAGTAGGGAGGGTTGAAAGACTACAACACGAAAGGCATGGAATCTCGGTGGGTGCAGCGATCGGACTAAGAAAGCAGGAAAGGAGACATTGCGAGATGGCCCGGCGAATGACGTTCTGGGCGGATAGACCTCGTGGGATCATGCCACCAAGAATATCAGAGGGTAAGGTCGAAATAAGCCTGCCGGCAAGAAATACGGTAGGCAATCCGGTAATGGATTGGGTGGGGGTAGAGTTGGTGGAAGATACGGTGTACCTAGTAGTGAAGCTGAAATGGCGGGTGAGAGGGGAGTTCGGGGGCGTAGACTTGAACCGCCCAGGGCGTGTACACGCGACGGGATCCTTACACCTATCGGAAGAGGGATGGCGGACCTTTGGGATTGCTTTGGCTTCCGGGGATGACCCTGTGCGAATGTTCGAAGAGGCATGGCAAATAACCTGGCGGGAGGGGTTTGAGTTTGCAGACCCGGAACAAGATGACGTTACGGCGGAGGTAAAAGTCGCCGCGACAGGGGTTTTTGAGCTGCCAAATGAGGTCGTACGGATAAGTCTACCTCCCTTCCTGCTAAGACAAGTGAGAGGCATAGAATGAGTGGAGCAGGCGGTGACTGCCGTAACTAGGCTAAAATTTGACGAAGCATTAATGTATCGAGAATATTATCGGGTCTTTCTAGAGATGGGGCCTTTCGGGGATGGACAAGGGAGCGAGGTGCTTTGTATTCTAAGAGCAACAGTAAATGCTAGGCCAGGAGTTCCACAAATAAGTGATGAGACGATGTGGAGAGTCATCCGACGAGAGGTAGGTCAGAGCGCGGCCTACATAGATGATCTCTACCGACTGTACGAACAGCAAGAGGAGGCTACTGCTCCCGGGGGTATAGAGGGATAGTTGGGACTCGAAAAGAGAAATGAAAACACGAAGGGCAAGGGAGACAGTAGGTGGGCGGATTCTGAAGATTGGCTGTAACCCTTTCTATGTGGACTATGCAGGAAATCACCAAGGTAACAATGGCAGCAAGACGTGAGCGAGTGGAACACCAGCCCCGTGTGCGAATGGAACGCCAGCCCCGGTACCCCGGACCGCCCTGGAACAACGGTGGGCGATGGGAAGTATCCCTCCCGTAGAGTTCTACCTATCGGGGGTTCGAGGTAGAATGTCGGGTCGTGACTTTGGGAAGGGACGCCGCCTTCATGTTGGTAGAATGTCGGTGGACAAGAATAAGACTCAACCGAGGATCCGAAGACGATCTGTTTTCCAATCTGGAAGTTACTAGGACCATGTATCTGCCTGAGATCGGCTGGCATTCGTTGGGGGTAGAGATAGCACAAGGTCACGAGCTGACACCGGTCTTTCAAAGGTTCGCCCGGACGTTGACCCGGATAGGACATTCGGTCAGAGGAAGAAGGAACGTGGGCTTGCTAACCCGGGTGGAGATGGGAGGTTGGAGGGAGTTCAGGGCACCAACCACACCGCTGAGGTGTCGGGTCCCCCGTTTTATGATAGATCTCATCTTCACGAGCCTCGCAAGGGCGCGGGAGCTGGCAGACTCGGCAATAATGTGGGCAGACCACTTTTCCTCTCTAACCATCGGGATGTTCTATGATGTCGCCGTGAGACATGGGTCATTCTGGGGAAACAGGGCCCACGAGTTACTGGAGGTCATCCATATCCTGATATTTCGTGCGTCCTGGCTAGACCAGACAGGGTACGAACGCATAATCCAAAGGGAGATCGAGATAGGAGAGAGCTATTTGGCAGGGGTGGCTGAGTTATTCGAGGAGCCGACCGAACCGGAAGAACCACGAGGGCGCGAGCGGGACTAGGATCCGCAGGCAGGCCAATACGGCAAATCCAGTATAGTTCGCTGCGTACGGAAATCCACCGATAGGAATAAGAAAGGGGTCTCAGATCCGTATGGCTAAAACCCACTAGAAAAACAAAGAAGGAGGTAGACTCCTAATGAGTGACCATAACCCGGAAGGTAAAAAACGGGAAACGCTGCTCGGGAAGGCTTCCCCTAGAAGGATGCCTAACCCGGACCCCCTCGCGTCGACCGATGGGACAAGGGCACTACAAACGAGTTTGGGATAAAGGAAGCCCAGTCACGTTCATAGCTCGGTTGGGCGGCAGGGCCAGTCGTGGCCCCTCCTTAAGGAAGGGCAATCAGGAAACGGGGATAGGAAAGGAGACTATAAAGATAAGCCAACAACATTGGGAGCCTAGGGAACCTAAAAACCTCGCATTGCGTGTGTCATGGGAATTCTTTGGCTTATGCAGAACTAGGCAAAATGGCAACGGAGGAGGAGATAGATAACCGTAAGAGTGAAGAAGAACCAGGCTTAGAAGGCAGTGCTGTGCAAAGCAAAGGGGGGCAGAAGGACAGAGAATCGATAAATCCGGATGGTACCAAAGGGAATCGGAAGGAAAGCTCCACTAAGAGAAAGCTCGGGGAAAGCCGGGGGAAGCACGCAAGGGACCCAGGGGACCAAGGAAGACAGAAATAAGGATAGGACAAGCCCCCGAAACTCGGAAGGAGCCATGCCTAAGAAAGTAAGGGTCACGGACACAAGGCGCAAACTAGCCGAGATGGACAAGAGGACCACGGAATACAAGGCAAGACTAATTGAGGAAATGATGACTGGGAACGAAGAAGGTCCTCTGCAGGAGGAACCCCGGGACGAACGGAAAGCCAGCCAAGGTGAGACTGGACAAGGGGATAAAGGTAGTGACCGTGGGGGAACGCCGAGCAAGAGAAGGAAAGAGAGAGAGAACTCTCCGGGGATGGAAGCAGAAAAGGCTACGACTCCGTCAGCCATGGATAGTAGGGCTAGCCGCCTGCCGATCACGCCAGCAGTAGCGCGAGGATGCGAAGGACTTTGGAGCCTTAGGGAAAGAGTGTTGGGATGGTTTAACCCGGAAGGAACTATGAAAACCAGGGAGGGACAGAAGGCCGACAAGGAATGTCTGGATAACAGTGTGGCAGGCGAGGCCAGCAGCTCCGAGGGCGGCCTTAAGAAGATAGTGCCGTCCCTCGCGCGAGCACTAAACAAAAACCAAGGCTATCTGGCAGACGCCAAGAAAAAGTTGACCTTCAATGGAGCAAACATCACAGAGTTCCTGATCGACTACGAGAACCTAGCTGCGTTACTAAAGTGGACCGAGGAGAAAAAGATGGACCATCTAGGACAGCATGTGTCGTTAAGCTTAGGACGGGACATAATGGTCATTGTAGCTGCAAGCCGGTCTTGGAAGGAGACCTGGGATGTGATGATGAGGAAGTACCTAGCGGCAGAGAAAATGGCAACGGAGGCCGACCTAGCGGCAGTTCAGAGGAAGAACTTCGCAACGTACAATGATTTCCTACGGGAATTTACTTTGGTAGCACTAAGGATCCCCGGGGTCACGGACCGGATAATGAGCAAATATTTCCTCAGGCAGTTCTCTGAATTCGACAAAGACAAGATCCTGTCAGCCTACCAACAAACGAGCAAGTTCGTAAACACGCGGGATGTTGATTTTAGCACGGTAACGGATCTGGCTGAGAAAACGGTAGTAACAGAGACATTAACCTTGCTCAGGGAAGGAGAGATCATAGATCTGACCGGTAGGACGAGCGACAAGGTAAAAAAGGGGATTGAAAGTCTACATGAACGGGTGCACGGGGTCGACAATAAGATTGAAAGGATGGAAGGCTCGCTAATGGTTATGCAAGCGCAAGTATCCCGACCTGACCTCCCTCCCCAGGAAGCTGTGGTCCCGCCAAGTGTAGCAAACCGGAGATTCGGACGGAGAGATCCTGCTAACGAGCAATGCAAGTACTGCACTGCGATAGGACATTATGTGCGCGCATGCCCAAAGCTCAACCATGATATTCTGAAAAGAAGGTGTACCAGGTCATTAAAGGGGGAAATATTCGGACCACAAGGGGAACGGGTGAACAGGAACTCACCAGGAGGGATGCGGCGAGCCATTATCATGCTCAACGGTCTAGAAATAACAGTCGTAGAAGCCGAACCGGTGGGCGAGATCATCTGGGATCGGCTGCGAGGGCAGGCCAACTTTATTTTGGAAAGCGACCGACGTGATAGGGTGAACGCAACCACTCGACTGGGAATGGCCGGGAGAAGGATTAACCGTGACACCATTATGAAGGAGGTCGCCGGAAGCTCCGAACCCCAGGCGGAGCCTGAGGCCGAGGAACCAGAGAAAGTCTATGAGAAGCCTAGGGAAGAGGAGCCTGCGGACAAGGCTACCGCCGCCAAGAAGAAGTTTAGGCATCAAATCCCGATCTTGACCTTGCCTGAGCTCGACGACACTATTAGCAGGTTACTAGTAACCATGGTGTCGGTGTCTTTTCAGACCATGTTGCAGGCTAGCCCTAGGTTGCTCAAGGGGCTCAGACAACTGTTGACTCGGAGGCAAGTAGAAATAGGCGACAACCTCGAATTACCAGAAGGGGAGAGGGAGGAGGAAGCTCCGCAAGAAGTGGCTAGCCTTCAGAGGAGTCACGGGGACTTGGAGGATCTCGAAAAGGCCTTTGCAGACATTCGGTTGAGCTTGCGCGACCGAGAGGGCAGTGAAGTCATGAGATCGCCACCCGAGACGAAGCTTAGCTTCCATGCGCTGCCCGTAGGGAAACTGAAAATTCAGATCGAAAGTCATCATACCGACGCATTAGTAGACGGGGGAGCAGAAATCACTCTCATAAGGAGAGATTTCGCAACGATCGCGAGATGTACGGTGAACAAGGAAGTAACAGGGAGCATCCGGGGAGCTGGCGGGGAAATCCCGTTTGCTGGGTACGTCACGAAGTGTGCTGTGAAGGCAGGGGTCAGGGAATCGATCTGGTCGTTTCAGCGGATGACCGTAATGGAGGAAATGGACCACGACATAATCATCGGGAGACCGTGGTGCACGAACATAGAGATGATAGGCATGCACTTGCACGATGGCTCATACATGGTAGACAAAGAGGACCCTGTGACCGGATGGGGAGAGCTCCTCCGACTCCTTGGAACGAAAGAAGACCCTCCAAAGGGGAAATTGGCAACATGGTCGTCGTCGTTCGAGGATAGCACGCGGAAAGGGGCTTTCGCTCGGATAGAGGGTATGAGAGAAAGGGTAGAAATCATGATTGAGGAAGCATTCAACAAAAAAGGGTGGATCAAGATGGGCCTGCCCCAGAAGAAGAGGAGGCAGGAGGACGAAGTCCTAGGTGTTATGGTAGCGGAAAAGGAGTTAGAGGTCGAACTTGGTGCTAGCCTGCCCAAACGGAATTAAGTACGCATAGACGTGTCGGAAATCGCACTCGAGATCCCCAATCTATTGCAACTCATCAAGGCCCTCACAAGGTAGGAGTGGATTCGGCAGCCTTGGCCAAGTTCGAAAGAGAGGTGCAAAAGGGATATTGCCTGAATGAAAAACTAGTTAGTATTCAACCACGAGTCATAGAGGCGACGGGGGCAATTCCGATTGTTCATTTTTTAGGAGAAAGATCCCGGAAGGAAGTATTCGAAAGTACAAGCCGGTAAGGAAGAAAGCAAAACCGGTCTCGATCCTGCTAGAGACGTCAAAGGAAGAGGCTATGGAGAAGGAGGAAGAGGTCCTTCGAGTGATCCGAGCAAGAAGGGCGACGAAGGGACATCGGATACCAGATGAGGTAGCGGACACAATGAAGATAGGGATAGACGGGTTCTTAACGGAAGAAGAAAACCCGCCTGATCAAAAGGACCTGCCAGGAGTTCCACCTGACATTTGCCTTTAGTGATCACCAGAAGGGACGACTGGATGCGAAGTTGATCCCTCCGGTCAGAATCCACACGGTAGAACATGAGTGCTGGAATGATAAGGGGCCATCGTATGAATTTGGGATAGCAGAAAAAGTAACAGACCTCCTCCGAGCGAAGATGGACTCCTTCGTTGCGGAGCCTACGGCATCGCCATACGCAAATCGGTGGTTCGTCTTTCGGAAGCCTAACAAGACACTAAGGTGGATTCAGGACCTGCAGAAGTTGAATGCGGTAACCATCCGGGATGCTGGCTCGCTACCTCAGGCTGACTTATTAGCAGAATCGCACGCCGGTCGGAGCATTTACTTCTTGATAGATCTGTACTCAGGGTACGACCAGCTTCCATTGGATGTTCGGGACAGGTCATACACCGCTATGCACACCCCCGTGGGCCAGCTACAAATGCAAGTGACACCTATGGGATTCACAAACGCGGTGGCCGAAGCGCAACGCAGGATGCCCGCTGTGGCCAGGGACATGTTCCCAGAAAAATGTGAACCTTACACGATGACAATCCGATCAAAGGCGCGCAGGAGAAGGACGAGATGAAAGTCCAGCCAGGGATCCGACGTTTTGTGTGAGACTACCTGCAGGACATCAAGGATCTACTCCGACGGTTCCTAGTATACAACATTACGGCTAGTGAACCGAAGAGTATCCTAGCAGTACCGGAGGTAACTATACTAGGATTTCGTTGCGGTGCTTACGGCAGGAAGCCGGATCCGGCAAAAACCGACAAGATATCACAATGGTCAACACCGTTGCGCACGACAGTGGAGGTAAGGGCATTCCTAGGCGTAGTCGACTTTTGGAGGATCTTCATTAAGAACTTTGTCAAGATTGTTGAGCCTATCCGGGCTATGATCAGGGAAGAAGGAACCATGGATTGGACGGAGGAGCGAAAAGGAGTTGTCCAAAGGCTCAAGGACATATTGACATCTGAGACAGTCGCCCTGTCCGTGCCTTGTTTTAATGACGAAGTGGGACGACCCTTCATCCTAGAGACGGATGGAAGACCTTTGGTCGTACGAGGTGTGTTGATTCAAAAGGATGAGGGAGGAAAAGAGAGGCCGATTAGGTTCGAAAGTAGAACCCTGACCTCCACTGAACGGCGGTACTGGCAATTCAAGAAAGAAGTCCTAGTCATCCTGCATTGCCTTAAGACCTTTCAGGCCTACCTGTTTGGGAGGCGGATCATCTTAAGGATCGATCCGACGAATGTTGTAGGGGCTCTAAAGAACTACAGGCCTATAGATCTAATGGTAGGGAGATGGGTAAGATTCATCTCGCAGTTCGATTACAAGATCGAACGGATTGCTGGAATCCGCAACAAGGCAGATGGGTTGAGTCGGGTTTGCATCACTCCCGAAGGGATGGAGGATGCAGAGCCCATAGACGCCTTCGGCGAATACGAAGGAGGGACTCTCGCGGTGGATAACGAAATGATGAGCGAGAGATGCGCATCGGGAGAGCTATTGATCCAGACGTTGGAGAAGGGAGCACGTAGTAGCAGAACTTAGAGAAGGACCAGTTACCACTCGAGGACGCAGAGAAGAAAATGACTCATGGGGAGCGATAGTAGGACCGAAAGAGGAGCTAATAGCAATGGCGGTCGAAGGAGGCCGGGAGGCAGTGATAAGCTTAGTGGAATCTTGGGAAAGGAAAGAGTTGTTGGTTGTGCATAGAATCCGCAATCGAGGGGTTCTTCACCCACACGATTCGAACCTTCTTCCTCAACCTCAGCAGGAAGCATCGAGGTAAGTCTCCCCCCATAATTGCATCATTAACGACTTTCCGTACTTCAGATACCTTGATCCTTTCATCGAATTCCAAACGAAACACTGGGTCGGATCCCAAACACAAATCAAATCGAACACAAAATATCCTGGAGATGAGTCGACGCTGATACTTGCGAGTAGATTTCTTACTGAAGTCCTTAATCACGCGGTACAAACTCAGTAAGGATTTCATATTCCAGCAAAACAGATCGTCCAGCTTACGTGGGTTGCGTAAGATCTGAACAAGGAGGTGTTTAAGATACCTGCACCTGGGTTTCCACTTCCACCAGTATACAACACGAAACACCCCACCTTATTGAAGCCTCAATTTGGCCTGTTTTAAGGTGACAACATCGTCTCCGATCTTCAACTTCGCCTCTCCAAATGCCTTACATATCCTTTTCCAACCAGATTGCCACAAATTACCACCTTCTACCGTAATTTGCACGTCACCGCGGCGATCAGCATATGCAGCATCAAGTAGACTGTAGAAATCTAGTCGCCAAGGTTCATATGCAACGCACCTAAATCGAATAACTCTATCATTTTTTGCGCCTTGACATGCTTTACGGCATCCTTTAGCACGCTCCCTACGACCTCGCTTGTGCTTCTTCCTACAGTTCGCGCTCTTACCCCCAGATGTATTTAAAAACGAAGACCAACGACCGATATACACCCGCTCCAACTTGAGCAATTCATTTCCCTCGATATGATCGATGGGTGTCAGGACCTAATTCCCAATTCCATAGTGAACCACGACTGCATGAGGTGGACTACTGGTTGTTGTGTTATATGGTGGTTTTCACACTTAGTCAAGTCTAGCTAAGAACTCTGGTACACAGGGTCCCGTTAGGCACTGCACTTGTTCATGTACACCACAAACATATATATCGCGAAACATAGCTTCCTAGTAAACCGTAGGCAGAGAGGGGGAAGAGGACAACAAACAAGGGGCGGCAACAAACTATATATATATATATATATATATATATATATATATATATATATACAGGGTCACCAGCCCGTACGTACTGAGGTCCCCGGGCAGACCTCCGTACGTACGGGCGTTCAGGGTCCCGTACGGAGTCCGAACCCGACGGCATTCGGCCCCCGCCAAAAATTATTTTGGGTCCTAAAAATAATTGGTTTTTTCTGAATTTTTATGTGAGTTCTCTACGACGTGAGGTACCTCCCTATAACTTTTCAAGTCATTTGGCTAAACCAAATAAGAATTAAAAATCTCCAAAGATGGTGGTGTCAAAACGTGCTCGCCCACGTATTTTTTCACTTTTTACTTTTTGTTTTCACTTTAGTTCGGGGTTTTAACAATTTTATTATTTTTTGAAACTTTTTTARTRGGTTTTGTATTATGTGGAGTACACATCTGTTAATTTTCAGGGCATTTAGGTATGCCAAATAAAAATGAAAAATCGCCAATGATGGCGGTGTCGAAAACATGCTCGCGCACTCACTAAATTGAATTTTCTTTTTTATTTATTTATTTTTATTATTAGTATTTATTTTCCGTATTTTATTTTTATTTCAAATTTGGTAAGGAATTCGGATGTAACACTCAGGCAAATCTTGTTTAATTTATTTTTCTCCATAACATATATTGTTTTCAGATTTTTTTGATGACTTTGTTTTTTTTTTGTTTTTGGGTCCGCGTTTGGCCAGAACGGTCGAACGCATCCCCAAGGGGTCCCATACGTTCGGGCGTTCGGATTCAGGCGTTCGGCCCGTCCCGAACGCCGGTTACAAGCGTTCGGCCCGTCCCGAACACCGGTTACCCTGTATATATATATCGTCACAAACAGAATTGCCCGGTGAACGGTAGGCAGAGAGAGAGAAGAGGACATCAAACGATATATATTATGTTTGACGATATATATATATATATATATTGTCACTAACAGAACTGCCCGGTGAACCGTAGGCAGAGAGAGAAGAGGACAACAAACGAGGGGCTGTGACAAACTGTTTCGCCGGAGTTTCACCGACTCATCAAGATTTATATATATATATATATATATATATATATATATATATATATATATATATATATATATATATATATATATCGTCACAAACAGAACGGTCCGGTAAACCGTAAGCAGAGAGAGAAAGAGGACAACAAATGAGGGGCTGTGACAAATTGTTTCGTCGGAGTTTCATATATATATATATATATATATATATATATATATATATGTAGTCAAACAGAGCTGCTCGATAAACCGTAGGCAAAGAGGGGAAGACGGCAACAAACGAGGGGTTGTGGCAAACTGTTTCGTCAGAGTTTCACCGACTCATCAGGAGGATATATATATATCACAAACAGAACTGCCCGGTAAACCGTAGGCAAAGAGAGAAAGAAGAGGACAACAAACGAGGGGTATGTAAATATCGTCACAAACAGAACTGCCCGGTAAACCGTAGGCAGAGAGGGAGAAAAGGACAACAAACGAAGGGCTGTGACAAACTGTTTCGTCGGAGTCTCACCGACTCATCAGGAGGCTGAACCCTCAACGGTCTGCAAAATCCCCTCACTGATTATACTGTAAATGGTAATCTACCTTAACCAAAATCAAAGTAGACTATCACTCACCCACACCAGATGGAAAACTCTACACACGGTCGTTTACACCTCATCAC
This sequence comes from Chara braunii, assembly GCA_003427395.1. Taxonomy (NCBI): domain Eukaryota; kingdom Viridiplantae; phylum Streptophyta; class Charophyceae; order Charales; family Characeae; genus Chara; species Chara braunii. The sequence continues at coordinate 236,761 of BFEA01000054.1, forward strand.
AAGCCAGCAAAACATCCACGAAACAAAGAAAGGTCTGTCACAGCCAAAAAATACACTCCAGACACGCCGCTGGCACTAGAGACACAACATGGTCGCCTAGTAACGGCCCCGACCACTGCCGCTCGACCTGACCAGAAAAAACCGTAGCAGGAAGCTAGCGAAGTTGTAGCATATATCGTCACAAACAGAACTGCCCGGTAAACCGTAGGCAGAGAGAGAGAAGATATATCCCCACCAATAGACAGGAGCATTCTGTCATAAGTCCACTATAGGGGGATGCTCATATCATGTCCTTTAGTGCACTGATATGGAACTTTTTTGGGGAGGGAGAAAAAAAGAGTGTGTATGGGTGTGTATGAGAGAGAGAGAGAGAGAGAGAGAGAGAGAGAGAGAGAGAGAGAGAGAGAGAGAGAGAGAGAGAGAGAGTGCCCTGCACATGCAGCATGTCAGTGGCAAGGAGCACAACGGCATGTGCTATTAGAAGTGAACTTCGAATACACCACATACACCTTGTTTAAAAACAACGCGTATGTTTTCTACTTGAACTTCTAAAAGAAACAAATTTTCGTATTCGAATAAAACATTACCTTTCCCCATTTTTTTTTAGGTTAGCACCTGCCCTTGTGCTCCCCGCTACTGACATCCTGCATGCTGCAGGACTCTCTCTCTCTCTCTCTCTCTCTCTCACACACACACACACACACACACACACATACACACTCCTTTCCCCCTCCCCAAGAAAAAAATTCCGCGTTAGCCCACTAGAGGAGCTGATATGAGCATCCCCCTATTCGTCAGTGAAATTCCTGATGCGTCGGTGAAACTCCGCTCTGGCTGTTCGCATCAAGAATCACAATGTGGTGAAACTCTTGATGCTCTGGCTATTCGCATCAAGAATCAGAAGAACATACCTGTCCGCTCCGACTATTGGCATCAAGAATCACAAGAACATACCTGTCCGCTCCGGCTATTGGCATCAAAAACCACAAGAAGGCATCCTTTCTTCCCCTCCTACATTCCGGTTTGCGTTCGTCTAAACATCTCATCACCTCTTCACCCACTGATACGGCAATTCTTCTGGCGATCGGGACCTTGTTAGGCTCTGGAGCTTCTTTGTCTAGGAGTTCTCCCTTCAGTGGGTTGTCGTTTAATCAGGCGGGGACTCTGGTGAACGCCAAATTGCCAATTCTTCCACCTCAAAGTGTCGTTTATAATGTCGAGTGAATTTCTAACATTCCATCCTACCTTTGTTTTTTTACGAACAATTCCGAACAGTCAGAATGTTCCATGCTTTTTCGTTTTTTAAAAAAAAAACAGCTTTCAATCCACTGTGGGGACTGGTATAGCATCTCTCCACATAGTCGACCAATCAGTGGGTGCTCCGGCCTATTTATTTTTGTGGGGAGCCACACCTGCTGGAAACTGGGTCCAGCGTCCTATTTTACATAATCGTAATCAGACGAGATGAGGATTAGGTTGATTGCTCAAAACATTCCATCCTACTTCCTCCTCCTCGTTTTGAGATATATTGTTCCTCCATCTCTTGTTGTGATCATCTTATTTCACCAGGATTTGAACCCGACCCCCAATTTCAAGCCCTGGGTAACGAGTCCAAAACCGAATTTGGGTTTTGGGGTCAGATTTTATGTTTTTTTAGTTCTTTTTTTTTTTGCCTATTCTTGTTTTGGTTCAAGGTTGGTGCGTGCCAAATTTCAAATCATTTGGAGAATTGAAATTTCTTCTGTCAAGATTTCTGAAATTAAGATGTTGGCAAAAATTTATGAACGTGCCCTTTTGCCTTGCTAAGTTGTATGTTTTTTATTATATATATATATCGTCAAATATATATATCGTCACAAATATATATATATATATATATATATATATATATATATATATATATATATATATCGTCAAATAGAACTGCCCGGTAAACCGTAGGCAGAGAGGGAGAAGAGGATAGCAAACGAGGGGCTGTGACAAACTGTTTCGTCGGAGTTTCACCGACTCATCATATTTTTGGATTTTTCTTTGCAGTTAGTATGGTCTCCACTCTATGAATTGGTGGCAAGTTTGATTAAAATGACCCTTTGTTTTTTTTATAAATGGCATGGCAAGTGGTCTGAAAATTAGGGTCTCCGTTAACCTTCTCTCTCGCGACATCAGAGAGCTACCCATAGTGGCACACAACCATTTGTAGTCTCGTCCTGACAGGCACCTGGTATTCCCACCACAGGCACAAATACATGCCAATGCGACAAATGGGTAGCACCGCATGGTCCCAAATATTTGTTAACAGTGAAATGCGCTAAAAGCAAAACGGTTAAGTTGTATAGCCCTACCCTTAAGCGACCACCAGGGTCCACCGCTACCTCTTAAATCAAGCTAATGGAGGGTCATACCCCAGTATTACCTCTGATTCATGCAACTACTATGGTAACAGCATGTGCTTTCATGATGGCAAGGTGTTCTCCCTTACTTTAATACGCACCCAAGGCTTTAATTGTGATTACTTTTGTGGGAGCTATAACATCCTTTTTTGCGGCAACTACATAAATTTTACAAAATGATTTAAAAAGGTAGGTACCTTTCATTTTTTGTATTTCGATAGGTTTTATTTTGGCTTCTTTTGGAGGTTTCCGAAGTTTAATACATCATCTTTCAAAACAAAAACTGAATTGGAATTAATCGCTTCGTGGAGTAAAGGATTTGAACCTTTGCATATTTTATTGATGGGGTAAGACTATGCCTTCACCATATTCATTACAGTCACCTGTAAGAACTTAGGTACGAGCCGTATGAATGATGTGTGCAAGAAAGACAAAGAGTCAGACACATCTAACTCATCACAACAGATAAAAACAGAAGGTTCGATTAAAAACTTAGGTTTCACAGAATCTTCGTCAAAACCATAAGTACATAAGACTCCCTTTCGCCCTAGTGAAATAATTGACCCATCATCTAACCACCAGATGGCTAATGACAATGGTGGATGTGTATTTTTTGCTCACTTCTTCCCAATATGGACCGTCTGTTTCAAAATGATTTTCAAGATGGTACACTCGAATTGTATTGTTTAAGTGGACCATCCACTCGTTTACAAAAAACTTCTTTCTGTAAAAACCCGCTCCATAAAATGAAAGTTTTATTTTGGGTTTTAGCTGAAGTGACAAGAGTCACATGAAACCCACGAATTCGAAGGTAATAACAAGAATAGCGGGCCCAATAGCAGGTTTGCAGCAGCTACAATTAATACGAATAAAGCAAATAATTGACCATCATGTCATCTACCTAAACAGAAAAGACAAAAGTTCAACTAACAAAAAATCATAAAATAACACATGACAAAAATAAATTAACTATTCTGTAACGGGAGTGAGGCTGAGGGTGAGCCGAGGGAGAGGAGAGAGAGAGGGAGAGAGTGAGAGCACACACACACACTCACTCACTCGACACGAC